>JARQZK010000816.1:245000-334438 GCA_030704885.1 Cynegetis impunctata | reverse complement strand
TTTGAGATGAAAATAGTTTAATAAATAAAATCCTCTGTTATGGAAGAAAATCACTTATTTGTGGTTTATTCAATTTTTTCAAATCAATAAATGTCAAAGAAATTTCAATTGCGAATGTCATGGCGTCAACTTTTTGATAAAATCAAGTTTTTTAAGATTCAACCAGCCTAATATTGCTAATAATTATCAAAAGAATATATGTATATATATATATACATATATATATATATATATATATATATATATATATATATATATATATATATATATATATACAGTGCCGGATTAAGCCAGCGCGGGGCCTGTAGCAAATTCGGCCAAGAGGCCCTTAGTTCGCTTTAGGTTCCGAAGTCTATGGTATTAAAATCAGATTAGAGAATGAAACCAAAAATGTGTCTGCGTGACAACCCGGAGCGGCTATGTAGGAGCACGTATATCTGTTCGTGTAATGATACCAGTTTTCGAAATAAACTTCCTATATTTTCTTATCACTTTTACAAATCAAATTGGTTGGCTTTTCTTAACTTTGGTAATAAAATAGTTCGTATATTATTTTAAATATTCATTAGGTACCTACAATAAAAGCTACATACGCACAATCAAATTCTAATTTATATTCTTGTAAGTAAATGACATCCATGATACTCTTGTGAAAGAGCTATTTGAGGCAATTTGCCTACAGTCAGTTAGGGGTTAAGCCATGAGAACTGACAAGAAACTTCGGCCACTCTATTTCATTCGCCAGGTGGTCACAAGTGTTGGTGTTACAATAATATGGCGGAATTTAAACTGATGCAACTGAAATACAATGCTAGACTAACATTTAAAGAGCTTTTTACAGTTTTTTACGTTGTGCCAAATATAAATGTACATCAAATTATAATAGTTTGATAGTCAATAGAATCCTATTTTATTTGTTCTGGTTTACCGACCAGCTCGATAGATGACAATATCAGGAAATTTCCCTGTTAGTTTTGCAGTTCTACACACTTGCGTGTAGTGCAGTGCAAGTAGTACAAACATAACTTGTGCGACCAGCGCTCAATTTTTAGAATATATATAGATATTTTACGCTTATCTAAACTTATTTTTTTTTACTGTCAGACAGGTGTTGGAGTATATACATAAATATATATATATATATATATATATATATATATATATTTATATATATATATATATATATATATATATATATATATATATATATATATATATATATATATATATATATATATATATATATATATATATATATATATATATATATATATATATATATATATATATATATATATATATATATATATATATATATATATATATATATAAATAAGATGTGTGTTTGTTGATGTGTATATGGTATATTTGAGTTATTGGAGAAAAACTCTCATATAAGTAGGCAGCCGAAAGTTATATAATTTCCTGCCACATTTCATCAAATCAGCCCCATAAAAACATTAATTAAAATTACGAGAATGAGCTAATTGAGTATTCGGCTGAGCAACTTAATCAACCGTCGCGTCTGCAGCCAGAAACATCGTCCTAAATTTAGAAGATACCAGACATCAGCAAGAAACGTTTATCGAATAATTTTCTGTTCAGTGAATACGCCTATGTTTACGTGTAAATTTATCATACTCTACGTTTCATTCAGTAGAGTTGGATTTAATGAGTATCTACGTTTTTCAATCAGATGAATAATTTTCATTGAAAAAAACTGACTTATTACAACCATTGTTTTATTATTAACTTAATATTTTTTACATTTTTATAAAATATTAGTGATTTACATGAACCAATAGAATTAGTACAGATTAACTCATTCATATAAAAAATATAAATTTAAAAAAATTTCACGTGAGATTTGGGCTGAGGGAGAGGGGGTCGAGCAAGAACTCACGACATCTCACCAACGGGTGAGGGGGAGTCAAATAATCGTCAACATGGAAGCCCCCAAAGTTAATAATTCAAAGTTTTCATCTACATCTTCTACTTTTGGATATTCTTGATAAATGGCTGCATTATACAATTTTTTTTCAAAATATCAACTATAATTTTTGGGATATCCATTATTATAAGTTATTTGTTTTATAATTTGTAATTCTTTTGTGTAATTTTCTTGCGATAGTGTAATATTTATGAGTCTATGTACTCATCATGCTATTATATGCTGCAAATAATTTACTATTATTTGTATAAGCTCTCTAACGACGTAATAGAAGAAAATTCGATACTAAACATATTATTGATTCGGGATTTTAGAATTTCGGAAGAACTTAATTGCCGGAATTGAGATAAGAAGTTCCTCGAGAAACGTGGCCCGTGGGGCCGTTTCAGACTACCGAAAGCGGGCTTGTTGGAAATGGATAATGTTAAATAAATATTCCTCTAATTTCCTTCGAAAAAAATTGTCTTACTGATTTATAATTCAATTTTTCTGACGTTCATTCATTAAGATATTTCTTTTTCTTCGGAACAAGAGTTTCATTAAACTTGTGCCAGAAGTATATCACTAATAAAAGAAGACATAAAGATCAAGTATGCCTTGAAAGCGTAAGACGCAAAGTCGGTCGTTGTTTCGCTAGTTTCAATGCTACATGGATTGTCCTAATTGAAAGCACTTGGTATTATTATTAAATTAGGTGCTTCGTTATTTATACGCAGAAAGATAACATGGAAACAAATAAGCGGATTGGTATCTGTACGACATCTGTCTCAATTTGGGTTGAGTTATAGAAAAAAATGAAGGACACAAACCGAATTGAAAAGTAGCTAATGCACACATATGGCAATTTTAAGCCTAGCTTTCAGACGCCTAGTGTCTGGAATGTAACGTGAGGAATTTGTACATTTGATAACCTGTCAGTTAGTTTCAAGAATTTTTTAAATCTTTTTAAGTATCTTTTTAGATTCTGCGATGGGCGTTGCTACGACACAGTTTTGTTTTGTGACCCCAGCAAGGCTTTCGACTGTGTTGATCATGGGATCCTTCTGCGTAAGCTGAAGGCATATGGATTCACTGGTGGTAGCCTTCTACTTCTGAGGTCATATCTTGCAGAAAGGTATCAGACTGTGCGGTACAATGGGATGGCGTCGGCGGAGCAGGAGATAAAAATTGGGGTGCCTCAGGGATCCATTTTGGGGCCAATACTCTTCCTCATATATATGAATGATCTGCCATTGAGGGACCAAAAGTCTAATTACAATCTTTTTGCCGACGACACAACAATTTCTGTTGTGGCAGAAACTCTGGAGGCTTCATTATTGGGTTCCTTGGAGGCACAAGAAAAGGCTGAAGAATGGTTCAATTCTAATATATTGCTTTTGAATGGTATTTGCATTGAGCGAGATTGGCACTCTGAATGATCATGTATCTCACACTAGGTTCCTTGGGGTTCTTGTTGATCGAAAGGCACAATGGGGAAAACATACTGAATCTCTAGCCTCCGGGCTGAACAAAAACCTGTATTTGCTGCGTCGTCTCGCAGATAATGTATCTCATAAGGTACAAAGAACAGCTTATTTTGCAACCTTTCATGCACGGCTCTCATATGCTGTACTTGTGTGGGGGCACGTTTCGAGTGCTCGACGTTTGTTCGGACTGCAGAGGAAAGCTGTCTGGGTGGTGTGTGGTTTGAGCTTCCGGGACGATTGTAGGGCAAGTTTCAGGCAGTTGGGAATACTTACGTTGCCTTCTCTATACATCCTGGAGAATCTACTTTACATTTTTCTACTCATGAAGACATGCATGCTTACCCAACTAGAAACAAACATAAATTCGTACCGGCCTACCGACGACTCAAAAGATGTCAAGATGGCCATAACTACTGGGCAATCAAATTTTTCAATGTACTGCCAGTGGCAGTTGGGGAACTACCAATTGATAAATTTAAAAAAAAGATGAAGCAAATTTTGATCTCCGGTGTGTTTTATTCAAGTGAGGAATACTTCGAGTATTTCCGGCAAGAGATATAGTGTTTGTTTTAATTTTTAGTAACTGGTAGCTATGTTCAAAAACAAAAATTAGATGATAAAATAAATGTATATATACTTGTATGAAATGAAAAATAGAATATTTAAGCTATTAGTGTCATGTGAATGTCTATATGTAAGTTAATTGAATTTTGAATTTTGTATATATTGATGACGTGTGTATAGTGCAAATGTATTCTTCTTAACATGAAATAAACTAAACTAAACTAAACTAAACTAGATTAGGGGGCATCCATTAATTACGGGAAATAATTATAGCGATTTTTTGACTCCCCCTCCTACCTTGGTGAGATGTCGTGAGTTCTTGCTCGACCCCCTCACCCAGAATCTCACGTGAAATTTTTTAAAATGCATACTTGTTATATGAATTGGTTAATCTGTGCTAATTCTATTAGTTCATGTAAATTAGTAATATTTTATAAAAATGTGAAAAAAATTCAGTTAATAATAAAACAATGGTTGCAATAAGTCACAGTTTTTTTCAGTGAAAATTATTAGTGCATTGTATGTTTATTAAAAACGGTTATGGCATTATTTTTTCATGGATAATATTCACATCGTACCGTATATGAAGAAGAAATATTTACTCCAAAAAAAGTATTTACTGTTGATAAATATTTATCAATAGTTAACGAATAATGTTAGAAAAATACTTTTTCATATTAAATAAATGAATAAGTTGTTTCCAACCAACTGAATTTATTTATAGTCAATAAATTCTCCCATCAGTGCATAATTAAACCGCCATGATTATTTTTATGAATGATTTAGCTATATTTTAGTGGAGAAATATTTTTTGCGAGAAAACTCCCTCCCGCACGTGAGATTGAGTGAGATTTTCCTCGACCACCTCCACCCCCCCAACACCTTACGTAATTAATGGATGCCCCCTTAGTATGAATACATTCTCATGAAATTTTAGTGTCATTGCCTGAAGAAGTTCTGATAGAGTCGAAACGTGCGTGAATTAAGCTCTGAAAAGCAAGTGTTTATATATAGTCCCTACAAAACATTCTTGTTTTTCGAAATCTAATATTATAACTGTACTCCTTGTAACAAAATCTTTGCTCTTTTTCATTGCTGTAAAATTATATCTTCCCGTACAAAATTGGCTTTAGTCGCCGTGGAATTAGCATGAAGATAATTTATATTCTTATCGAAACGTTCCTATTCATCAGGGAAACTTTCCCCCAAATTCTGCTCCGAATTAAACTTATTCCTAACGCCCCAAAGTATCATTTAATCCCTTCCACCAAAGGTTGTTGAAAAATGAAAATTTCTATCACGAAGGGACCAACAAAGGGCTCATCTTCGAGATCGATTGCCGATGCGAAGTGGGTCAGATAGCGACATGAATGGGCAACGATCATCCGCAGCGATGCCACGTCTATCGTTTTTAGTCGTATTTTCCCGAAATTACATATTATTGTAGTTTATCGAAGAAAAGCAGTCAGGTGCGGGGTAGTTTTTTTATTCGTTTTAGTTTGGAACTCCTAGACCACGCTTTTAGATAATTTTTTCATGTCATGTATGTATATATATATATATATATATATATATATATATATATATATATATATATATATAAATATATATATATATATATATATATATATATATATATATATATATATATATATATATATATATATATATATATATATATATATATATATATATATATTGGTATTGGTAGATGTGGATGGTGACCGATGCGCTGCGACCTTATTAGATCTATCGTGCCCCATCTTCTTCTGCTTCTCGATGTGTTCTCGTTTTACAGCAGCCCCTCAAGCCTCAATACCTTCAGGAATTTGAGGATTTTAAGGGGGTCTATTCTTCTACAGTCAGCTGGTATGATTCCAGTGTGTTCAGTCTTTCATGGTGCACAGCATAGCACTCCATCAGTATATGGTGGGGTGTTTCTGGACGTTGCAGAATCTGCAGGTGATGTCCCCCTCTAAACCTAGCTTCCTTAGGTGTTCTTTGAGTCTGCAATGCCCCGTAAGAAATCCTGTGATTGTCTTTAGACTAGTTTTGCTGAGGTTAATCAGTGTCTTCGATCTTGCTCGGCTGAACTTTCCGAGGAGATCTTTGGCCTACCTCAGTCCTGGAAGTCTTTGCCAGTATGTTGCTCTCATTGCTTCTTCAGCTTTATTGAGTTCTTCTTGGAAGTAAGATTTTCCAAGTCCGCAGAAAGGCTCTGGCCCGATTAGTGGCGCTGACGCACCATTTCGTGCTAGGGTGTGTGCTTGTTCATTACCCTTCACTCCGACGTGCCCCGGCACCCAGAGGAAGATCACTTTGTTGTTCCTGCCCAGATCGTTTAGTTTGTCTAGGCATTCACAAACCATTTTTGAGTTGATATTATAAGAGCTCTACGCTTTCATGGCTGCTTGGCTATCGGAGAGGATCGCAATTTCCTTGTTCCGGTATTTTCTATCGAGGTTGAACTGAATTCACCTTCCTATGGCGTGAATTTCCACTTGAAAAATACTGGGGAACTGGCCCATGGGTTCTGAGTATTTGGTACGAGACCCAACGACTCCTGCTCCAGTTCCTTCGGGAGTTTTAGACCCGTCCGTATATATATATATATATATATATATATATATATATATATATATATATATATATATATATATATATATATATATATATATATATATATATATATATATATATATATATATGTATATATATATATATATATATATATATATAAATTATTTTCCCGATAGATATTGCCATCTCTAGCGAATCCCATTGAGTCAAATGAGCAGAAATTTGGTACCTTGGATTTTTTTTCGTTGCAGAACGAAAGTATCATAATTTGGGTAAATGTCTGCAACGGCCGCCATTTTGACGTAGAAATTTTTAACTTTCATATAAATAATAAAGTTTAAACTTTAAAATAAAACACACTTGCCTTAAGTTTCACCATATAAAAATATTTAGATACTGTATTTAGCAGTAAAGGATAGTCGACATGTTCCGAGTTATGAACTCATTATCAAGACTGACTACAAGAGAGTATTACATCTTGTTTTGTAAAACAGGCAATAGCAATAGCAAGGCTTTTATAAAATAAGATGCAATACTCTCCTGTAGTCAGTCTTGATAATGAGTTCATAACTCGAAACATGTCGACTATCCTTTACTGCTAAATACAGTATCTAAATATTTTTATATAGTGAAACTTAAGTCAAGTGTTGTTTTATTTTAAAATTCAAACTTTATTCTTTATGATGTTTCACCAAGTGATGTGCGAGAATTCAATCTCAGTTATACTCGCCCACGCCAATCGCCAATGCATGGTATATATTCATGAATTCATGTACAAGCAACGCGAAAGCGTCATGAGCCGTCGCGGGACGCCTGGCAGATGTGAAACATCGAAATAATGTTGTATGAGTGATATGCATAAAAGAACAGATTACGACAGGAATCAAATATGGCATAATGAAAAGATAAAGCTTCACAAATTTGTTTCATAAAATAATGACTACGTACCCTACTCAATACACACAAACAGTGGAAATGAGACCTCCGATGAAGGAACGATCAATATTTTCACGGACGGATCAAAGCGAGAAAAAGGAACAGGCTGTGGAATATATTCGAGACACCTGCGATTTCAACTTAAGTGGACCATGGACAAATGTGCCAACATAGTTCAGACAGAGCTAACGGGCATAACCATAGCCGCGAACGATATTGCTCGTAGGAACATAACGAACAAAACCATTAAAATCTACACAGATAGTAGACAATCGTTACTGGCCCTGAAGAATCATAAAATAACTTCACAGTCACTATGGGAATGCCATCAAGCACTTGCGGGTGCAGCCCATACAAACCAAATTATGGTGTGCTGGGTTAAAGGCCACTCGAGATGCAATGGCAACAAAAAAGCTGACGAATTGGCTAGAAAAGCAGCCGGCCTGAACATATTCGGTCCTGGCCCTTCCAGCCTACTACCGCTGACAGCAAAGTCACAAATGATGAAAGAGAACACCCATCAAAAATTCAAAATCCTATGGGATGAAACAACCACCTGCAGACTTGCCAGGGAACTTTTAAATTATCCCAATAAATATGCAGCAATGACTTACCTGGCGATGCCCAGAGGAAAACTACGCAATGTCGTGGGAATTTTAACGGGACACTGCCAACTTCGGAAGCCCTTATTTAATATGGGATTAAGCGACACACCTCTCTGCAGAGGCTGTGATCAGGAAGACGAGACGGTACAACATGTCCTCTGGGAATGCCCCGCTGTCCTGTCACTCCGAGAATCCATTCTGGGTGAACGGTGGCCAATTTTAGCCACCTTGAGGGAAATCCCCCTAGGTGCAATCACCCTCTTTTTCAAACGACTGGGATGGTTGGGAGCCTAGGCTGGTGATGTTCCCGGGGAGGATGCACAAAGGGCCCAATGGGGCCTAAGTGCTGTGGTCTCGACTGCACTCCCAAAAATACAGAATACAGAATAATGACTACGTATAGTAGGTTTATATTCCATTATATAGCGTGGCGATACGTTACACTCTCGTTATATACACTGTTGCGTGTTTGTTTTAAGTTGTATTGACGGCCGAGTGGTATGAGTACTAAACACTGGTATCGTATTACTGGGTTCGAATCCAAGAGGTGAGTCCGGGGTTTTTTCATTTATTCATTTACAATCACGTTGCAGCTCTTGGCCCCACATTTCAACTTGGATTAGTATAAGTTATCACTTCGGTCGTGCGCCCTCACATGCACATATTCCGTTTTTGCAAATTGTGGTCCTTCTATATTATACGAAGGAACTTCGTTCCTACCTGGTGTCCCATGACACCGTTTCTTTTTTAATTTATATTCTTTATTATTGGCACGAAGTTTTTATTGCACGTTGAACTCCAGAAACTTGCCGGTTGAAAGAGTATTGTAAAAGTGTGTCCGACACGACTGAGACGACAGCGTTGCTAGATATGCGCACATGTGCCATTACCATACCTAGAAAATCTTCAGAGAAAATATTCATGTCTAACTTACGTTCACATTCAGATATGTTTTCCGAAAAATCATGATTTTCTTGTCGCCCAGATACTATATATAGCTGACAGATATCGGAACCACAAAAAAGGAAAACGACAATTTGTTCGAAATTAAGGCAATAAGAGAAAAAAGATCTCCCATTGTCCTCATTTTTCATTTCACAAGAGATGAAAAAATCATCTCAGAAATTCCATGCGCTCGGCATCAACGGCGATCCCCTCGACATTAAATAAGCAAACGATCCCGCAGGAAAGAAGGGATCGCGTTGCTAATGTAAACTTGCAGGTGTCGTATTTCCTTTCGCAGTCGGTTTTATGATTTGTTTACTTGAAACATCCGAATTTCAACGGCGCTGATTGGAATTATCGGTGCTGGTGTAAAACATCGATACAAAACAATGTGAATGGTGAAAAGGTAATTAACTAATATTGAAGATTATAATAAGTTGGGAAATTTTTTTAAATTGATTATTAATCAAATAAACCCTCCAACGAAAGTAGTTTCATGAGACTTGACGACATGAAATTCTCATTCATCCTTCAAGGGAGAATATAAGAAAATTCGAAACCGGTGACACTAAACAGATGGACGGGATACTAACGATGATCTCGTTGAAGAGAGAAATAGAGTGTCTACTGTTCCCCTCGTATGTGACACCCATGTCGAATTTTCTAAGATTGAAGGATGAATGGGAGTTCCATGTAGCAGAGTTACATGAAACTAGCGCCCTTGGAGTATTCGAGTATTCATCAATTTTTTCAATGAATTTCCCAACTTATTATTGTTCATAGATATATAGATAATATAAATATATAAATATATATATATATATATATATATATATATATATATATATATATAATATCAGGGGCGGCTAGTCAAAGGAGGCTAAGGAGGCTAAGCCTCCTCAATAATATTCCATGTATCACTAATATATATTATATTGAATAGTCAGCATTCAACATATTCATATTAATCAAAATCATATGATTTTATGCACCTACCTTCCTTTCAACCTACATTATATAATATAATTTATTAATTAAGATAGAAGGTATTTACATTTACTGCATTTCATTCATTTCAAGATTTGTGGCAACGCTGCGGAAAGCTTAGAAAGGTATATTCTCAACGTTCATTATGCCTGCCACAGAAAAGCAAACTCACACCACTCAAAAATAAATACTCCGAATGAATACTTCATTGAAATAGAAAACCAAAACACATGTACATGGCAACACCGATAAAGTCCAGTCTTATACAATGTCGACCAATCACAACTATAAAATCTCCCTGACATCGAGTAAAGTCGTTGATTGAATCGTAGTATGATCGTAATTCGTACTGTCTGAATAATGGACGCCGGAATCAGCTCGCGTTACGCGTATTGTTGTGAAAATGTCTCTGTTTGGGGCCGCTTAGGATTTGAGGATTTAATTCTATACCTAGTTGAAAGTGAGGAATTTTTCACCGATAAAGTAACTTTAAATACAGCACGCGGATTAATATCTTACTTACAAGATAAGGAATTTATAGATTTTTTAAACATCTTTAAATTAATTTTTGAACAAACAGAAATAGTTTTTCAAATCTTACCGCACAAGTTTTCAGATGTAATTTACTCACGAAATCGGCTCAAGTTTCTTTCGGAAAAAATTTCAGAATTTCGTGCAGAAGTTTATTTTAAAAAACTATTTTCTGTATTTCAAAGTACTGATGATACGACTCAATTTAGCCCAAAACGAAAGAAATTCAGTTACGCAGATATGGAGCTTCACTATAAGCAAATATTTTATGAAATTTTGGATACTATTAGGGGTCCAATAGAAATAAGGTTCTCTGATTTGAAAGAACTGCATTTCTTCGACTTACTCAATAAAAATTTGTTAACCGGATTTTCGGCTAATTTTCCAGATAACCTTTTGGAAAATTTATAACAAAAATACAATTTTTTTGATAAGGTGGCCATAAAAAGTGAACTGTGTGTTGTTTATAATGACAATGAAATTTTGGGGCAAAATGAAAATCATGTGAGGACTATTAAATATCTTTTTGATAATGATTTGAATCAAGAATTACCCCAAGTTTATAAACTCTTATGTCTAATTGTTTCTATCCCGGTGACATCGGCTTCCGTAGAGCGCTCGTTTTCCACTCTTAAGAGAATTAAAACTTATTTACGAAATTCAATGAGCCAGGATCGTTTGAAAAATATTAGTTTGTTGTCTATTGAAAAGGAATTGGTAAAACTTTTGGCGAAAGACAAAAAATTTTATGAGGATATTATAGATCATTTTGCTAACGTTAAAGATCGCAGAATCCCGCTAATCTTCAAAAATATATAATAACTTTTTATTTGCTCTCACCAGCTGTTAAAAAATTCGTTAAGTAGGTAGGTAGGTACCTATTATGTGAAAGAAAAAATTTGATGAATAGATGAATTGGCTGAGAAGAATTTTTGTGAATATTGTAAATAGGGAGTTGTAGGTCTCAAGGTAGACACTCGAAAGGTGAAAACAAATTATTAGCTTAAGATGCTTGTTTTACTTCGATTTTTCTTTAAATTTATATTGACCTTGAACATCCTGAAAATTTTCGCCTATGGTGTATTTTTAACACCTCTTGTAGCCTCCTCAAACCAAAACTCACGAGCCGCCACTGATACTATATATTATATATATATATATATATATATATATATATATATATATATATATATATATATATATATATATATATATATAAAATCAAGTACTAGGACATTCATTTGAAACTAATCAAACAAACCTCCTAGCGGAGCTGGTTATACGAATTCACGAAACATCGAAATGCCTCCATATACCTTGGAAGGTGTATGTTAGAAACATCAAGTTGTTTATCACAATCAATGGAAATGATAGAAAGTCTGTTTCGCCCTTATTTGGGGCTCATCAGCCCTCATCACCTTCGGGTGTCAGGACGTACGAGTTCACGTTGCCGAAATGTTTTCATCTATCTGTAAGATGCGGTTCATTTGTTTCCGACTGGTGGCGCTGTGTCATATTTATATGCCATATAGTCACTTGAAGGAAAATATAAGGATGTTAGAAATATTTGGTTGGTTCTCACTTTCGATGGATGGATGATACTGATGAGCCCCAAATAAGGGCGAAACAGACTGTCTATCATTTCCATTGATTGTGATAAACAACTTAATGTTTCTAACATATACTGTCCAAGGTATATGGAGGCATTTCGATGTTTCGTGAACTCGTATAACCAGCTCCGCTAGGAGGTTTGTTTGATTGGTTTCAAATAAATGTCCTAGTACTTGATTTTATTGCCACGAACGTGTTTCGATAACACGAGGAATTCTGTTTTCTATATATATATATATATATATATATATATATATTATATATATATAATATATATATATATATATATATATATAGTATGTATATATATATATATATATATATATATATATTATATATAATAAAGTATAAACTTTAAAATAAATTCAATCTCAGTATATATATATATATATATATATATATATAATATATATATATATATATATATAATATATATATATATATATATATATGTGTGTGTGTGTGCTCTTTTTTCAACAATTTTTTTTTGTCCCATCGTGAAATTTAGTTGCAAGTACGCAAAAAAAAATTTCTATTAATATTAAGTCCTCGACCAAGGCGTGTAAAGATTTGCCATTAAAAAAACACAGAAACCCTGATTTTTTACCTTTAAATTTCTATAGCTCAGTGGCATTTCATAGCATCGCTTCGACCAAGGACAGGTTTTTTTTTTAGAATTCAATGTTCTACAAAAGTGTCCATTGCGGCCAAGCCGTAACTCGAACCGGCGAGGTAGTACAGGCCAAAAAAAGGCCTTAGCACCAAGTCGCTAAAATCGATATTTCCCGAGATATCCAATAATAAAATTTTTATAATTCCAAATTTGTATCCAAAAACGGGTCAAATTATAAAAAATATCTTTTTTTTATTATCCATCACTACTTTCTTAACTCATAACTTTTTTTAAAGATGGAATGGTAAAAAATATAAACAGTCGGAAATATGTCAAATATAAAGATTTTATTAATAAGCATAATAACAAAAAAAATTTTATTTTAATTCTGTTCGACTGTATTGTGATTTCGTACATGAAGGGTGCTCTGAGCGATGGCTTTGGACAGTCTGAAAATTTTTTTCCCATTGAATTTTTCAGCTAGTGCTACTCCCCGCTTCATTCACTACCTTCAAGTTGCAAAATGTATTAAGACACTGTTGATACTCCTGATTAGTTTCCCATGTATTCAGTTCTGAATTTAAAAATCCATAAGGATGATCAAATTGTTGAAAGATAAATAATGAAATTTTCGTCACAAAATCACTTATAAGATTAGTGGATACGATGCTTTGTTCACTACCCCCGCGATGCAAGTGTCAAGTAGTAGAGGATAAAAAAAGCGCTATAATTGAGCGATTCTCAATAAAAATTTGGTATTACAAAAACTTTACTATTAGATATCTGCGGAAATATTAATTTTGGCGACTTGGTGCTGAGGACCTTTTTTGTAGAAAATTGAGTTTTTCACAAGTTTGTTTCCAACATTTTTTCTATAGCTCTTGTCATTCACGAGATAAATGCGAAAAAACGCGAATTTCATGGAAAAATCAAGTTTAAAAGCCTGTACTACCTCGCCGGTTTGTGTTACGACTTGGCCGCAATGGACACTTTTGTAGAGCATTCAATTCTGAAAAAAATCTGTCCATGGTCGAAGCGATGCTATGAAATGCCACTGAGCTATAGAAATATAAATTATTGAAGAATTCTCCTTGTTCACTGATGTAATATAATTACTAATAAATAAAAATTGGGCTTAGACCAATTATTCCCTTGATAATTCACTAAAATTTCTTTATAACAGTAAAATTTTCAACTGATACAGCCCTGTGTTTTTACAGAAACAAGCCATGTTAGTGAGGCAGCTTGAAGAGGAGCTCAGAATGAGGATGCGTGGACCGAGTATAGAGATGCAACAGCAAATGGAGGCTTTGTACCAGGAAAACGAGCATCTAACTAGGGAGATTGCTATTTTGAGAGACACTATTAAGGTATATTAATTGGAATTTAGTGCTTTTCGATTTAGCCTCAAAGCGGTAATTCATCTGGCCTTCAAAAAGGTCTCCGGCGTCTTGCTTCCTATGGGAAATAAGGTTTATTTTAATTACTAATTAAATTACGTATATTATATATTATATATATATATATATATATATATATATATATATATATATATATATATATATATATATATATATATATATATATATACCGGGTGTCCACGGAAGGTGGCTCGCGCCTATAACTTTCTTGTTTTCGAAGATAATAGAAGGAAATTTAGAAAATCTGTTTAATGAATGAAACTGCATTTTTTTGATATCTAACTCAATTTCATGTTCCTGTTTCACCGGAAGTGAAAAAACTTTCGATTTTTAATTGGGACACCTGGTATATTTCCAGTTTTTTGTCTCCATATGACATTAAGAATACAACCATGTACCATTTTTTACTTTTTGTAACCTTTTTTCCAATTTTTTTTCGATATAAATTTTTATTCTAGAGGGCTACGAATGCGTTCAAATAACTAATTTCGGTCCTAAAATATTTGTTAAAATACAACTTCACTGTTTTCGTTCAAAATGTTTCAGCTATGTGACGTTTGATTTTAAAACTTTTATTACTATTTTTTTTCAAATGGCAACATGGCGGCTCGTCGGGTTAAAAAAAAAGATAATTTTATTACGATTAATTTGATACCGTACTCTAGGTATTAGGTTAAAAGAAAACTTTCGATAAAAACCTGAAATCCCATAACCTTAGAACTTTCCTTAAATGAAGAATCTTATTGAGATTAAAATTTGAAATCATCGAGTAGCCTGTGACCAACACAACTGAAACAAAATAAGTTCGAAGCCACGCCCACAAATCTACTTCCCAGGACGGTAAACGGTGCCATTTTAGGACCAAAAATATTTAATTGAAAGCATCTATAGCCTTCTAAAATTTATTTAAAAATAGAACAACGCTTACAAAAAGTAACAAATGATACATAGTTCTATTCTAAATGTCATATGGAGACAAAAAAAACTGAAAATATACCAAGTATCCCATTTGAAAATCCAAAGTTTATGTCACTTCCGGTGAAACCGGAAGTTGCATAAAGTTGATTTACTTGTCAAAAAATGCAGTTTTATGCATTGAACAGATCTTCGAAATTTCATTTCATTATCTCCGAAAAAAAATATTATAGGGGCGAGCCACCTTCCATGGACACCCGGTATATATATATATATATATATATATATATATATATATATATATATATATATATATATATATATATACTAATTGATTGGGCCGATACTTGATGAAAATACATTATAATATTGTAAATAAAACATCAATGTTTTTGATTTTCACTATATTTTCTTCAGATGTATAATACATACTAACTTTTACAACGAGAAAATTGAAAGATGAAGGAAGGGAATATACATAAGAATGGGGAAAACCTAAACGTAATCACTTAGCAGGTAGAAAGTACAAACTGTTAATGACTTGGGAAACCACAATAGGCACAAATATTCAATATTTCATATAGAAAAGGTTTAACAACGGTGAACTCTCCATATGTAATTGGTCATTTAACAAATTATTGGATTGTTTCATACTATTCATTTCAAGAGCTTCTAATAAATTGAGTTTATAGCCTTTCTTTTCTACATTTAATATTTCAAATTCACTATTAAAAATATGATTTTGTTTTAGGAGATGCATAAGAAGAATCTAATTTTTTCTTGTCGTAACTTCTTTTATGTTCTGATATTCGAACTCCAAAGTTCCTGCCAGTTTCGCCAACATATACTTTAGGACATGAACCACATGTTAACTTATAGATCCCTGATTTATTTTGTTGTGTGACCCAACACTCAAAATTTCAAAATTCCTTCCGGTTGTACCGGAAAAAGACGCTTATTTTAAATGGGATACCCTATATATTATTACATTTTTGGATTCTACTTAAGATTCTAGGCAGATTCTATGTATGTCCTATATCTAAGTCTAAGCGTTTTTGACATATTTAGGTTTTTATGTCAAAAACGACGATTGCAAGCCCTAATACAACAATCAACTTTTTCAAATGGAAACCCCCCATTTTTCTTATTTTTTAGTATTCAGCATTTAAAAAGAAGGTAATTTTGTATGAGGTTATCTATACCCAAAATTTGAAGTTTTCGAAATATTGCCAATTTAATATTTTTATATTATATTTATTATTTATGGATAATGTGATAAAGTTATTCCAAGAACATGTGATACATTTGTGACCCGATATCCTACTTTAGCTGTATAGGCCCTAAGACATCTAGCAAGTTCCCATAATTTCAAATTTTTCCTACATTCAGTTTCGGAGATATCGATCGATGCAGTTCGTCGTGGTCCACCCTGTATATATATATATATATATATATATATATATATATATATATATATATGTATATATATATATATATATATATATATATATATATATATATATATATATATATATATATATATATATATATATACAGCCAGTGGAATAAATTCAATAACGAATAAATGAGAGCGTCTTGGGAAAAACGCTTGGACACGTCGATTTGTATTTTCAGATGTGCATTTTTTTCAAAAAAAAATAATTATATAGGGTGTGTCATGTGACAGTGGCCGATACCAACTTTCTTATTTTAAATACAACCCCCTGTATATTATTAGTTTTTTGGATTCTAATAATATACAGGGGGTTGTATTTAAAATGAGAAAGTTGGTATCGGCCACTGTCACATGACACACCCTATATAATAATTTTTTTTTGAAAAAAATGCGCATCTGAAAATAAAAATCAACGTGTCTAAGCGTTTTCCCAACACGCTCTCATTTATTCGTTATCGAATTTATTCCATTTGGCTATTCCACACTGTATATATATATATATATATATATATATATATATATATATATATATATATATATATATATATATATATATATATATATATATATATATATATATATATATATTCATTTAGATTGGCCTACCACCCAAAATATATGGCTTACCTAAAGTTCACAAAGAAAACATCCCACTCAGACCCATTGTAGCATACACTCAGTCACCACTATACAAACTATCTAAATTCTTATCCTCAGTTCTTGACAATGTTTTGAATAAAAACCCATATACCATACAAAACTCCATCATATTAAAACAATTAAATAGACCTAGTAGTAATAACTGAAAAGTCTACCTATTTCCCTTGATATTGTTTCCCTATACACAAACATCCCCACTGACATCATTCCTGAAATAATCGAAAACAAATGGACCGAAATTACCAACTTCACCAACATCTCTAAGACGGAATTCACAGAAACTGTAAGGTTTATTCTGGAAACAAACTACTTCCAATACAAGGACAGATTCTACCAACAAAAAGAAGGCGTAGCTATGGGCAGCCCGCTATCAGCCACCATCGCCCAAATGGCAATCGAATACATGGAAGAACAGATAATACAACAAACAGAGACAAATATTACACTCTACAAAAGATTCGTGGACGACTGCCTTTTAGTGGCAGATGAGGACCAGATACAACAAATACAGAATAAATTCAACAACATCCACCCAAAACTTAAATTCACAATGGAAAAAGAGAAAGACAACCAACTTAATTTTATGGACATGACTTTAATTAAACACGGAAATAAGATCCTCACTAAATTGTATAGGAAACCCATATCCACCGACAGACTCATACACTTTAATTTTTTTTCAAACCATCCCATTTCACAAAAAATAGCCATCATAACAAATTATATCGACCGAAGCCTGAAACTGACATCACCCATTCTTAGACCACAAACACTAAAACAGACAAACACACTACTACAGAAAAATGGTTATCCTCAATTGATGATAAACCAAATAACAAAAAAGAGAACTTATGAATTATACAACACAGAACAAACAAACACCAAACATGAAAACAACAAAACATCCAAATACATAACACTGCCATACATACCCTCACTATCACAAAGAATAAGTCACATACTAAAACCATATGAAATAAAAATAGCCTACAAACCACAAAACCAGGTAAAACAAATTTACACAAAACTCAAAAGCAAAACACCTCTAATGGACAAGACACACACAGTATACGAAATCCCATGTAACAACTGTAATAAGACATATATAGGTCAAACAATGCAACACTTAAAAGAAAGAATTAAAACGCATAAATATTCAAAAACACAGATCACGGCACTAAAAAACACAAACAAACAGACGGACATAGTTTCAACTACGACAAAACTAGAATCTTGGCAACAGAAACTAACACAAAGAAAAGAGAAATTTTAGAAATGATACATATCCACAAAAATCTACAAAATGTAATCAATAACCGTTCAGACGTGAATAATTTGAGCACCGTATATTCTCAAATATTATAAAAGGCGCATAACGCGAAGACACGTGAAACGATTAAGACTCGACACCTGTTTCGGATTCATAAACCAGTCGTTCACACGAGCTGGAACTTACCACAGCAAAAGAAAATAAAACAAACCGATCCGTAGTGAGGTACATTTTCAATATCAACCTTTGTATTGTAAACTAGTTTTAAATTATATTTTATCTTACAGACTCTTGATGAAACTCTTGTAAAAGGCTCCAAAAATAGAGCCGAAACGTCGAGTAAATTAAATCTATTTTTATTAGTCATTTAATATCTGTTATACCACGAAAAATCCCAACAATATATATATATATATATATATATATATATATATATATATATATATATATATATACAAGTGTATCCTATGATCTGACTGAAGACTTTCCGTCCCATTTTACTCAAGTTCGCCTAGCTCACAAGTACTTGAAAGAGTAATTGAATTGAGTAATTCTTTTCTCTTTTGTCTCCTAATTAGGTGTTTCATTCCATTTTCAATTCAAACATATATTGGCTTATATTTCACAAGATCGAAATACCGAAAACCTCTGCCACATTAATCACATTTTCATACTTTATACAATACGATAACCCACCCTCCTATGGTATTCATATCGCCGTTAATAAGTTACTAATATAGGACCTTTAATCCTTGTAAATGAAGCATAACGAACATCCAAGGTATAATGGATTCTTGTTTGAGACCGTCTATTGGCTCACAGATACCCCCAATTTCGACATTTAAGCGGTCAATATTCCTTGTTCGATTTCCAAAGGTAGACGGAGTATTAGTGAATCAAATTCAATTTGAAAATAATGAATCAGCTATTTTCGATTAATTGGTCACACTTAATGAGCTGTATATGCCAAAATTTCCACTGAATTTACCAAAATGTTTATATGAGAAAATAAGAAACACTTGGCTTAAGTTCCACTGAAAGTATATTAACAAACTCTACATATGTTTCGGGTGGTTAGCCCATTCTCAAGAGTTATATCTACAATATCAACTAAATTTCAAGATGTATATTCCTTAGTTAATGTATACTCCTTAGTTTATATTGTATTACTCTTGAGAATGGGCTAACCACCCGAAACATATGTAGAGTTTGTTAATGAGATTTCGATGCTTCGTGAACTCTTATAACCAGCGCAGCGCCGCTAGGAAGTTTGTTTGATTAGTTTCAGATAAATGTCCTAGTTTTACTTAATTTTATAAGCACGGACGTGTTTCGGTAACACGAAGAATTGTTACTTATATATATATATATATATATATATATATATATATATATATATAAATATATATATATATATATATATATATATATATATATATATTCATTCGAATTGTTGTTGCCTGTGAACTATTTCTAATCTTTTGATAATTATTAGCAATAACAGGCTTGTTGAATCTCAAAAAACTCGATTTTATTAAAAAGTTCATGTGTAAATTTTTAATAAAATCGAGTTTTTTGAGATTCAACAAGCCTGTTATTGCTAATAATTATCAAAAGATTATATATATATATATATATATATATATATATATATATATATAATATATATATATATATATATATATATATATATAAAAGTAAGAATTATTCGTGTTAAACGGAAAACACGCCCGTGGTTATAAAATTAAGTGAACTAGGACATTTATTTGAAACTAATTAAACAAACCTCCTAGCGGAGCTGGTTATAAGAATTCACGAAGCATCGACATATAAACATCTCTCCCAGACGGAAATTGCTCGACATGTTAATTTGTTAATCACAATCGATGGAAATTGATAGACAGACTGTTTCGCCCTTATCGGGGCTCATCAGTATCATCCATCCACCAAGAGTGATAACCAAACCAACATTTCAAACGGTCATACATATTTCTTCTAGTAACTCCATGACATATGAATATGACACAGCGCCACCAGTCGGAAACAATTGAACCACATCTTTCAGAACAGAAGAAAACATTTCGGCAACGAGAACTAGTACGTCCGGACACCCGAAGGTGGCTACCATATTCGCTGAGTATGAGTAAAGCTGACACATCAATTTCGATGTGATTCAACATTACACACCGCAGGCAGCAATTCGGGGCGATGAGCCCCGATAAGGGCGAAACATTCTGTCTATCAATTTCCATCGATTGTGATAAAAAAATTAACATTTCGAACAATTACCGTCTGGGGTAGATGTTGATATTTCGATGCTTCGTGAACTCTTACAACCAGCTCCGCTAGGAGGTTTGTTTGATTAGTTTCAAATAAATGTCCTAGTTCACTTAATTTTATATATGTATATATATA
Organism: Cynegetis impunctata; assembly: GCA_030704885.1. NCBI lineage: Eukaryota > Metazoa > Arthropoda > Insecta > Coleoptera > Coccinellidae > Cynegetis > Cynegetis impunctata. The sequence goes on along the minus strand of JARQZK010000816.1, from coordinate 313,512 downwards.
TATATATATATATATATATATATATATATATATATATATATATATATATATATATATATATATATATATATATATATATATATATATATATATATATATATATATGTATATATATATATATATATATATATATATATATATATATATATATATATATAATCTTTTGATAATTATTAGCAATAACAGGCTTGTTGAATCTTAAAAAACTCGATTTTATTGGACCTATTTCGAACATTACGTGGGTAAAGGTTTCTGTGGTTTCCCTTACCATCTAATAATAACAAATTTGAATGTTAATATTGGACTGAATAGCACGTAATAAATAACAAAGTACGGCCACAGCCGAAAAAATTTTTAGTGAAACAGTAGTCTGTTTCTATAGAAATTTTTCAAATCAATAAATGTCAAAGAAATTTCAATTTTTTCTCGAAAGTTTTGATAAAGCCATGAATGTCGTGGCGAAACGTCAACTTTTCAATAAAATCGAGTTTTTTAAGATTTAACAAGCCTGTTATTGCTAATAATTATCAAAAGATTAGAAATACTTCACAGGCAACAACAATTCGAATAAATATATATATATATATATATATATATATATATATATATATATACAGTGTGTTTCAAAAAGTTTGCAACATATGGGAAACTTTTTTATTGCCCATTTGTCAGAAAATTTTATTCTTGCTGAAAATTGGTGGACTGCGAAAAACTAGTATTTGAGGTGACAAAATTGTAAATTCCTGAACGGTGTAAAGGAGAGAATAAAAAATACATAGTGTGATCAAGGGTAAACTACTTTAATTTTCGACAAACAAGAGTTTGAAATTTTCTGTAAAAAACAACAATAATTGTATTTAATTCGAATATTTTAGTTGCTACAGATATGTAATTGATGTGATTGTTAATGTATTCTGTTTGTAGCTTTGCATTTTGACTTTTTTCATTTCAGTGCTACACACCTCCAGATTGGGAGGGTGTCGCAGGAATTGTTGAAAATAAAGATTATTATTATTATTATTATATATATTTTTATAAATATATATATTTATACATACATGTACATATATAGATATATATGAATGAGATTGAATCCTCGCTTAGTACTTGGTAAACCATGATTAAATATTACTAATTCAAATCAAAACACTCAGCTTACTGTTTCACAAATATATATTGAAAAATCAATGAAAATTAACAAAAAGTTGTCAACATGTTTCGGGCATTATTAAAAAAGTTTATTCAGAAAACATTATGATTGAATTTACAGATTAGATTCATTTAATTATTCAGCATTCATTAATTTAGAACTTTCATAACAATGTTAAAAACAAGAGTAGTTTACTCTTGATCAAAATTTCTATTTTTGGTTCTCCCCTGTACACAGTTTAGAAATTTAGAAGTTTGACATCTCATATCCAATGCTTCAGTTTTCACCAGGAACAAAATTTTCTGACAAATTCCTATATTTGCAAGATATTCCATTTGTTAAGTTTGTTTGAATAACTCATCTGAAAAAGCCACTGTGGTTGGCGAAACAATTGTTATGTTTAACAAAATATAGTGGAAAGCGAAAACCGAAGTGTTATTGACATTATTGTCATGGATTTTCACCAAGTATTGGCCCAATCAATTCATCTTATATAGGTGTATATATATATATATATATATATATATATATATATATATATATATATATATATATATATGACCCGGCAAAGGTTGTTCTGCCATATAAATTATTTTTATCTATCTATATATCTAACTATCTATCTATCATTCTATCTATCTACCTATACATGTATCTATCAATCTATCTGACCCGGTAAACGTTTTTTAAATTATAAAAATGGCTATTAAATAATATGGGTTGTTGATAGATGGGTGAAAATCCAGAGTTGTATTTATTTTTTAGTGCAACATCATAAAGAAATAAAAATAAAAAATTTTGTCCAAAAACTTCATGAAAATGTTTCGGGTGGACCACCCTAATCACTCAGGGGTATGAAATAGTTATCTGTATACCTAGGCCGCGAAATACCTTTTTAGCGTACCGAAAGAGAAATTATCGCCGAGGCCGCTTGCGGCCGAGGCAGGATAATCTTGAGATAGCTAAAAAGTTTCGCGGCCATGGCATACCCACTATTTTTCGTGCAATCGACAAAATTATTAAACTAGACAATTGCAAATAAAAATATTAGTGCTTTAAAATCAACAGTAATTAACAAGTCACAGCGTTGCTATGGAAATGACCATTTTCGAATATATAAAAAATATTTTGACAGTTCTTGACAGAACGCAAAATACATTGAGATACAGGATGTCTCTTTTGAAATACCATAGTTGTTGTTACTTTTATGTATAAGTGACGTTTGGTTTGGCGGCCGTTGCTATGGGCAACGGCCGCGAAATTAAATTTCGCGGACTGTGGTGCGTACGCGAAATACTCGCTTCGCGTGCGATTGCACGAAAAATATATTACGACCTATTTTCAGACCGACTTTTATTATTTTCGATTGCCATCTTGCAACCCTATTGCGGATCTGTGGATAAAATTAAAAAAAATTAAAATCGCGATGGAAAAAGTGGGGTTGATCATGTCATGACAAAATGAAAATAAAAATCTTGTCAAAAAAATTGAAGTTTATAATTAACAAATAAAAAAATAGCTGTTTATCGTAGAGGGGTGAAAATTCAGGGTTGTATGTATTTTTGAATGCTATATCATTAAAAAAAAACGAAAAATTTTATCTAAAAAATAAAAAAAATTTAAGGGAGATGAAAAATAGATGTCCAATTCGCAGACCTTACCGATAGGCACACAAAATTTCATTAGAATCGGTCGAGCCATTTCGGAGGAGTTTAATTTCAAACGCCGTGACATGAGAATTTTATATTTTAGATATCTATCAGACATCCAGAAAGCTCCAAAATCGTGGTCCAAGAGAATATACAACGAATTTAAGTCCCACTTCCGAATCTCACTGTTAACTTTCGATAAAGGGTAAGAGTAGGTATATCATTTTCTGCGAAAATACGTCTAATAATAAGAGTTTCAATCGGGAATTTAAAATAATCCCATCCATTCAATAAAGATTCACAACTACCGCACACCTGGGATAAAAGGAAACGTGATGCATCAGTCTATAATATTAAAATACGTAATAGATCCTCGGAAAACCGATATAACTATCTTCACAGAACCGAATGGGCTATGAAAAAGATCCCAGATATTGTATAGGAAGTTCAATAAAACTTCGCATCTGATATTTCTATCTGTAATTGGCAGCTGGTTTAACACAAGACTACAGGACTGTCGATGAAATCGAATTCTCATGAAGTCAATCGAAGAGTTATGTCTCGATCTTACAATAAATCTAATTCGTCATTTTGAGTGTTTCATTCGAAGAAATTTTATTATTTCCGCATTGTGTTCTGTGTTTGTGATTTTTGACTCGCGTATAATGCTGTTTTCGTTATAGTCCAAGATCCCAGTGCCGCCAGAAGTCACTTATTTTCTCAGCAATAATATTTGTGGGATGAAGTATTGTTCTTATGTACTTTTAGTGTATGGATACCTGCTACCTTGTGCCGACGGAAAATTTCCAGGTATCAGGTGCTAAAGATAGAAAAAATTCAACTCACTTTACTCATTTTCTCAGTCTTGATTTTTATATATGATACTCAGGGAATTATTTCAGTACCTTCTGCAAGCAGCCAGACCGATCGTATGGGCCAAACATCCCGCCAGACACAAACAGTCTCTATGAGTATGTCAGTATGAGCGAAATGTCATGACAGTTAGTATAGAAGGGAGATCGACGCGCATAGAAAATCTCTAACGCGCTTAAATGAGCAAATCATGACATTTCGCTCATACTGTCATACTCATAGGGACACTTTATTGGTGTCTAGCAGGATGTTTGTCCCATACGATCGGTCTGGTTGCTTGCATAAGGTATTGAAATAGTTCGCTAAGTATCATATATAAAAATCAAGACTGAGAAAATAAGAAAAGTGAGTTAAGGTTTTTCCATCTTTAGCATCTGATATTTGGAAACTTGACCTTATAAAAAGATACCTCACAAATCGCAAACAGAAAGTTTCTGTTACTGTGAAGGGAGTCACGTATTCTTCAGATGAGATGATATCAACTGTGGGGGTACCTCAAGGCAGCATTCTGGGGCCACTATTATTTATCATTTATATAAACGATATAACAAAATACTTACCAAGACAAAACTGTCAACCAATTATATATGCGGATAACACAAACATTTTGATACATACTGCAAATGTCTACTCCTCTATTCTTGCCTTGGAGTCTATTATGGGCAATGTGGAGGAATGGTGCATTAATAATAAACTTGTAATGAATATACAGAAAACTGAATGTATATTCTTCAGTACCAAATGAACAAGCTGGGTGTCACCAGATGCATTGTATTATGGGCACCAAAAAATAAATGTTGGACAACAGGCAAGGTTTTTGGGGGCTACAGTTGACAGCATGTTGAGGTGGTATCCCCATATTGACAAATTGAGGGGAAAGCTGTGTTCTGTGATATATACACTCAATATATTGAACAAGCAAGTTGCACTAGATGTGATGAAGATTGTCTACTATGCAAATTTCCAGTCTGTCATGTCGTATTGCATCATTATTTGGGGTGGGTCATCTTATATGGAAAAAAGATTTTATCCTACAGAAGTGGGCATTACGCACGCACAATTTTAGGAAAGGGATTTAGGAAATCGTGCAGAACTTTATTCAGACAAAATAACATACCGACTGTATATGGCCTGTATATTTATAGACTTCTCCTATTTCTCCAAAAGAATAGTCACTACGTTGATGAATACAGGAATGGAAATAGAGGTAGACAAGTCCATACTTATTTTTATCCTATTCACCGTTCTACATTGCGAGAAAAACATCCACAGTATGCAGCATTGAGGGTATATAATGCACTTCCAAAGTCTACACAAAAAATCAAAGAATACAAGACTTTTAAGAGAACTATTTGCTGTTTTATCTTAAGATGTGAACCATATAACCTACAAGAGTTTGAAATTTTCTGTAAAAAACAATAATTATATTTACTTAATTCGAATATTTTAGTTGCAACAGATATGTAATTGATGGGATTGTTAATGTATTCTGTTTGTAGCTTTGCATTTTGACTTTTTTCATTTCAGTGCTACACACCTCCAGATTAGGAGGGTGTCGCAGGAATTGTTGAAAATAAAGATTATTATTATTATTATTATTATATTTATATATATATATATATATATATATATATATATATATATATATATATATTTATATATATATATATATATATATATATATATATATATATATTTATACATACATGTACATATATATATATATATATATATTTATATGAATGAGATTGAATCCTCGCTTAGTACTTGGTAAACCATGATTAAATATTACTAATTCAAATCAAAACACTCGGCCTACTGTTTCACAAATATATATTGAAAAATCAATAAAAATTAACAAAAAGTTGTCAACATGTTTCGGGCAGTGAACCCATTCCCTTGAGAATGAGTTCACTACCCGAAACATGTTGACAACTTATATATATTTATATAAATATATATATTTATACATACATGTACATATATATATATATATATATATATATATATATATATATATATATATATATATATATATATATATATATATGAATGAGATTGAACCCTCGCTTAGTACTTGGTAAACCATGATTAAATATTACTAATTCAAATCAAAACACTCGGCTTACTGTTTCACAAATATATATTGAAAAATCAATAAAAATTAACAAAAAGTTGTCAACATGTTTCGGGCAGTGAACCCATTCCCTTGAGAATGAGTTCACTACCCGAAACATGTTGACAACTTTTTGTTAATTTTTATTAATTTTTCAATATATATTTGTGAAACAGTAAGCCAAGTATCTATTTTTGAATTAGACATATATATTTTTATATATATATATATTTTTATATATATATATATATATATATATATATATATATAGATATATATATTTATGTATTTATGTTTGTATATATTCATTATAGCGCTGAATAAGTGTAGCATTAAAATAAAATAAAAAAGCATAAATTTATTGACCGAATATATATTATAGAATCGTCTTAATATCCGTGTTTTTATTTTCCTGCAGGAACTTGAACTTAGGATAGAAACTCAGAAGCAAACTCTTCAGGCTCGAGACGAAAGCATTAAAAAACTTTTAGAAATGCTTCAAAACAAAGGGATGGGTAAGTTGAATTATTTATTGAATCATAGACTCTCACTTCGATGGATGTAACAAAGAAAGTGGCTGAATATAAAAAATAACAAAAGGAAGAATATAGATGGATACTTGACTGAAACTTCCTTAATGCTATCGTAAATTTTCATGACTCGTACTTTTTGTTTCTGGAAATTCGATTGAGGAAATGATCTCGAAGACAGTTTAGTTTTGTATAGATATGTATATATATATATATATATATATATATATATATTTATATATATATATATACATATACATATATATATATATATATATATATATATATATATATATATATATATATATATATATTTATATATATATATATATATATATATAGATATAAATATATATATATATATATATACATATATATATATATATATATATATATATATATATTTATATATTAACAGTATTCTTCCTCTGAACTGCACCTGGCCTCCTCTTTTCTATATATTATCCGATATACCTAACTCATTTTTCATGCATTTGTACTAACAAGTGTATCCTTAAAAAAAGTCCTTTTCATAACACAAGCAGCTCGACTCCCTGAGGATACTTGAGGAAGGAATGAGACATGTGGCCTTGTCTCGCCTTTCCTCCGTTGAAATTCAAATAACACCCTTACTTAACATGTTGAGAACGACTCATTTATAAGGGTGCTCTTTGAAAAAAATTTTAAGAAAACTCTATTGCAGCGAGCTGTATTAGAAGAGCAGGTTTCCATAACGTATCCAGTTTGAAATAATATTAAATAGCTGATGGAATCTGTCGTTACTGAATGATATAATATTCATTAAATTATGATTTTTTTCCAAATTAAAAAAAAAATGCGTCCTCTAATGAGTAAACAATATTTATTTTCTCTCCGGGGGATCAACCCCTCAATCAATTCGTACCAAAATCAATAACATCCAAGGTATCATACGAAACTACGTACTTACAAAGTTTCAATCCTTTTTCTATAAAATTGCGCCCTTTATCGAGTGAACAAGATTTATTTCTTCCCCCAGGGGGTCAACCCCAACCAATTCGAACCAAAACCAATCCCATCCAAGATTTCTCTCGAAAATACCTACCTACAAAGTTTTAACCATATTACTCCAAAACCTTTATCATGTAAACAAGATGTATTTCTTCCCCCAGGGGGTCAACCCCCCAACCAATTCGAACCAAAAACAATCCCATCCAAGATATCATACGAAAGTACCTATTTACAAACTTTCTACCCTATTGCTTCAAATTGCTGGAAACGTAACCCCTCCCCCCCAATGGCCTGGGCCCCAACTAATTGTTTTTATTGGGAGATACTCGATTTATCATTGCCCAAAATACCAGTACCTTTTCGCTTTTGAATATATAAAAGTTCCCCCCCCCCCCAAAGTCGGGCCTGGTCCAACTTTGCTAATCGCATGTTTTCAAAGTGAAAACCTGCTAAAAAACAATATCACATCAAACAATCGATGATTTATAGTTTGAATATAAGGCGTATTCAATGAAAACTTGTTTAACTTCATTATTATACCACAAAACTTGGAAGATACAAAAAACCCGAATAAAAGGTTTCCAATTCACAAAGTTTCCAAATGTTTTGAGTAAATTCATCCAGAACAAAATCAATAAAGTTGTCGTAAAAACCTGAAGGAGTACCTAATAAAAATTAGCGACAGCATTAAATTTCCCGGTTAATTGATACTTGACCAGCTAACTTCAAGACGCCTTTAGGACTGTTTATTTTTTTCTTCAAACTTTCTTTGTTGCATCCATTGGAGAAATTTCGCTTAATGGCACGAACCCCATTTCGCTGTCCATAGATTCTCAATAATTTTTCTTCGCTTCGCTTTCCATGCACTTCTGTTTTTCACCGTTACGTTATACAGGGCGTTTCGTATTGCGAGCACAGGGCGAAGAGTCTTAAATAGTTACAGAGAGAAGCTGAGATGTATTTAGGGTGTCGTGTGATATGGATTTAATTGTTTGGGGGTAGAAGGGGAAACGGGAATTTACGCGGCACTAATGGTCTGGATGTTGGATTTGTTCCAGGTAAGGAAGAGGAGAGGCAGATGTTCCAGCAAATGCAGGCGATGGCCCAAAAACAGGTGCTTATCATTTTCACTTTGACATCAATCGATTTAACGAACTTACAGCAGGTGGCGTTGGAAATATGGGTATTATTGTGTGTCTGAGAAGATTTATACAGGCACTATATCATTTCCTTCAAATTGCATTTATTTTTCCAGACTTATTTAAAATATTATTTCGGTTGAGAGGTATAGAATTCGTCGAAAATATAATTTAAATTCTCGATCAATTGCAATTATTTTTTCGAACTTATTTGAAACATTATTTCGGTTGAGCAGTATAGAATTCATCGAAATATATATATATATATATATATATATATATATATATATATTTATATATATATATATATATATATATATACCTATATAATTTCAATTCTCGATCAATTGCATAGATCAATATATGGTAAATCTACTAACAAGAATTTTCTTAAAATCGATAGAAAATACATTTTTTCTAACAGCACTATATCAACAGTGCTATTAAATTTCTACTTTTGATCGATCAGAAAGAAACATACTGTATATATCATCAGTGCTATTTAATTTATACTTTTGATCGATCAGAAAAAACATACTGTATTTATTGATGAAAATCTGATTTTCAACAGTACAACTCAGCAGTTATTTCAACTTTGATGACAGCACTATATCATTAGATGTATCGAAATATTTGAATTTATGTGGAAGATGAATATTATATCTTTAAAAATAAACAATTTTGATATCTATTCCACAACTTTAATACCAGCACTATATCAATAGTGTTAAATAATGTTTCTGCACATTTCAGTTTCTCATCGATAACGTTATTTCATTTATACATGAAAATATGATTTAGATCATCGATACAATTCTGCACTACTTTGAACTTGACTATGCTGACAGCACTACACCATGAGTTGTATAGTTAGATAGACTGAAATATTAATATTTGTGTTCAAAATTAATACCTTGTCTATTAAACGAAAACTATTCGAGATCTATATATCAACTTCTATAACAACACTATATAATTAGTGCTATTTTATGTTGCTGCACGTTTAAGGTTTTCATTAATAATGATATTTTATTTCTTGATGAATATATGATTCAGATCATCTTTATAATTCAGCACTATTTTAAACTTAGATGACAGCACTATATCATGAGTGCTATATCATGTTGCACATTCAAGTTTTTCACCGATAACAATATTTCATTTGTTGATGAAAATCTGATACAGATCATCTATAGATGCCAATACTTTGAACTTTGATAGCAAGCACTACACTATCAGTGTGTCAGTTGTATATTTAAAATGTTTTTGATCAAAATAAATATTATAAGTCTCGAAAGAAACCTATTTAAAATCTTTACTAAAACTTCAATTACAGCACTATATCATTAGTGCTATATTATATTATAGCACAGTTCATCTTATATCATATATAGAAAATATATTTTAGATCATCTATAAAATTGAGCACTTCTTTCAACTTTGATGGCAGCACTATATCACATAGTTACTAACTATTATAATTCGAGATCAAAATGAATTTTTCATTCAATAATCGAAATCTTTTAGGATCTATTTGAAAAAATTTAATAACATATAGTGCTATATTATAGCACAGTTCATCTTATATCATATATAGAAAATATATTTTAGATCATCTATAAAATTGAGCACTTCTTTCAACTTTGATGGCAGCACTATATCACATAGTTACTAACTATTATAATTCGAGATCAAAATGAATTTTTCATTCAATAATCGAAATCTTTTAGGATCTATTTGAAAAAATTTAATAACATATAGTGCTATATTATAGCACAGTTCATCTTATATCAACAAAAGAAAATATATTTTAGATCATCTATAAAATTGAGCACTTCTTTCAACTTTGATGGCAGCAATATATCACATAGTTACTAACTATTATAATTCGAGATCAAAATGAATTTTTCATTCAATAATCGAAATCTTTTAGGATCTATTTGAAAAAATTTAATAACATATAGTGCTATATTATAGCACAGTTCATCTTATATCATATATAGAAAATATATTTTAGATCATCTATAAAATTGAGCACTTCTTTCAACTTTGATGGCAGCACTATATCACATAGTTACTAACTATTATAATTCGAGATCAAAATGAATTTTTCATTCAATAATCGAAATCTTTTAGGATCTATTTGAAAAAATTTAATAACATATAGTGCTATATTATAGCACAGTTCATCTTATATCATATATAGAAAATATATTTTAGATCATCTATAAAATTGAGCACTTCTTTCAACTTTGATGGCAGCACTATATCACATAGTTACTAACTATTATAATTCGAGATCAAAATGAATTTTTCATTCAATAATCGAAATCTTTTAGGATCTATTTGAAAAAATTTAATAACATATAGTGCTATATTAATTATATCATATTCATGCAAATAGTACAACGGTAGAATTGTTAACACCTTTCAATTGTTTTGATCGATTGAAATCATAAATATTTCAATTATTGTTGAAAACATTTTATATCGATATAAAAAATAATAATTATAATATATATATATATATATATATATATATATATATATATATATTTATATTTGAAGTGAAGAAGATATTAAGACATATTTTTCAATCAATATTACAGTCATGACTATGTCGACACAAAAAAACATTTTTTATCGTAAACGACAGCACTAGGTATATCATTTTTATAATAGTTGATGTTCAGAAGTTATTTCAATTGCTTGATCGGACTCAATATTAAATATACTCTAAATTGATAGAAGAAAACAATAGTTTCAACATTGAAGAATATGTCATCAAAGCTTACTAGATATTTTCCCATTTTCCGAAAAATTACAATAATAAAATCCCTTTTCCGCTAATTGCATGGTTCTTTTATATTAGAACTCTATGAATTAGCTGCCCAAAAAAAAAAGAATATATTAATAAGTTTAATAATCTCAATTCTCCAAGAAACGAGAACGTTTTTATTACTGATAAACGTGGAATAAAAATTTTACTTTTCCGCACATATTTCATCTAAAATTATTGAATCTAAATGAATAATTAACTACACTTATTTCCATAATACAACTTCTTGCCGTCTTATTTGGATAGGAAAAAAAGGTACTAAAATGCTATATGAATCATCAATTTTCAACTTCACTAGTTATGTTGAATCTATTATACCTGATGAAAACTGTCGAAGAAATATGTTCAAATTAGTTTACGTAATACTCGATGAATTGAATGAAAAATCCATATCTATAATAAATATTTATCAAGCCAGTGTACATCTCAATGCGCTTGAAATACCCTTTATAAGCATTTCTTCAAGCCTACGTCCTATTAACCACATAATCTAAACATCATGTCTTATTTCGGTACTCTCAGTGTATCATCTAGTTACAAGGCAATTTCGAACTAATTTGCAATCATCATCAACACAGTGCAGCACTTTACAGACCACAATGTGCCACTGTGTTTCAGTTGAAGTACATGGAGCAGACAAACCCTGCCTTCTGTATGTTCGTAGAATCGATAGATTTAATTGCAACATGTGGTTTCGGCCTTCCATTCAAGCACACACATACAGACATACACTTAACGAGAGTCGATTTTGAAAGAGCTTCAGCAACTGAAATTTTGGTACGTTCGATAAACTTTGGTTATTGCTCCTATTGTTGTGTTTGTGTAGTTTGTGAATCCTAAATTGCCTATTCATATGTAGTAGGAATTGATTTTTATGGAGTTCACAGGAAATCAGAATGCTTCAGTATTTTAAAAATTGAATTTTGGCTAGTCAATGTTTATGTTTTTGTATGTGTCAGTTAAATAAAATTGAAGAAACCTAAATTAATAAAAGTGAAAAGGAGACGATAATTCAATAATATATATTTATATGTCCATATATATATATATATATATATATATATATATATATATATATATATATATATATATTTATATCAATATAGATATAATATATATAAATATATATATATATATATATATATATATATGTATATATATATATATATATATAGATATATATATATATATATATATATATATATATATATATATATATATATATATATAATTACCGATCCTCAGGATGTTGCTCAGGCTTTCAATAGGTTCTTCATCAATATCGGTAAAGAACTATCTACAAAATTCAAAACAGTAAAACCCAATTTCACAGAAAATTCCGGGAGTTCGACTACATTTATTATGGAACCTACAAATAAAGACGAAATAATAACTATAGTAAAGAATATGAAAGAAAAGAAAAGTAGCGGAATTGACGGAATATCTGCTGAAATTTTGAAATGCGGGATCGATAGTTTGGCATCACCTATTTCACATATGGTCAACAAGATTATCTCAACAGGAATATTCCCACAGTCATTGAAGACTGCCATAGTTGTACCCTTGCATAAGGGAGGTAGCGGAAAGAGTTGTGCTGATTTCAGGCCTATTTCTTTACTCCCCAGCCTTTCAAAAATAGTGGAAAAAGTCATTAAAACTAGACTACAATAGCACAATAAGTTCATTTCTGAGATGCAATTTGGTTTTCGAGAAAAAAAATCGACGGACGATGCTATCGCTACTTTGATCGGTCGAGTTTATGAGGCATTCAATAGAGATGAGGTTGCCTTATGTATAATGATTGATATCGCTAAGGCGTTTGATACGGTGGAGCATGAAACATTACTAGGTATATTGGGGGAAGTTGGTGTTGTAGGTGTCAATATGAAATTGATGCGGAGTTACTTGTCACACCGTTATCAGACAGTAAGAATTCAAGATAAATTTAGTGATTTGGGGCCAGTGGAACGTGGCGTTCCACAGGGTACTATATTGGGCCCTATTCTGTTCACAATGTATATAAACAAATTATTATTGTTGAAGAGTGAAGGGCAAATTGTCAGTTTTGCTGATGATACTGCTATAATTTATACAGGAAAAAACTGGATAGACCTAAAAAAGAAAGCTGAAACTGATTTCATTAAAATAGATAATTGGTTGAAGCAATATTTTCTGACGCTAAATATTACAAAGACGAAATAACATACCTTTCGCTATAGATAAGCGTTTGTTGCCTAGGTGCACGCCTCTCACTATTGTTGTAGAGGATGGTACTTTCACAATTCCGTGCGCCTATGAGATCAAGTACCTTGGCGTTATGCTGGATTGTCACCTCAGATGGGACCCCAAGTTAAATAAATTGATTGCTAAGTTGAGATGTCTATTACCTAGATTTAGAAAACTTTCCCTTGTTCTGGATGTGACACATCTAACAGTGGTTTATAGAGCGCTTGTAGAGTCGCATCTGAGATATGGTATTGTTGCGTGGGGTGGCGCTTATAGCCACGTAATAAGGAAGTTGGAAGTACAACAAAAATGGCTCTTGAAAATAATACATGCTAAGGATATTAGATTTCCAACCGAACTGTTATTTCAGCTGTCGAATGTGTTGGATGTGCGTCAGCTTTTTTGTGCTTCGGTGTTAAATTTTACCAAAAAAAATATAAATAGAAGCATCTTGATTGAACATGATTTGGGCACCCGGTACAGCAGGGGTTCACTATGTGTACCTAGATTCAACAAGACTGTATGCCAACGTAGTCACTTGTACGTTGGCCCAAGCACGTATAGTGAGATACCTTTGGAATTGAGAAGTACTTATAACTTTAAGAAATTTAAAAGTAAAACAAAAAAATGGATAAAAGCAAGAAGTAGGTCATATATACATGAATTAATAGAGCCAAAAAGATGTTAACATGTCTTGTTTATTGTACTTATGGATTGTCTGTTTAATTTTGGTTTATCTTGATTTAAAATTGGTTATCCAATATAAATTTTTTATTTATGCTCACCACAGGCCACGGTCTTTGTGATGTTATCTAGGACTAATTACTTTGTTTCTTTATATAGTGTGAGTGTGTATCCATTGCCAAAATTTTTTCTTTCTCTTTTCTTGAATAAAGATATTTATTATTTATTATTATATATATATATATATATATATATATATATATATATATATATATATATATATATATATATATATATATATATTAATATATATATATCGTCGTTGCCGCGGTGAAACCTCCTATGTGACAAAAAATCCAAAATGTGATTTTGATATCATTCATGTGTTAAAAGAACGTAACACGGTTTAAATCGATCAAAAAGAATCTTCCTATGTGTAAGAGTTAACCGCACCGCTAAAGGTACCATACAAATCACCTATGTGACAATTCCAAGGCTCAGACGTTACATAGGTGGTTTCACAGTAGTAGTTTATCTCTGTGGTTAATGTTTTGTTTTTTCTGGGTACTATTAAATTATTTACAAATCAGTTATTTGCTTCTCTTGTCAAATCATGTTTTCGTCACTTAGGAGGTTTCACCGCGGCAACGACGATATATATATATATATATATATATATATATATATATATATATATATATATATATATATATATATATATATATATATTCATTTATTTAGGTGTGTTTGTTCTTGGGTTTGGTAGGTTCTGTTGACATAACCACTTGTTTTTAACTTTTCACATTTTCATTGTTTTGTGAGGTTTTGGCAGTTATCATTCATTAGATTTTTTTCAATCCCACATAGTGTGTAACCCTAGCGTTTGTCTAATCTTCCTATTTTGAAAAGTATCACATTATTCCAATACGTCTGACATTTCGAAAAATATAAATTTTTACAAAACAAGCGTAGAATATTCGAAACTATATATTGAACATACTGTATCCCTATCTAGCCTAGGCTTATCTAAACTAACCTAAAATTAAGTTGTTATGTTGAAAGAATGAACCAAACCAAAGAACAAGCACTCTTAAAAATATAATTGAAGGTTTCAAAAAAAGCTATCACAAGAATTAAATATATATATATATATATATATATATATATATATATATATATATATTATATATTATAATATATATATATATATATATACTAAGGTATATATATATTACTGCCCTCTCCTCCCATCATACTTCACACACTTATCAGGTCAAGATATCACCCTATATATATATATATATATATATATATATGCAGTGGCGTAGATAGCGTAGGGGGGGATATGACTATAAGTATATATAAGTTTTTCATCCAAAGTTCTATTTTTGTTGATAAAAATCTTTCATGTAGATAGTACAAAATAAGCAGAAAAGTTAAATTAAATTGCAAAAAATTCAAATTATTTGAAGTGGAAAAAATTAATTAAAAATCAGTGAAAAATTGAATTATATTTAATTGGATATATACATCATTGAAAATATTCTTTATGTAGATATCAAAAATATCAATTAGTTTTTGAGATCATTTTATCTTTCAGTAAATTGATTATAACAATTTATATTAAAACAATGGTTAAAAATAACAATTTACACATTTATTATAAGAAATAACGCATGACGCACGTTTCGGTGGAACTTCACCTTCTTCAGATGCTAATGGCAAACTCTGAAGAAGGTGAAGTTCCACCGAAACGTGCGTCATGCGTTATTTCTTATAATAAATGTGTAAATTGTTATTTTTAACCATTGTTTTAATATGTTTATTAGTTTACACCAAGTATCGGCCCAATCAATCCAAAATATAACAATTTACGAAAACGGAACTCAACTCTTTTCAAAAAATATCTACATGCTCTTCCGAATCGAATGACACCTTGTTCATATTCTTCCGAGACTCATGAAAAAAGTTGAACGAAAAAAGCACTAGACTATAGTTTCATGATTAGTAAATCTTTCTCCAAGATCCAAGATGTATAAGTTCAGAAATGGATTAAACGCCACCACAAGAAAATTTTTTCTAACTCGAAAATTTTTATTAAGTTCAAAATGTTATGTGATTAAATTGACAATCAAAGCCAAGAGTTAGTCATATTTTGATAACTACTCTACCTCAAAAAATATTCGAAATATTAAATATTGATTGAAAATTTTTTATGAGCAGAAGTAACGCTCCTCGAATGTAAACAAGAATTCAATCGGTCACTAGGTCCAAAAAACGTATGTGAAATGGAAAGTTTTATTTACGAAGAAGTCAACCAAAACCTCTTCGCACTTCTTCTATTTCTAAATTTCATACTACCTATACTATTGAACGAAACTGCTCGTGCTTTAGATAAAATACTATTAAACAAACGCTCGAGCAGTTTTGTTTAATAGTAACTACAGTATACAATTTAGAAAGAGAAGAAGTGCGAGGAGATTTTGGTTGACTTCTTCCTTTCGAAATAAAAATTTTCCTTTAGAGCCATTTGAACTTTTTTAAACACGTTCTTTGCTCATAGTGACCGATTAAACTACTTATTAAACATTAGATAAAATATGCTCAAAACTACTAGTTACTTTAGCCAAATACGTAGATACGAAAACTTTTATTCAATTCTTTCATAATTTTCGTAGGCTCATGAGGGGGATTGATCCCCTTGATCCCCCCCTATCTACGCCACTGTATATATGTGTATATATATATATATATATATATATATATATATATATATATATATATATATATATATATATATATAATTCTAAATTGTATAATTACATAATTACAAAGTCTCCTTAATTTTGAAAAATTCTTCGGATTCTTAAACTACATTATGAAAAGCCACAGTTGGAACAAAGTTTTGAGAACGTATGAATTGATTCGTGGTTCAGGCTCGTTATTCTATTCAGACTCAAACGCATGTCATCTTCATGTTTCAATCGAAGTTTTGGAAATGCTGATTCAATGGGAAAACAAACCTCTGAGATATGCGTCAAGTAAGAAAGTTTTATTCGTAATAGATTTCGACGATTGCAGTTGCCGAGTCTCCATTTGTTTTGTAGCATTAGATTGTTAAAAGATATATGGGCTCTTGCTCCGTATATTATTAAACCAAGGTTAATGATAAACCGAGTTTTATTTGACATTTGACAAGCGAAAATGTCGAATTAACTCGGTTTATCATTAAACTTAGTTCAAAATAATTGACATAACGAAACCCTAAAAATTCAAACAGTAGATTCAATTCGTTTTTGCCAACATGAAATTTATAAGAATTTTTTCCTCTGTTGTGGTGTATTAAGGCCCCTTCACACAGGCGTCGATGTCTTAATACATCAACGTGCATCCAAGAACGTGCAACCAATAACGTTAATGTGGATACAGAAAACGCAAGTTTTTGAATGCACAACCTGGATGAACGACGCGTTGATGTTTTTCGAAATCGCTTGAATTTTTGGATGCGCATTCCAACGAATGCGTTCAAGTCTCTACGTGTGGATACAAATTACCGTGGAGTGTGCGTTTTTAAAGCAGTAGCGGCGGTTAAGTTTATGAAATAATTTGCTACTGCAGTAGGTATTTAAAATAATAAGTTAAATACTTCATGAATTTGTATAATATTTACTAAGAATGTTTGCAGATAGTTGCATCATCATGTCTGACCAGTGGCGCACCCAGGGGGGGAGCCATGGGGCTGCAGCCCCCCTCGAGATTTATTGTAGTTACAAAAGAATTGAGATTACTAAGATAATAATTGTAAAATGAGCTCATCTACTACTACAAAATGAGCTCACTGGTCACTATCGGTCAACCATAAGATCTATTATGATTTACCGGATGCGGGATGCGCGTTTTCTATTTAAATTTAAGGAGGTAAATTTTGATTCAGCCCCCCCCCGAAACTCAATCCTGGGTGCGCCCTTGTGTCTGACTGCAGAACTATGTCCCGGGAATTTCTACGGGAATTTGTGGACTTGTACAGGGACCTACCCTGCGTGTGGCAGACAAAATCAAAGCAGTATTCAGACCGAAATAAAAAAAATTAGACATACAAAATATTGATAGAGAATCTGCAAATCATTCAACCAAATGCTACAAAAAGTACAGTTGTCGCTAAAATCAATAGTTTTCGTGGTGGGTTTCAGAGGTAAAATGAAAAAGTTTTTATCTCGAAGAGAAATGGTACGGTGAGGCTTTCGGAAATATTAAAGCAGTGAATTTCAAATCTTGGTAATTTCTTGCAGTAATTTTTCAGTTATTGCCAATCTCATCA
This sequence comes from Cynegetis impunctata, assembly GCA_030704885.1. Lineage (NCBI taxonomy): Eukaryota > Metazoa > Arthropoda > Insecta > Coleoptera > Coccinellidae > Cynegetis > Cynegetis impunctata. The sequence continues at coordinate 294,998 of JARQZK010000816.1, read as the reverse complement.
TTGTGTCTTGACGTTTTATTAATGGAATAACCATGTCCAAGAGTTACGTATAGGTTTCTTCGTCCATCCTTACGTAATTACGAGAGTCCTCTAGTTCTAACCTCCATTTTTCTAACAGGTGAATGCGTGAAAAATTTTATCGTTTTAGAAACCAACCTGTAGACCACATTCGGCGACGATTTTCATTTTCATTTTCCTTTGTATACGCCACTGCCACCAGACCTAAATATTCCTCCGGCACAGACATCTGGCCAAACATTTTAGCAGACTGGACAAAACTATGGTTTTGTTCGTACGTGTGTACGCGATCAGGTTGCACGTTTTTGGATGCACGTCGATGTATTAAGACATCGACGTCCGTGTACGTGTAGCCCGCCTTAGAAGAAACAAAGTAGACAAACAATCAAATCACTTTATACTTGTCTCATTTTGAATTACTGTTGATATCAAAAGAAATAACATTGCTTATAAATTCGATTACATTTTATATACAATGATAAATGGTATGAATCTTAATGTAGACTGAATTTGTAACACTGGCCACATCTATAAACACTATTCATTCTCTGTAGACAACTGGCAACTTAAGCTCAATTTCAAATCATAGAATTGACGAATTTATATTGAACAAAATAAAATAACATTCTTGTATACAACTAAATTTCTCAGTTTGCAAATGGATATTCGACAATAAAAAAATAGTTTTTCAATGTGTCCAAAAAAGAAGATATAAATAAAATTCAAAGAATATTGGAGGTGTTGTTTTCTCAATAGCAGCGAACAAAAAAGAAATATTGAAGATATTTTGATACTTTGAAAAAGTTGAGAGTTCAATTAAAGATTTGGATTATTCCAAAGATCATTATATTATTTCAGCTAATGTTTTCACTCATAATTCCTTTCATAATTGTTATATATATATATATATATATATATATATATATATATATATATATATAATATATATATATATAATATATATATATATCTATAATATATATATATATATATATAGGATATATATATATATATATATATATATATATATATATATATATATATATATATCAGGCGCGCATCCAGAATCTCCCAACATGGCCAGGGCCCCATCTAATTGTTTTGATTTGGGAGCTACTCGAATTTACCATTGCCCAAAACTTACCAGTACCTTTTGGCTTTTTGAATATATAAAAGTTCCCCCCCAAAAGTCGGGCCTGGATCCGCGCCACAGATACATATATATATATACTATATATATATATAATATATATATATATATATATATATATATATATATATATATATATATATATATATATATATAAATAGATATATATATATATATATATATATATAAAATATCTAAAATGCAAAAATAACTTCTGTGATTGATTTTAAGGTTAGGTTCACACCTAATTAAGTACTCTCACAATTATTCCAAAGTTGTTTTTCAAAACCCAGAGACAAAGTAGGCGGTCAATCGAGGTCTTATACCTAAATGTACCCCTCGCGTCAAAAATTCACCGCTGGTTCCACTGTTTGTGCAGGAACTGCAAGCGGCCAATGAGACATTGAAAACCCTCCAAACTCAGCTGGAATTGGTCCCCTCCCCCTCCAGCAGTACCGTCCGCGTCCTACTCGACACGAAAGACGCTAGAATAGCGACGTTGGAGCGGGAGGTCAATCTGCTGGAAAGTGAGGTCAGGAGGCTGGGTGGGGGTACAGAGCCTGCCCCCACCCTCAGTCTCAGCCAATCGGAATTTCCCCATGCCGCGCCTTTCAAACGACAAGTAAGTTTTCTGTTAAACGATGTGCAAATCGGGAAGGATGGCGTTATACTTGGTAGACTGTGAACTAACACCAGAGGGGTTAATCAATGCGTGGCACTGCTTGTGTTTAGTTCATTTAGTATCTTCCAGATGAATCTGCGTTGGACATCTCATCCTCCTTCTTCTGGAAATTCCTCAGTCCGCTAGTCCAACTGAACCGTCTTCTTGGGTACTAATCCAATAGACCCCTCCAATCCCAAAGATAATTCAAATGTGTCATAGAACGTAAAACTACTGCCAATTAGTCAATAGTGAGTCAGTTGATAGAAAAAGCTATTAAACTGCTTCAATTTTAAAATTTACACATTCACGAGAATCAGAATTCATTCCCTCTATATTCTTGAATATCATCCCATCATCCTGCTATATAAAAAGGTTTTACTTTATCACAAATAATAGTTCCATTTTTTAGTGATATTTTTGCCATTATTTGCATTGTGATATCATTCGATACCAATTGAATATCAAACACCAATAAGATATAAGACTGCTAGGACGTACTGAAACAATATGAAAGCCCTAGTTAAGAAACCAGCAGAATTTCAAAGTACTCACGCATTTCAGCCAACGAAAGAAATCATCTTTGAATTGAGTGATAACACGAATTTTCAAATTTAATCGAATCTTCTAAAACTGTGTGCATTTCTTGTTCTATTTTGCTGGTTTACTTCACACAAGTGATATTAAGAGAAGATTATGTGAAATTTTATTTTATAATCAGAGAGAAACTTGTTCTTATACATTTTAAAAAGAAAACTAATACTGTGGTTGAAAATAAATGAATATATCAAACAATCTGTTCTTGAATTTATTTCTGAACAGCCTTTCCTATTTCGAAACCACAAGTGCCTTACCAGATATTAGTTTTTATTGATATTTAAGAACTAGCTATTGAAGAATGAAATCTTTCATTAATGAATTTTAAATATTCAACTATCAGGATCGGTATACAATTTTTTTTCGATATATGAATCATTTAACATATATTAGAATCAAATAGAGTAGAATATAGTTTTTACTTCAGTCATAGAATTGAACACTTGGTTATGAATCCAGAGTAGAAAAAATGCTGGCAATTTAGCGCAGTCCATTTGCGCTACTGATTAACCCCTCCACTGTAACTAAATGTTAAGACTCTCCGGCGGCCTGGCTCCGGGATCAGGTTGACCACCTTTACCACCTCTTTGTCTCTGGCACGCATGTGTTTCCCGCATGGAGCAAATAGAGTGCATGCATGTCTTCAGCTGGACGAGTTCCGTGTGGAGATACAACGCAGAGACCAGGAGATCTTGGCGATGGGTGCTAAGATGAAAACTCTGGAGGAACAACACCAAGACTACCAGCGGCACATCTCTGTCCTCAAGGAGTCGTTGTGCGCCAAAGAAGAACATTATAACATGCTTCAAGCTGATGTGGAGGAAATGAGGCAGCGATTAGAAGAAAAAAATCGCCATATTGAGAAGAAGACGCAACAGTCACAACAAGAAAGAGCCAGAGCTGGTGCAGAGATTGCTGAGTTGAGAGAGCATATGGACATCAAAGACAGGAAGATCAATGTATTGCAGAGAAAGGTAACGTAATTATAGATCCTGAAAAAAAGAAGAATCGGAATTAAACCAAATGGAACAACTAACCCTATCCATTCATAAAATTATCTTATTTCTCAAAAATAATATAAATTTATCATCTTTCAGAGAATTACTCAGTTAAATTGGATATTTATAGAGGAGATTAGTTTTTGCAAATGGAGTGTGCCTATGTATAACTCTTCAGATATACAAGCTATTGATCGAATATAAATCGTTGAACATAATTTTTCTGTTTAGACAACACAAGATCACGTCAAGTATTTGATCGTACAAAATTATATGGTAGTTACAATAACAATTGATTGCTTCATCCCTGAACCTGCAGCGAATATTTTTTCTGCTGTGGTACTAGATATAAGAATATATGTCTCATTCTCGATTTGATTAGCATTCAAATTATTGTGATTATACCATAGATAAGTTATGGTATTGATATTTTAGATGCGTATAACTATCCTTATAATTATTCACTCAAACTTAAATCGTCACATACATTTCAGACAATATCCTCAATTCGCAGTGCTATAACTACAGAATTCGTAGTTTTAGTGATATTAGTCAAAAAAACTGGGTTCTAGGAATTTCAGTTGCACTTCTTATGTGTATGTTCAATAGGTTGAAAATTTAGAAGACCTACTGAAAGAAAAAGACAATCAAGTTGACATGGCACGTGCTAGATTATCCGCCATGCAAGCTCATCATTGTTCATCAGAAGGAGCACTGTCTTCCTTAGAAGAAGCGATCGGAGACAAAGAAAAACAAATGAATCAACTACGGGAGCAAAGAGACAGAGCGGAGCAAGAGAAGCATGAAGAAAGAGAGTTACACGAAAGAGAGATAGCTGATTACAAAATGAAGATTCATGCATTGAATAGTGAAGTCGAAAAACTAACAGCACGTCTGGAGCGAGCACAGAATGATAGAGACCGATTAGAAACAAAATTAGAGAGTTCACAGAGTGAGCTAGGAAAAAGTAAAGCTGAGTTGGATAAAGCTACGATCGAGGTAGGAAGAAGTGGGCAAGATTGGGACCAGGCAAGACAACGATTAGCCAGATTAGAACTAGAGAATGAGAGACTAAAACAAGAAATCGATCGAATGGCGTTGGATAGAGAGAGACCTCGAAGTACAACGTTCGGAAGAACAACGTACAGCAGTAGTCACGAACTCGACCGAGTTCAAGAACACGCTGATAAGACTTCTTCGGATCTGCGAAGATGCCAAGCTGAACTGCGAGTCACCCAAGCGGATAGTGAAAGGGCGCGAGCCGAAGCTTCAGCGCTGCAAGAAAAGTTAGAAAAGTCCCAGGGGGAAGTATATCGCCTCAAGGCTCGCCTAGAAAATTCACATCAAGAACAGGACAGTCTGCGAGAAGAACTGGAGAGATCTCAGTCGACGACAGCCAGGCTACACGCCGACAAAGACCGGGCATTCGCAGAACTGGAGAAGGCGAGAGAAGAGTTGGAGCGTTCACAGGCGACCTTGGGAAAGGCTCAATCTCAACAAGACAAACTACAGAACGCTCTGGACAAGGCACAGACAGAGGTAGACAAGCTACAAGAAAAACTAGACAAGTCCATTGGGGAGACGAGGAGAGTGAGTATTTTTCTTAATTCTTTTCCTTTTTGTACTACTCAGATAGAGAACATTCTGGGTTCTATTTTCTTTCTGATACTCAAAAACCATTCCAGATTTTCTACTTTTCTTCTTCAAAAATTTTGTTCTTTTACTGAAATAATATTTCCGATTGATAGCTCCAAATAGAAAAAGAAAAAGTAGGATACGATTTAGAGAACATCCAATCGCAATTGGACAAGGCTCTAGGACAATCTGCTCGGCTACAGAAGGAAAAGGAGTCCGCTCAAATCGAAGCAGATCGACATAGAGACAAGCTCGAGAAAGCCCAGGTAAACCAATATAATGAGATTTCATTATTCAATATATATTATGTTATATAAGAGACAAGTAAGAGTTCAGTTTACTTCATGTATCATCAGTATAATTTATCTTTTAAAATAACTAAGTTCACTAGTATGATTTTGGGTATTTTTATACTTTGAGCATTAAAATGTATGAACTGAGTTTTGATTTCCATTGGTGGCATGTTTTTTATTTCCTTCTCGATTGTCATTTCAGTTTAGGACCATATGAAAAGAAATTAAATCAATTAGAGACAGAAATGTAACAATCCATAACATTTGTATTTTAATGAAACAGTTTTTTCGGTATTCCACCTAACAAAGTTTGTATGTATGTAACAGTTTCGAATTGAGTTACTCTAATGCTTCCTTTTTCTGTACCCGCAGACTCATATGAGCCGCTTACAAAAAGAAAGGGACTGCTTCCACGACGACTGTGAGAAACTGAAGGAAAAAGTCGAGCAACAGCTGACTCAAATGTCTAAACTTCAGAGAGAACGTGCTGAAATTGAATCAGAAGTGGATGTATTGAAGGAAAGATGGGAAAAGACACATATGATTCAGCAAAAACTGCAAATAGAACGAGATGATGCTATAACGGAAGTCGACATCCTGAAAGAAAAGTTCGATAAATCAATATACGCTTGTCAGAAGGCTGAAAATGAGCGAGACAATCTTCATAGAGAATTCGAGAAAGTTTTGGAAAAATATGACAAGTAAGTACCCGATAATTGGGAAGGATTACTAAAATTAATTTGGAGTTATATAACTCACTCACATGTCACATATATTTCAATTCAGTTTGAACATAAAGTATTGAATAACTTTCTCTTATAGCTTTTTATCTTTTTCAGATCTCAGAATGATTTATATCGAATCCAGAATAAACTTGATACTGTACAACAAGAAAAAGATAGGTTGGAAATAGAAGCCGAAAAACAACTCATTATCGCGACTAAGTTAAGAGAAGACCAACGTAAAATTCAGGATGAATTACAAAGAGTCCAGGAGATGTACGATCGCACAGCACTGCAGTTAGGAAGATCTAAGGAATACGAGGAAAAATCTAAAGAAGAAATCGAAAGATTGAACATAGATATTGAAATGATCAGAGAAAGATATGAAAAAGCTCAGATTGAAGTCAGAAGAATACAGAGTGAAAAAGAAAAACTCACCTCGGAAAATGAAAGGATTCAGTACGAATTAGACAGAGCGCATGCGCAAAATGTGAAATCTCAAGCCAGCTATGAAAAATGTCAAGAAGAGATAGCCAAGCTTCAGATCGAAGCCGAGAAATCGCATGAAAAACATGACAAACTACAGAATGAATTCAGGAAAGTTGTTGCAGAATACGATGCCTTACGTGAAACATCAAGTGGGTCTGTCAGTAGGTATTCTCGGTACGAAAGGGAAGATTTGAGAGCTAAAGAAGAAAATGAAAGGCTCCGGTCAGAAATCGATCGTCTAAGAGAAAGATTAGACAAGACACTGACTGACCTAGATCGATCAAGAAAAGAATTAGCGTTAGCTGAAAGCGCCAAAGGAAAATATCAGTTCGAAGATGAGAAAGAAGTGCAGAGGTTGAGAGATGAATTGCAGAGAACTGTCACTAATAACCAACACTTAGAAGCTAAGTTGCATGAAGTAACACTTCAGTTAGAACTAGCTAGGTCTGAGGTAGCCAAAGTGGCCGGTGGTCATGACAAACAACGTCATGAGCTGGAAAGAGCTATGATCGAATGCGAAAAACTTAGAGATCGGCATGACAAGCTAAAAGCACAAAGCGAGAAGTTAGAGAAAGAAAATGAGAAATTGAGAACAGATATAGCACAAGCCGATAGAAGACAGACGTTAGCTGCAGATAAGGTGAGGAACGATGAAAGGCTGGAAATAGAACGTCTCAAAGAGAAACTTGAGAAGGCTATACAAGCTAGAGATGCTACCGAGTTGGAAGCTGGTCGGTTGGCACAAGAATTAGAAAAATCCCAATTACATTTGGCTAAAGCGTTAGAAACTAACGAGGCAACAAAGATTGAATTTGAAAGAATGGCAAACGAACTCGCTAGAATGCACGAAAGAATCGAGAGAGATTCGTTAGATTGGAAAACGTTGGAACAAGAACGAGATGTTCTTCGTGCTGAATTGCAGCAAATTCGCGGTGGTTTGGAGAATCAGAGAAGAACTATGGACCATAGAACTCAGGAAACCATTGTTAAACTTCAACAGGAGTTGGCTCAGGTAAATAGGGAAAGAGAAAAGATGGCTGCTATGTTTGATAAGCAAGGTAGACAAGGGGAAAGCGTAGAAAAGCAGATAATCAAATTTGAAGCCGATATCAAACAATTAACTTTGGAAAGGGACCAGCTAGTAGTACAACTAGAAAAGAGCCAAGATATGCTAATGAATTTCCAACAAGAGTTGAATCAGAGCGAGAGCGAACTTGAAAAACATAAAGCAGAAGTTGCGAAATTGAAAAATGAACAGAAGAAAATGTCGCAAGATATGGAACGAGGGACTAAAGATATACTCGAAAATCGAAACGCGGAAATACAAAAGTTACAACAGCAATTACAAGCTATTCAAAAAGAACGTGATAATCATCGAAATAGAGCCGACAAAGCCGAGAAGCGTCTTCAAGAGTCAGGTGCTAGAGGAGACTCCGAACTGGAACAATGGAGAAAAGTCGTCGAACAAGAAACAAACAGAGCCGATCAAGCTGAAAAGACTGCTCAAGATCTTCAGAAACGTATTCAAGTCATGGAGAAACAACTTCAACAACAGCTCAATCAGATGGCTCAGTATCAGAAGGAAAGAGGTATTCAACCTCAACAGCAAGTCGACGATAAGGAGTTGAATCGATTGAGAAAAGAACTAGAAAAAGCCCAAACGGATATGAGGAACAAAGATACTGAAAAAGAAAGATTGCAAGCGCAACTGGAAATGTTGGTACAGGAATTAGAAAGAAATCAGGTTAGTTGAGGAATTATTTAACTCTTGTTAATCTTATCCATTATTTAGTATTTTTAACGAAATGAATGAGTCCCCCGTGGTTATCACACTTACCAATATCGTAAGTTGGTTACCACAATAGCTGTTATTTTTATTTTGACTTCAGTCTCATTTATCAGAATTGTTTGTCTCGAATTTCTGCAATATATTTTCTTTACTTTTATGAGTTTTTTATTTTAACTGTGTATCTCCTCCTAATTAAACCCAATCCATCAACGCATTCATTTATATAAATTCATCATTTTTTCTCATTAATTTATCATTTTATTTCAGTTCTTCAATGAGTAGTTCTATTCGTATTGAACATAGTTCATACCCTTATGAGTGAGTTATATGTTATAGATGGAACTTTTGGAAACACAAAAGAAACTTCAAAGTGCATCTACCCAGAAACACACGGAAGATGTTAGTGGTCAACTGAAGAGGTTAGAAGAAGAGAAGAAACGATTAGACGATTATAAAAAACAAGTAGACGAACAGAAGAAAGCTGTGGATTCTAAACATAGACAAATAGAAGAAAAAGAGAGACAGCTGGCTGAATTAGATAAACAGCTTAAGAAACGGAAAGAACAAATGGACCAACTGGAATTATCATTACAAAAGGTAAGCAGTTACTTACATTGATGGTATTTAGTGGAACTATAGTTGTTTAAAAGATTGGAGACTGGACATTGTTGATATTAATGATTGTAGTATATTTCTTGGAAAGGGTTTACACAATTTCGGGGTTCACACAATTTCAAAAAAATATAGTGCTGATGATTTCTAAATTCTGAAACCAGTATCCATATATGTTGTTAGGCAAAATTGGAGGTTAGTGTTGTAGTACTAGAGTATCCACACTTCCTTTATTTGATTTGTTTTGTAAGAAGACTACACTTATTATAATAAAGTATGCCTTTAGTTTCATAGTGAACCTCTAACGCCTATGAATAGGGAATGGAGACTGTAGAGGAAGCACTGACTCGGCACTGGAAGAACTAATTCGGGCCAATTATCGATTTGCTGCTTCTGCTTGTAACGTTTATCAATTAATTTGAAAGTTTCCGTGGTCCAGATTTCTTCGAAGATCGGTCATTTGGCGATGGCGATAATGAACATTTTAGGCTCTTTTTCTTCTGGGGCCTCTGATGGGGCCAAATTGGCTCCACTAAAACCGTCTGTTAAGATTTTGCTAGCAATAATGTTTATTATTGCTAAGCAATTGATAGGTCCGATACTTGATGAAAATCCATGACAATCATGACTTGGGTCTTTTAAAAATTAGCAGCAATTAATGGAATGATACATAAACTCATAAATACTCCCCTATCAAAAGAAAATAACACAGAAGAATTAATTATAAAACAATATTTCACAATAATGGATATCCTCCAAAAATTATGGATGATATTTTAAGAAAAAGATTGTATAATGCAGCCTATTATCAAGTGTACGTATCCAAAAGTAAAAGATATTGACGAAAGCTTAAAATTATCAATTTATATAGACAATCCAACACACAACATTTCCACTTTCTTGTCAAATCTAAATGTAAGAATGTTCTTCAAAACTCAGAATACAAAAGGTGGACATATTAGAAATTCGAATGATAGAAATACACACCATAATAAATCAGGTATTTTTTATGAGCTAACCTGCGGTTCATGTCGCAAATTCGTTATATTCATCACATCTTTCAGAACATAATCATAGCTTCAATAACGAATTCGAAATATTACATACATAGAAGACAGGCTATAAACATAACTCAAAAGAAGCCCTTAATAATAATAATAATAATCTTTATTGCACCTAAGAATTACATAAAAAAATAAGTACAAAAGGTGGAAGTTCAGCTATAGCTGTTCTACCACTACTACCAAAACGAAACAATCACTGTATACAATCCATCTGAAAATTCAGACATTTTTCTTTAAGGTACTTTTTGAATGTATTGATATTAATACAGTTATTAAAAAGATCCAGATTATCATTTAGAATCTTCACAGCCCTATAAGAGAAAGCCCTTTCAAACTTGGATGACCTATGGTATGGTATATCAAAACTACTACTACTACGTACATTCACACACAAAAAAATACTTTGTTTGGCGAAACAATTGTTATTTTGTTATAATTGTTCAGAAAAATATAGTGAAAATCAAAAAACCCAAGTTTTATTCACATTATTATCATTGTTATTGGGACGTTCAGTTGCAGAATCAGTGAATCTCTTCGAACAGTTGAATAAATTATTTGAAATTCCCCACCGGCAAAAAAAATTTATCCTACAATTTCCGAAACGACATTTACTCTAATCCTTCTTGAAACAGTGGCGCAGCGAGAGCGGGATATGATGGGTTAAACCCCCTCAGACTGAAAAATTTATTTCCAAGAATTCATAAACTTTTAATGTTAACTCAACTTTACCAGTCACCACATGTTCGTGTGAAAGATTGTTTTCTTCCTTGAAATTTCTTAAAAATTATTCGCGGAATTCAACTGGTGATGTATATACTTTCAGATATTCCTATTCTGGAAGACGAAATTCTTGATATCTTAGCTCTTCAATCTCGCCCTCTTGCTATTTTATTATAATTAATAAGTAAATTTTAATTTACATTTACTATGTTGATGCCTTTTTTGTTTCTTGTTTCAATTTCATGGGAAAGCTAATACTCACTGCCTAGAAGTTTTTTTTGTCATTGTTATTTATGACTTTTGAAGTATATTTGAAGTGTATGCTGTTTGAGACTTGAGTATACTCACTACCTGACAGATATTTTCCTTTTATTTTATTAATTGTAGTTACTTTATATGTACGTTACGTTTTCTGTTCCATAATATATTATCGTTTTTTATACTCTCCCCAATTTTTTCTGAAAACCCTCCCTAATACAAAATTTTGGCTGCGCCACTGTCTTATAAGTTCAGTACTACATACTAGTGAGAAATTACCCACTTGTGACACTGAATATTACATAATAATAACATAATCTATAAAACCTGGCTATTACTTCTACTGAAGCGCCATCTAGTGATAGATTCCGAACCTGCGAACCCCGCTTAGTTAAGATACGCTACCCTCCAGCACAGTTTCATATATTGCCTGAAGTTAGACAATCTCTGTTACGTTTGAGCGTAAGGAGAGTATCTCTCGAATTCTGAAGACGTCCGTACTCACCTCGGAGATGCGTATTTTTGACAGGGTCCAAATTCCCTTTGCAATTGTACGTTTAGTATTATGCACTAGGTAACTCAATAGTGCTCAAAGTTTATTTAGTCATTTAGTTACATTAAATATTTCTAAGGTTTAATATCGATGTTGTAGGCTGGTGGTAGCGCAGCAGCTGTGGGTGAACTAAATAAGAAACTTACGGAGGCTAAGAAGAATTTAGATAAAGCACAAGAAGAGGCTAAGCGATCTGCTGGTGAAATGGAACGTCTTCTTCAGCTTGTACAGATGAGTCAAGAAGAGCAAAATGCTAAGGAAAAACAAATAATGGAATTGCAACAGTAAGTAAATTTGTTCTCTCCAAGTTGGAAAATTTTATTATTGTTTGAATTATTAATTCTATATATTTATTCACATTTTAATGGAAAAAATACAAGGAATCATCTCCGAATATGTAGTATTCATAATCCACAACATTTCAAGGGATTTTTTCATTTTTTTTTCAATTTAAATATTACTACCATTTAGTCCTAGATTCCTAATATACTAACAAATTAAATCAAAGAGTCAACCAGTGATGCCTTCTTAGCTTCTTCTGTTCTTTATATCTTCTTCTTGTACACTATTTAAACAGCACATTGTTTCTTTGGTTTGTACAGCGCTACACTAGCTCATGAGGTTTCGTTCTCTTCGGTCTTGTTTTCTGGTTTGAGTGATCCAGGAGCTGTATGACCTCGATGTTGTGGTGTTGGTGAAGTCTTCCTTCATGGCTTCCTGAAGCTATTTGGGCTTATTTTTTTACATACCCTACTCTTAGTTCCCAAGAGAGATCTTCATTTCGAATATACACCAAGCTGTAGTGAAGGGTGCATCTTTTAAGGGATGAGTTGAATTTCTGGCTGAATTTCACAGTTTTTAGTGTGACCCTTTATTGGAATTGAATCCTATGTGATTTTGAATACAAGTTACTTTCTTCGTTTATATATTATGTTATGGATGTAGGTCTAGCTTCACAAAATCTAACATGGGTTTAATGGATTGCACTTACTTCATTAAATTTCCATCTGTTTTAGATAATACTCAACGGAAATTAATTCAAATTTTTCTCTTACAATTTTTCTTTTTACTCTATGTTTGCTGAATCTGCTACCAATTTCACCACTGATGTTTGGAATAGTAATTTATGCTACTTAATTCATTTCATTGTATCTGCTATTTAATATATAGCGGAAGGTTATTCCTTCCAACTGTATTATATATCTCTTGACACCTCCCGTCATTGTTTATGACGATCATGCTATTGACGTAGATAATTGGAAAACAAAATGAATTTCTCTTTGTAATATTTTGAAGAGAGGCTTTTTTTATTACTCTTGAAATAAGTACTATAAATTGAATAAATTCCAATTATTATCAGTGAGAAACATTGTGCCGTGTTTTTCAGGTTATGTTTTCCAAACTAGTCAAAAGAGATTACTATCAGTTTTTGATAATTCGAAGTCTTAAAAGTGTGTGTGTGTGTGTGTGTGTGTGTGTGTGTGTGTGTGTGTGTGTGTGTGTGTGTGTGTGTGTGTGGACGTTAATTCAGTTTCAGTCTCAAACTTTATAGAACTATAATAGTTATTAAATAAACTAGTTTATTAATGACAGTGATTAATGGCTGAGATATTTTAACGCGCGAGCGGAGCGAGCGCGTTAATAGTTCGAGACCATTAATCGCTACATTAATAAACGAGTTTATTACAAGATTTTTACGTCGACCTCATCATGAATTGAGTATAAATTCTTGATTGAAATAAATTTTTATTTTGCATAACAGATACATTTGACACAATATAAATTTCTATATTCATTTCGATATATTTATATTTATGCTCCCGATGGAACAATTTGAGAAATTCATAGATGAAATATTAGACATGTGTCATTCTGAATAGTTCACATTACCTACAATATCCGATAAGGAATATGTGGAACTGGTGGAAGCTGAAGTGTTAATTACTTTCGAACGATTATTGCATGAAATTTTTTCCGCAGTTTCTACTTTATTTTATATGGAGTTAAATTTTTCGATTTGAATTATGAATTCCTTTTCTCTGTGGAATAACAGTACAGACACAGAATAATTCAACTATTCCGTGCTGAATACTTCTGTGTTTGGTTGCCCATGACAATCATACATTAAAATAGGAGAAATTGCACATTAAAATGGGTCATTAATGATCAATTTCGTGTACGTTAAAGTAAGCTTTTATTTGGAGGTCGACGGAAAAAAGAATTAATCAAAGAAAAATTATACACTACTTTGAATTTTCGGGGGTAATACACGAGTTCTTAAAAATTATCTGGTTAATTTTTAAGCACTCGTAGCATCTAGGTAGAATATTTCTCGAATAAAAATAGAAAAGAAGTATTTTTTGACTTTGACATTTCTGCTAGAAAAATGTTATGACAACGTGGAATGTCCACTGTAATTTAGTACCTACTACATTGTTACAACAATGTATGAGTGAAATATTCAATATAATTTCAGGGCACTCAAAGGAGCACAGGCAAAACTGAAAAATCAGCAAACCGTAAATGCACAATTAGAAGAACAAAGGAAGCGAGAGGAGGTAAAAAAACAAACAAAATACTAAACATCAATATCATACTAACACTATTTTTCCCTTTTTTCTGCTTACTAATGGACGAATGGAAAATTAGGCTGGGCCCGCCGGATTCCTAAAAAGCTTTTTCTAGATATACTCGTGTAGCATAATTATTGTATACTATAAACGATATTGCCTCATTCCCACTTTCACCTTCCTTTTCCTTTCTACATAGCTTTTTTTATTTATAATTTTGATAGTGATTCATTTTGCGTAAATTTAGAAATCTACAAATTCCAAAAGGGATATTACCGAGTTGAAACTCGAACTCGACTCGAAAATCGATTATATCGACGAGCTAAAACGGACGATCGAAAATTATACGAAACAGATCGAAAGCAAAAATAAAGACATAGAGGAACTGCAGAGCTGCATGAAAGATAAAGCCGCGAACAACGACAGAATGAAAAGTGCGAAAAATAATTATCAGATAAAGAAACTACAGAACGAGTTGGATAAAATGAACGAAGCATTGAATAGTGATGAGAGTTTGGTTTGTGTCGAAAAAATTCTTGAAAGGGCCGATCCTAGTACTAAGAGGATAAAGGAACTCGAGAATGCGCTCAGAGAGACAATACAAATATCTACAGAGAGAGAAATGGTGCTCAGAGACGAAGAGCGCAAAAGGAAGAACATATTAGAAAAGGTAAGTCGAAATTTGAACTAATAATAATATAACGTGGTTCCTACGTCCTCTGACGCATCCCACATTTCGACCGCCATTTTTTCCTATCCCTCCAGTTATCGCCCTATCTATCATGGTTTCCTTAATTCCGTCTATCCATTTCCTTCCTGGTCTGCCCCTTCTTCGTCTATTTTGTGGTTGCTATCTTTGGCCATCTTTCTTGGTTCATCCTGTTTACGTGGCCATACCACAATAACTGTTTTGATTCTATTCTGCGCTCGTGAATACTCTCCCTGTTCGTCTTTTTATTAGGTATATGTTTCATTCTTGATGTTTTACACGCTCTTCGTAAATAATCCATTTCTACAGTTTCTATTTTCTTCTTGTCTCCCTTCGAGAACTGCCAATATGTCAGAATCGGTTCTACAACAGCATTGTAGATTGTCACCTTTGATCTGATTTCAAATCTTCTAATCTGATTTCATTCGACAATAATAGTGAATTTAGTGTGCGTAAAGCCCTTTTTCCTTGTACACTGTTATATATGTCTCTTTTTGTTGTACCCTCTTCCGAAATTAAAGTTCCTAGGTATTTGAACTCATTACACCTTTTAAATGCATGAACTTTCAGTTCTGCGTCTTCTGCTTCGTCTCCTATTTTGAGGTATTCCGTTTTCGCCATGTTCATATTCAGCCCCCATTGCTGGTATTTCTATATTAGTTTCCTTAACATATAATCTGCGTCCAATTCATCGCTAGCCACTATCACTTGATCATCCGCAGAAAGTGTTGTCAAACAGTGTTGTGATATTCGTATTCCCATTCCACCTATTTTTCTACTCCAGTTATTAAGTGCTCCTTGAAGGTAAATTTTGAACAGTGTTGGGGAGAGACTGCATCCCTGTTTTAAACTTTTTGTTGTATGAAAGGGGTTTGAGATGGTATTTCCCACCTTTACTACGCTATGAGAACACACATACAGATTCCATATGGCTTTTACAAACACCGTCATCAGAACAGGCGCGGATCCAGAGGGGGGGAACTGGGGGAACGTTCCCCCCCGAAATGGCATGGGCCCCACCTAATTGTTTTGATTGGGAGCTACTCGATTTACCATTACCCAAAATACCAGTACCTTTTGGCTTTTGAATATATAAAAGTTCCCCCCTAAAAGTCGGGCCTGGGTCCGCGCCTGCATCAGAATCTCAAAAAGTTTTTTCAAGGGGACCGTATCGTATGCTTTCTCCAAATCCACGAACACTAGGTGGGTAGACAGGTTCCTGGATTTTCTTTTTTCTATTATTTGTTGTAGCACGAACGTATTGTCTATGCAGGATCTCCCTGCTCGGAAGCCACTTTGTTCTTCTATTTCTATAATGCTGTTTTCTATCCTTTGTTTGAGTATTCTGCCGTACATTCTGCCGTACAACCTGCCCATCGAACTTGTAACGCTTATCCCTCTGTAGTTTTCACCAATTTCTTGTCTCCTTTTTTATAGATTGAGCTGATGTGAGCCTGATTCCAGTCCTGAACTATTTTGTTAATTAAACTCGTCTGAGGGACTATCTTACACACATCCATCGTGGACATAATGAGCTTGTCCCTCAATGATGATGTGTAATGTGTGTACATGTAATGATCGAATATTGTCATCTTGTGAAAATATATCAATTCAAAATACTTAATTTACGTCTTCAGTTGCTAATTACGTCAGTCCAACACATAGAGATATTACAGATAGAGGAGACAAGCCAGCCTGAAACTTGTCAGCTCGGGTGAGGGAGAGAGAGAATCTGAAGGTTAGGTTAGACTCTGACAGTTACGTCTGTCTATGTTTACATCTGATAAGGACAGAAAAACCCTGCGATCGTCTCTCTCTCTTTCGCTCCCACTGAGTTTCGAGACTGACGTTGCCACTTACAGAGCGGCCTATGGCTTGTCGCCTCTATCTGTAATATCTCTATGGTCCAACATCAGCAGTCAGATCCGCTAAAACCACAGAAACCCTTACTCACGTATTGTATAAAATAGGTTAGGTTCTCAATTATCTGATTTATGGATTTTTCTTTAGAAAGACAATACTCGTAATTTCAACTATGTTCATTATTATACCTGTTTGTATGTGTGGATGGTGTTGAAAATTGAATCTGTATTTTAAGCTGATTTATTGGAGATAGGAGTGTTTAGTTCGAGTTTATGTTATTGAGGAAATTTGTGCTTGAGTTTGTTTTTTTTTTCAACACCATCCAAATCTTCAAAACATCCAACCTACCATCAATCACATCCACAAATCATTTTTTCTAGATTTCCATGTAATATTAGCATACTTGACTGATATTGGACAGAATAGCACGAAATTAGCAACTGAAGACGACTACGAAAAATTTGATGAAATATAGTTGTTTATTTTTTACTTCAAAATATTTTTTTTATGTTTATCTATGTCAAATTAATTTTCATCTCTCAAAAGTTCTGATAAAAACAAGGATTCAAACGTTCAAATTGTTTTTGATATGAATGCATTCTCGATTTCATATGAATTACGTGGTATCAGTTTTTCTTGTGCGTTCATAGATTTATTTACATACATACAAAAAACTAATAGTAAAAAAAATAGTTAATATTCAGAATAATCTATGAATATACGTTTTGACAGGTTTTCAAATTAGAACAAAGATTGCTCTCTCTACAAGCTGCCCAAGCTATGAAATGTCACTCTTGTAGGCAATACGTCCGGAAGATGGCAACGCTAGAGAAGAAACTTTCTGTACTTATAACAGAGAGAACAGATAATCTCAAGGAACTCAATAGAATGAAGTGAGTATATTAAAAATGGTAGATAACTTTCATTGAATGATAAATAATCAATAGATAATACTTTTTTTTCGTGCCAAATTAAAAAAAGATGATTTGATTCAAGATATTACATTCAATTAATTCAAATCTTCTGGTATTGGGTTGTGAAGAATATTGTATATTTTTGTTTTTAATTTTTCAAATGTCAATTGGATTGTTTTTCTAGAATGGACGCCTTAGAATCTGCTATAAGCGAGAAAGATACGCACCTGGCTCTTCTAGAGATAACCGGCATAAGAACCGCAAAGCAAGCAGAAGAGGTTGAAAAACTACAGTTGGAAAAGAGAAGACTGATGGAACGTTTGAAACAAGAAGTAAGTAGAGATATTTAGTGCTGTTTGTCAAAGGAACCCGACTTGATCTCCACACAACACGACAGCATCTAGGCCAGTGTTGCCAAGTTGTAATATGAATTTTACAATGAAGTTTGATTTGGGTTGTTAGGTTATATTATTGATTGTCATAATTTTAATAATGGAAGGGAAATGTCCGAACAACAATTTCTGTATTAATTCATTGTGATTCATCGCTGTAGTGAATAAGATGCTAACACCAACTGGGAAAATTATTGATCTGGAAATAAAAACGCTTATTCATGGGAAATTCTATACGGTGACTGATACAGATGAGTATAGCAATAGGCTAACAAACTTTCTAGTCATACCAATAAAAAACAGGATGTATTATTGTCCACATAATAAACAGAAGGAATTTTTCCCACCATATTGTTCCATATGATATTTTTCTTGTTATAACAGATTTCTCCTTGTTCATTTATGTTTATAACATGCTCGACTCTGAGTGAATTGACATACTTCTTATTGTTCCCTAATACAATTCACTCCGATTAGAGTATGCTGCACTGAATAGATCTAATAAGATGTTTCGATCTTGTATGCTGGTCTAGAGTCAAAGTGACGTGACATGGTGGTCGTGTATCATATATTGATTTTGTATTTTCAACAATTTTGTCATTTTCCAGAACGAACTGAGTGTGTCCCTGTATCTGAGGAACCAGGAAGATGATCTAAATGGCAGTTCTGATCATTCAGATGACTAAAAACCACCGGATATCCGAGACAAACGTTCAAATTGATGATGCGATATCAGCAATAAGAATATTTTTAGTATGAATTAGACTTAAGGTCTACACAGTGGTCCAGATTTATGTCTTTCTGTACTCAAATGATAGAACTACCAAAAGAGATAGTTTTTTCGTGTAATTGAAGTATAAATGCGTTTGAATTCAAGTTCATTTCTCATTTCAAAATGAACCATTCAGGAATATCACAAAGATATCTTGAGAATAGAGTCTTAAATTCTATGGTTTCTGTAAAATGAACACTTAACCTGATTTATATAATAATTAAAAAGTCCCAAACATTTGAATAAAAATAGTTTTAGGAGGGATGACCAAATTTTGGGGGTATTATTAGAAATAATTTTTTTAAATTTTTTGAGAAAATTGATAATGTACTCCTTCTTATCAACCAGAATTTAAAAAAACTTTGCACTGATTGAATAATTCTACATTTACTAGAGGGTGCTGTATAACTTTAAGAGTTCTTGTAATAGTCACAACAGCTGACAATATAGTTATCATTGTTATGTTATTTTTTTATTATATTGAAATGAATAAATACTTGGTTCATAGTTGGGCAGTTTTGTTCTGCATTTAGTGATTTTTTAAATTGCTTTAGGAAAAATAATTTCAAATAGTTGGCGACACTGCAATTAACTAGACATATGCAAATTTTACTATAATTAATTAATGAATATTTGTGTGTATTCTTATTATACTGTGGTTAGTATCGAAATTATCGTTATAAAAGTTCACTGTGGCTACAATATTGGTCATTAGACGATTACTGTATTCTATAGTTGCAGTGAACTGTTAAAACTTTGATTTGGCATATCAAACACAGTATAATAAAAGCTATAAGTCCTCATGATAAAAGACAATCGCCATCAACTATTAGTATGAATGACGTACTAATCTACTAATATTTCTAAAGATATTGAGTCATAACTCTGGACCATTGAGAAGTATATACATTGCAACACTGCCTGAGCTATTATTTCTATGAAATGATCACGAGTTCGAACAGACATTAGTTAGCATAATTGACAGGATATGAGTTTTAACCGTTTCAAAGATTACGCATGACAATAAATAAATATCGGAATGAGGCATTATTTGTAAATTGGGTTGTTAATCGAATTCGATTTCTATATTGAGAGTTTTTCGAATGTTAATTGGTTGCCTTTCAGTGTTGCCACACTTACGTTATAGTTGTCTTCTTCAACTAAAATCTAGTCAGGGAGCTGTTTGAAAAACAATTATATTTAAATGTCCAACAGCTTCGAATGGAAATAAAATTAATTTAATCCACAGATTTTCTCTTTTGTGTAATATTCGATGATTTGCTTGAAAGTTTGAATATTCAGTTTAACCAATCGATGGTTTCATATACGGTTATTCAGAAGAAGTAGGTACAAATATTACATTATAATTATGTAATAACTTATTGTAATAATAATGAGATAGGAACCTATTCTAAGATTACAATAAACGATACTGATGTACTAAATAATAAAATAATTTAACAACAGTATACCTATGAGATAAAGAGAAGTTCAAATCAGAATTTGTACTTTTCTTCAGAGATCAAACGTTGGACTTTTTGACAGTTATCTATGGCATATTTTTCTATGCACAACCAATATCTGCAGTGGTACATAAATACTCAAAATTATTGTTCTGTGATAAATGTATCACAGAAAACTAAGTCATAGAGTTACATTAATCCAGAATGTCCTGCATATATATGTGAATTAACCGAAATTTCATTATGTTGTCCGTTATAAATTTACTAACAAATTAATCAGTAAGAACTCTTCATTCAACTCTTCTGTGTAAGGTAACCAAGAGCCCAGGATTTCGATGTAGAATCGTTCGAAATGACCCAATTTTGATTCAATTGAAAAAGCGGCTATAATTTTTTATCCTATTAAAATTTAGGATAATTTGTAAGATATATTCGGGATTTACTATTTGTGGTTTTCACCGATACATTATTATCCGTGGAAAAACTCAATATTAATATGGTTCACGTAGTGAAAATGTGTCATTATTATTTTAGCCTTTCAAAAATTTTAATTTGGAAAATTTCTAAAATATATCTCATAAAATTGAAAAAAAATAAAAAATTTAAAACTTCAATATTTGTAAGAAATTCACAAACGAAATTACTCCCAAATGGCTCTACGATTGTGCAGATTTGACCTTGTATAATATGTTCTACTTTTATGGCCAAAAATATTTTTTATAAATACAAAGATAACTGAGCTGATAACTTTCTACGATTCTTAAAATAAAATTCTTGAATGAAAATCAGCTTGACAAAAAGAGTAAAAAGAAATAATTAATTTTCATAGTTGTCATTTACTTAAGTGAAATTCGAATAGTCAAACTTGCTAAAAAGAAAAAACCTATACTTTTTCCATTTGTTGGATATTTTTATCAAAAATATAGAACAGTTAATTTTTTAACTATTAAATATCCAATGAGAGCCATTTCCTAGATTAGAAAATATCATATTCATAATTTTTCACAAGAACCACTGGAATAGGTGCTTGTGGCGCCCTCTCAGAAGACACGAAGTCAATATCTATTTATTCAAAATTTGAAATTTTTTTCAATAATGATCAACTTGTTAAAATTCATGAAGGAAATTCAAATGAAAAATATTTATCAATATACTTAAGTGGATTTTAAACTACTTATCATTTTCCATAAATAAAAATTTTTGAAAGGTTCATAATCCTTGTTTTGTATAAAGTAATTGTACCTTAGATAAATAATTTCGTAGGCTACTACCATCAACTGTACTTACTCGTGCAAATATGTATGTATACATTTGTCATTCTCGTACACTCTATATTTGATAATTTCAATTGCCTTTGTATATCAAACAAAACATGTAAATTCATTATCATATCATAGGCCGAGCAACACTGCCATTCTCGTGCCATTATCATTAAAACGGCATGTTCTTTATTATTGATGTATATATTTACGTCCAACCTCAGATTATATGGTCCCTCATCTTACGCTTTTCAATACAGCATTGTATATCGTAGATCTATAACAAAAAGACTACCTATTAATATCATTCAGGTTACTCTAGTTGAAAGACCAACTTATAAAGTGATGCACTAACTATCTACTTTTAACTATATAAAATAAAGTGGCGCCATCTGAAATCGTTGTGGTATTCACTGTAGATAACAGATATTATTTTCTTTGTTTTTATTCACAGTTTGAAGTATTAACTCTAACCATAATTGTTATTTTATGTAACCATACAGGGCGAAAAAAACCATTCGGATATCAAACTCGTGTACTAAGATATTCATAACCTCACTATTCATGAATTAACTAGTTTCAACTGGTATAACTCACATTGTTAAGTATATGTTAATTTACTTATAATAACTGATAAATCTTTGTTGATACCACATGCAAAATTTTGAATAAATATGTTCAATCCATTTACAGATTACTGCTAATTAATACATTGATAACGTATGTTCTTCTATAATGAAATGTATCTGTATCTCATTATATTTGAATATATATGTTGATGTACGGAATTTAAATTCAAAAAAAAATATTCGAAAAGATTCTAATGCCTGTATATCTACGTGAAAGCTGGATCGATCATTTAGGTTTTGAAAGCCATTTTTTCTTTAGATGTAATTAAATTAATGTAATTCTCACTCTTTGCTTCTTCTTCTTAACTATGGTTGGACGTAGTTGAATTTCGTTTGGACAACTATCTCGAATTAACCTTCACAAGATACAGCTAGATTTCTCGATTAGTTTTTCAAATGAAAATATATTTCTCCTCTACATTTTTGTGAAGGTATATTCCATCAATATATATATATATATATATATATATATATATATATATATATATATATATATATATATATATATTTATATATATATAATTATATATATATATATATATATATATATATATATATATATATATATATATATATATATATATATTTACTTGAAGATATTAACAACCATATATTTAAGAGTTTAATGGCAAATATTAAAGAAAGCACAATAATAATAAAACTTAGAATATTACTGTGAGTTCCATTTCAGGTGTTTGTTAATGTACAGAATATCATTAATTTTTATATGTTTGGAACTATCTTTTTCAATGTCGAAATAGGCAGATATCAATTGAAACATCTTCAGAGATACTCCTCCAAACATAATGACATAAAATACTTTTATAATACTTTGCTGGCCATTCGCTGAAATATGAAATATATTAAAGATGAATTAGCGAAAATAGGAAGAAAATCAATCATAAAATAGAGATAGTGATAAGAAACTATTATTCCAGTAGTTGAATGTTTGAGAGGGAGACCAATGGTTGGTATTCTAACCTTAAAATCACATATTGATTATTTGAGCATTTTACACATATCTCATATCTGGTTCCCTGTATATCGAAAAGCTTTTTATATATTGAAGTATCATCATAGAATTTATATACTGTTAGAAAACTCTGAAGGAACAATTCACGAATTATCTACTGTATTTAATATTTCTCGATTCGTTTTCACAGAATTTCCTTTTCAGATAATCATAGAATATTAGTGGAATTGATATTTATGTCGATTATTTCGTTGTTTGAAGTAATCGGCATGAGATGTTCCACAAAAATTAAATAAAATTCAGAATATATTTTCGATTTTCATAGTTTTCTTGGTTATTCAACATTTTTCTTAAATATTTGAACTATATATCACATTCATGATTCGTGTATTGTATTTGACAGAGATTTAACTTAGTTTTATCATCGAGTTAGTTATATACCTATTGACACAATTTGAAGTAAGCTGAAGATATCTAAATTTCAACTTTTCAACTCGAAAAAATTGATTAATTAGTTCTTGATACGAATACAATTATGTCGGATAAATTGTGAATTTGAGAGTGTATAGAAAAATCTTATAAGATAAATAAATAGCTCATGTTATTCTTTTCGAATTCTGTTGATTTTTATCTGTCACGCTGTTGTAAAAAATTGTTAATGACGATGTTTGAAAGTGTGAAAAGAAAGTGATAAAAATTTTCATGGTTTTTCATTCTAACATTTTAGCATCTATAATGGTATTTTAATAGCAGAACATTCGAATAATGAAAAATTGCGAGTCTGACTCGCGCACGAAGGGTTCCGTACCATTGACCATTGAGTATTTAAGGGGAGCATACCCCCCTTAAATATTTATTTTATTTTAATTTTATTATTTATTATTAAAGTGAAAATATAACTGAGTATTTTGTGAATATTTTGGATTGATTGGGCCGATACTTGGTGTAAATTAATAAACATATTAAAACAATGGTTAAAAATAACAATTTACACATTTATTATAAGAAATAATCGTCACTTAGCTCGTATTTTCCCCTAATTTTGGAGTGAATGGGCCGATACATGATGTTAATTAATGAAAATTGAAAATATGATTTATAAAAACAATTTACACATTTATTCAATAAAAAAAACATGACGCACGTTTCGGTGGAACTTCACCTTCTTCAGATGCTAATGGCAAACTAACTATGATTCTCTGTTATATCGAAAACAAGAAATGACAAATTATGTAGGAGGGGTAAATACAAAGATGGTTACAAATAATTATTAGAAAAGGAAAAACCAATTCTGAACTGCTAGTCAGGTAGTTCGGTAATTTTGAAAAGATTAAGAAGGGGGCTTGAAGTATGATCGATTTGGCTATTCAATAGGAGACCGGAATGCTTGTATTTATTTATCTGTAATGATTCTAAAAAATCAAGTTTAATTCCCTTACTTTCAGTATTTAATATTTTAAAATCGAAATTGAATGTGTGATTTTCTTCGATTAAATGGTTTGCATAATGTGAAGCCGACTTCTGATTAACAAAGCTACGTTTGTGTTCTGAAATTCTAGTTTGAAAACTTCTGAAAGTTCTATCAATGTAAAACTTATCACAATCGCCACAATTAATTTTATAAACTCCCGATTCATTATCTTTATGAACTTTGGATTTATTATTTTTTATATGATTTCCTAAACTATTACCGGTACGATAAGCAATGTTAATGTTGTGCTTAGATAAGAGAGATTTAAGTTTTTTACTTGAATTTCCGTTGAAAGTGAGACTGTTGCATTTGATATTATTTTTAGTAAGGGGGTACACCTGGTTAATCGCATTTTTGATGTCCTGGGATGTAGTTAATCTTTTTCCAAGTATACCACCCAAGGTTCCTTTAACCCTAATAGAAAAGTTACTTAATAGCAATCTTGTTAATCCTTTCATAAAATCAGATATATTGTCACTTTTGGAATTATGCCTGGAACAGAATTATTTTAGTTTCAATTATAAGATTTACAGCAGTACTGAAGGCTTAATTATGGGAAACTCGCTGAGCCCTTTGTTGGCTGAAGTATTCATGGATAATTTGGAACAGTTAATTCATAGTCATCCTGTTAGTCGACAATTCGTTTATTGGTTTAGATATGTGGATGATATTATTTGTTGTTTCACTGGTACTCTTAGACAACTAGACTGCTCTCAAACATTCATTAATACTTTACACCCTAATATAAAATTCACTTTAGAGATGGAAAAAGATAACTCGATTAACTATTTGGATTTGAAAATAACAAAAGTAGATAACAAACATAATTTTTCAATTTTTCGCAAACCATCGCACACTGATAGCGTCATACATAGTACTTCCCTACATCCTTTCCAACACAAAATGGCAGCTTTCAATAGTATGGTACATCGTTTAGTAAATATTCCACTTTCAAATGCCAATTTTAACATCGAGAAAAATATAATTAAACAAATTGCCTTAAATAATAATTATGATCCCAATATTATAGACAATATGATAGATAAAAAGTTTTTCAAAAATGCGATTAACCAGGTGTACCCCCTTACTAAAAATAATATCAAATACAACAGCCTAACTTTCATCGGAAATTCAAGTAAAACACTTAAATCTCTCTTATCTAAGCACAACATTAACATTGCTTATCGTACCGGTAATAATTTAGGAAATCATATAAAAAATAATAAATCCAAAGTTCATAAGGATAATAAATCAGGAGTTTATAAAATTAATTGTAGCGATTGTGATAAGTTTTACATTGGTGGAACTTTCAGAAGTTTTCAAACTAGAATTTCAGAACACAAACGTAGCTTTGTTAATCAGAAGTCGGATTCACATTATGCAAACCAATTAATCCAAGAAAATCACACATTCAATTTCGATTTTAAAATATTAAATACTGAAAGTAAGGGAATTAAACTTAATTTTTTAGAATCATTACAGATAAATAAATACAAGCATTCCGGTCTCCTATTGAATAGCCAAATCGATCATACTTCAAGCCCCCTTCTTAATCTTTTCAAAATTACCGAACTACCTGACTAGCAGTTCAGAATTGGTTTTTCCTTTTCTAATAATTATTTGTAACCATCTTTGTATTTACACCTTCTACATAATTTGCCATTTCTTGTTTTCGATATAACAGAGAATCATAGTTAGTTTGCCATTAGCATCTGAAGAAGGTGAAGTTCCACCGAACCGTGCGTCATGCGTTATTTCTTATAATAAATGTGTAAATTGTTATTTTTAACCATTGTTTTAATATTTTGTGAATATTTCAAGTGCCTACCTGTTGTCATTATTGATAAGTAATTTCTTTTATAGCGGCAACAGAAATACATAATTTGTGAAAATTTCAACTGTCCAGCTATCGCGGTTCTTGAGATACAGCCTGGTGACAGACAGACGGACAGACAGCGAAGTCTTAGTAATAATATATATATATATATATATATATATATATATATATATATATATATATATATATATATATATATATATATAGGGTGTACCAATCTTACGACAAACTTCGGTATTTGGGATATTTTAAGAGATATCATAAAATGTTTTCAACAAAAATGGTATATCTCTTTAAGGTCCATATTTTTAAATTATTTCGAACTATACAGAGTGTTGCATAACTCCGTTACAAACTAAACATATGGTTTTTTAAATGAGAACCCCTATATATTATACCGAATTCGGATTACTCACATTTTTTTGAAGCTTTTGATATAAGATTTTGCTATGTTATACAGAGTACTTCAAAAGATATGGACACGTTTATATGAAAATCGTAGGTAAATCAACGCTCTGTAGCTTATTGCGCGTTGAAGAAAAAAATTTTATTTTGCCTAACGGTGTTTCGTAATATGATGCAATATCTCCGTATTATATTAAATTTGAATTATTTCTCATTTTGTATACAGGGTGGACGGAAACTCGAACCTTTCATTTTCTCTCATATTTCAAATGGAACACCCTGTATTTTATAGCACAAATAGAATCTTCTATTATATAACTTTATTTTTTGTCAAGCATTCCCTATACCCAAAGTTAATAAAAACAGAGTTATTTTGTAATATTTATTGTGAACCATAATTATTAACCTTATATGTGAAAGCAATAAACGTTGAATGTAACAAAAAATCCTATATAATAATAAATTTTAATAAACAATTTATTCTTAACAAAACAAGTCACCAAAAGTATAATTCTAACCGTAATATTAAACTAAATGTTCAAAGTGTTCCCGTTAACATCAATGCAATGCTGGAAACCATTACATTTTCTCAGTTAGCGTTGAAATTGATGCTTACGATGAACACTTTGAACATTTAGTTTAATACTAGTGAGAGGCTCCCCCGCCTATTAAATAGATCCGTGAAAACTATAGATCGATGAAAACATAGGTTCCCGAACCACGATGAGCGCAAAGCCTGTCCCTGCCTCTCTCGAACGGTACGCGACGCGTCAAGTGCTGAGCCCGTCCCTGCCTCTGTCGAACGGGCGCGCCATCTGCTCACTGCAATCTGTAGTTCGCGCGGAATCGGTAGGATACTACTATACTTGTTGGGCCTCGCCTAGCCGAAACTTCTCGATAGAATTCGACCCGTCCAACTGTCGGCTCGAAAGGCGGTCACGTGAATTCGAGACCATGTGAAGCGAAAATAGTTCTTAAGTGTCGGGAATGCAACCGTTTTCGCGAATTTCGGAGAAACGTCAAACTTTAAACGTTCGATATCGAAAATCGTCGTCTCGGATCGAGGCGAGACGTAGCCTAGCACTACGGAAAGGACGTGGGCGATCGACGGCTCCTTATCTCGGCTTCATAAGTTTGCCAAAATGCGGCCTTCGGCCGCCTGCATTTTGGGAAGTCGAATCAATTATTTATTTAGTATTATATATTACGGTTCGAATTATACTTTTGGTGACTTGTTTTGTTAAGAATAAATTATTTATTAAGATTTATTATTATTTAGGATTTTTTGTTACATTCAACGTGTATTGCTTTCACATTTAAGGTTTATAATTATGGTTCACAATATATATTACAAAATATCTCTGTTTTTATTTCTATATATATATATATATATATATATATATATATATATATATATATATAAATATATATATATATATATATATAGGGAATGCTTCACAAAAATTGAAGTTACATAATAGAAGATTCTTTTTGTGCTATAAAATACAGGGTGTTCCATTTGAAATAGGAGAGAAAATGAAAGGTTCGAGTTTCCGTCCACCCTGTATACAAAATGAAAAATAATTCAAATCTAATATAATACGGAGATATTGCATCATATTACGAAACTCTGTTAGGCAAAATGAAATTTTTTTCTCCAACGCACAATAAGCTACAGAGCGTTGATTTACCTACGATTTTCATATAAACGTGTCCATATCTTCTGAAGTACTCTGTATAACATAGCCTTGAATCAAAAGCTTCAAAAAAATGTGAGTAATCCGAATTCGGTATAATATACAGGGGTACTCATTTGAAAAACCATATGTTTAGTTTGTTACGGAGTTATGCAACACTGTATAGTTCGAGATAATTTCAAAATATGGACCTTAAAGACAACTACCATTTTTGTTGATATCATTTTTGATATCTCTTAAAATAACCCATATACCGAAGTTTGTCGTAAGATTGGTACACCCTGTATATATATATATATATATATATATATATATATATATATATATATATATATATATATATATATATATATATATATATGTGAAGACGAATAATAAGTGAAATAAGTCAAAAATATTTTATTTATACTGATATTTACAATATTGATTCTGAAATAAATATCACATTTAAAATAAAAATACAACATAATAAATATACAAATAATTTATACTATGCAACAACGTATTTTCGAAACAAACATAGCATTACGCAATCATTCAACACAATATTAAAATTGTCCATAAACAAGTTAATTTTCACGAGATAAATTTTTCACAACACATTTTCAATAAAAAATACAAAAAAACCCTTGAGCATAGCCTTTTTCATTCGTATATGAAATGCACTGTTGAAAACCTCAATAAAAAGTTCTATTTTTTGTATAAGAGTTAATCATAGAAAAATATGTTTTTTGATTGTTTTCAACGCATAGAGAACTATCAGTAGGTTATTAAAACAACCTGTGGACCTCCTGAACAAGTGAACTTTTACTAGGTTGCTAATATTCTTGGGTCTTTCGATGATATTACTACATTAGTGAACTAGCAGTAGAAAGTAAACAACCCCAGAAACTCCTGAATCTATCGTATTTTCAACTTATTGTTTAATCTCGGTCTTTTTCGTTGATAATATCATATATTCAACCATCAGTAAGTAGTTAACAATCTCTGGGACTTCTTCAACCTGTTTGTTAATCTTGATCAATGGTACACTAAGAGAACTATCAGTAGAAAATTAACAACCGATGGACCGTGAATTTTTACTATGTTGGCCATTCTTGGGTCTTTCGATGATAGTACCACATAGTGAACACAGCAGTAGACAGTTAATAATCTCTGGGACTCCTGAATCTATCGCGTTTTCAACTTATTGTTCAATCTTGTTCTTTTTCGTTGATAATATCATATATTCAACCATCAGTAAGTAGTTAACAATCTCTGGGACTCCGGGGTCTAACTTATTATCGACGATTTTCGATATCGAACGTTTAAAGTTTGACGTTTCTCCGAAATTCGCGAAAACGGTTGCATTCCCGACACTTAAGAACTATTTTCGCTTCACATGGTCTCGAATTCACGTGACCGCCTTTCGAGCCGACAGTTGGACGGGTCGAATTCTATCGAGAAGTTTCGGCTAGGCGAGGCCCAACAAGTATAGTAGTATCCTACCGATTCCGCGCGAACTACAGATTGCAGTGAGCAGATGGCGCGCCCGTTCGACAGAGGCAGGGACGGGCTCAGCACTTGACGCGTCGCGTACCGTTCGAGAGAGGCAGGGACAGGCTTTGCGCTCATCGTGGTTCGGGAACCTATGTTTTCATCGATCTATAGTTTTCACGGATCTATTTAATAGGCGGGGGAGCCTCTCACTAGTATTAAACTAAATGTTCAAAGTGTTCATCGTAAGCATCAATTTCAACGCTAACTGAGAAAATGTAATGGTTTCCAGCATTGCATTGATGTTAACGGGAACACTTTGAACATTTAGTTTAATATTACGGTTAGAATTATACTTTTGGTGACTTGTTTTGTTAAGAATAAATTGTTTATTAAAATTTATTATTATATAGGATTTTTTTGTTACATTCAACGTTTATTGCTTTCACATATAAGGTTAATAATTATGGTTCACAATAAATATTACAAAATAACTCTGTTTTTATTAACTTTGGGTATAGGGAATGCTTGACAAAAAATAAAGTTATATAATAGAAGATTCTTTTTGTGCTATAAAATACAGGGTGTTCCATTTGAAATAGGAGAGAAAATGAAAGGTTCGAGTTTCCGTCCACCCTGTATACAAAATGAAAAATAATTCAAATCTAATATAATACGGAGATATTGCATCATATTACGAAACTCTGTTAGGCAAAATGAAATTTTTTTCTCCAACGCACAATAAGCTACAGAGCGTTGATTTACCTACGATTTTCATATAAACGTGTCCATATCTTCTGAAGTACTCTGTATAACATAGCCTTGAATCAAAAGCTTCAAAAAAATGTGAGTAATCCGAATTCGGTATAATATACAGGGGTACTCATTTGAAAAACCATATGTTTAGTTTGTTACGGAGTTATGCAACACTGTATAGTTCGAGATAATTTCAAAATATGGACCTTAAAGACATCTACCATTTTTGTTGATATCATTTTTTGATATCTCTTAAAATAACCCATATACCGAAGTTTGTCGTAAGATTGGTACACCCTGTATATATATATATATATATATATATATATATATATATATATATATATATATATATATATATATATGTGAAGACGAATAATAAGTGAAATAAGTCAAAAATATTTTATTTATACTGATATTTACAATATTGATTCTGAAATAAATATCACATTTAAGATAAAAATACAACATAACAAATATACAAATAATTTATACTATGCAACAACGTATTTTCGAAAAAAACATAGCATTACGCAATCGTTCAACACAATATTAAAATTGTCCACAACAAAGTTAATTTTCACGAGATAAATTTTTCACAACACATTTTCAATAAAAAATACAAAAAAACCATTGAGCTTAGCCTGTTTCATTCGTATCTGAAAAAAATATGAAATGAACTGTTGAAAACCTTAAAAAAAGTACTATTTTTTGTATAAGAGTTAATCATAGAAAAATATGTTTTTTGATTGTTTTCAACGCATAGAGAACTATCAGTAGGTAATTCAAACAACATGTGGACCTCCTGAACAAGTGAACTTTTACTAGGTTGCTAGTATTCTTGGATCTTTCGATGATATTACTACATTAGTGAACCACCAGCAGAAAGTAAACAACCTCAGAAACTCCTGAATCTATCGTATTTTCAACTTATTGTTTAATCTCGGTCTTTGTTCGTTGATAATATCATATATTCAACCATCAGTAAGTAGTTAACAATCTCTGGGACTTCTTCAACCTGTTTGTTAATCTTGATCAATGGTACACTAAGAGAACTATCAGTAGAAAATTAACAACCGATGGACCGTGAATTTTTACTATGTTGGCCATTCTTGGGTCTTTCGATGATAGTACCACATAGTGAACACAGCAGTAGACAGTTAATAATCTCTGGGACTCCTGAATCTATCGCGTTTTCAACTTATTGTTCAATCTTGTTCTTTTTCGTTGATAATATCATATATTCAACCATCAGTAAGTAGTTAACAATCTCTGGGACTCCGGGGTCTAACTTATTTAACCTGTCTGTCAATCTTGATCAATGGTACACTAAGAGAACTATCAGTAGATAATTAACAACCGATGGACCGTGAATTTTTACTATGTTGTCCATTCTTGGGTCTTTCGATGATAGTACCACATAGTGAACACATCAGTATATAGTTAACAATCTCTAGGACTCCTGAATCTACCGCATTTTAAACTTTTTGTTCTATCTTGGCCTTCCTCAATCAGAGTATCACATATAGAATCATCAGTAAATAGAACATCTGGGTCTAACTTCTTCAATCTGTTTGTCAATCTTGGTCAAATCAAGGTACTATCACACTTAGAGAACTATCAGTAGGTTATTAACAACCGATGGATACTCTGGACAAGTAAATTTTTGATATGTTGGTAGACATGGTGGACTAGCAGTAGACTGTTAACCTCTGCGACTCCTGGGTCTATAGCAATCTCAACATATGGATAATATAAACGCATTTGAATTAGCAGAAGGTAATTAAAAAACTCTGGAGATCCCGAACCTGTCTAATTTCCACCTTATCTTGGTCAGTCGTTAATAGTATCTCATAGAGAACTAGTAGTCGGTAATAAACCGCATCTGAAACTCCAGCCCCTCACGCAATTACACTCTGTTAATGTATGTTCGACAATCGATTATTAGTACATATAGTGAGCAATTAGAAAACTCTGGAACTCCTGACCATGTTAATGTTTACTATGTTGGTTAATTCATGTCCTTCGATGATAGTGAACTAGTAGAAGATAGTTAATAACCTTTTTGGTTCCTGAATCTATCGCATTTTCAGCTTTTTTTGTTGAGCTTTCAATGATAGCATTCTATATTGAACTACCAGTAAATAGTCAACAACCTCTGGGACTCCAGGGTCTATAGCATTTTTAACCTGTAGATGGTATCAACACACTTGAACTAGCAGAAGGTAATCAACAATCTTCGGATATCCCGTACTTGGCGAATTTACACCTTGTTGATTTATCTTGGTCAATCAATGATAGTATCTCATAGAGAACTAGTAGTAGATAATAAACCGCATCTGGAACTACAGCCCTGATGCAAATACACCTTGTTGATCGATGTTACACATATTGAAATAGAAGTAAAGAATTAGAAATCTCCGGATCTCACTGCCTCGTCTCTCACTATGTTCGTCAGTGTTGATCAATCGATGAAAATATCACATAGTGAAAACTAGGTAATTAATAACTTCTGGAACTCCAGAAATCAACGCAATCTCATATTCTTTAGGAAGTTGAAATCATCAATGTCCCTTCTCGTTCTATCGCCCAACCGAACATTAAATGAAAATCTTCGCGTAAATACAATCACACTCTCGCACTAGCGGCAGTTCTAGTCTTCACGTCCAACAGCATCGTCGACGATAACGATTTATCCGACCTGCCGGTCAGCTTCCTCTTCTGCTTCTGGTGGAAGAAAGTGGTGAAAAATATGACGCCGAGGATACCTAAAACGGTACCGGAGAGCACGTCCCACCAGTGATGGCGTCTGTCCGCTATTCGAGATAAGGAACAGAGGATGCCCCAGGACAGGCACAATGCTATGAGGAAGGGCTTGAACAATCTACCAGTCACGGCGGATGGAAGGCGGCTCTGGACCACGTACTGAAACAAGATAGAATCAAGAAATTAATTAAAGGTTAATGAGAAGATATAATATAACAGATGGATCTTCAGATGGTTTCTTTTTGAAACTGCAATAAAAACTATTTTTTTGTTACTTTATTTGAAGAAGTACTCCTACCGATTATTTTTGGAAAACAATTTTAGTTAAATGGGCGCCGCGGCTTGCTTGACACTAGTCAATCCTTCTCACCAAATTTTGAAGAACATTTTTGATTGTTCGTGGCTCTTTTGAGGAATAGTTCGACGAATTTTTCTTTTCAGAGCGTCAATTGTTTATGGATCGGTAAAGCGAAAACAGTCCTTGAGATATTCCCACAAAAACGTCCAACAGCGACAAATCGCAGCTACGCGATGGCCATTTAAATTCTCCAAAACGTTTAATGACATGGTTACTAAACTTGTGCAAAAGATCGATAATTTCAAGGCTGGTGTGTCATGTTCATCCATGCTGCTGAAACCAAAGCTCGTCCAAGGCGAAATCTTCTCATTGCACTCCATTTACTATATAGGCTACTATCAAGATAGCCGCGGCGAGCATTCAACTTAAATTATTGTTTTGCATTAATAATTGGAAATTGTACTTTGTTAAATAATACATGAATCAACTGAAAATATTTAACTAGTGTAGTTTTGAAAGCAATTTCAAAAACTAATCATCAAATAGTCAGCACATTAGTATGAATTGCTCTTAATTGTATGTATTGTTAAGATGCACACTCGATATTTTAGCCTGTTTCTCAAAAACCGACATGATATTCTCTTCATGAAAAATATATTATACTGCACATTTCAATAAGCGATTTCATTTGACTATCAAAAACTATCAAATGGAGAAGGTTGTTTCGATCTTTATAGTTATCATCAGAATGTCTCAATTGAAAGATGAATCATGTCAAGTTGATGATATGACACAGCGTAAAATACGTCGTATTTTTCCTCATTTCTGTTTCAAAAACAACTCGCAGGTGATTCAATTGTTCCTGTGAACTGCTGAATTTTTTTCTTATGTTTTGTTTTCATAATTTTATAATTTGTTTCCAGGATTTGAAATAGGCTCTATATTAATTTTCAAAATAATTAGGGCGTTTTCGTTTGGCTTTATATCAATAGAAGTGATATTCTGAAACGAATTAAAGCATTTATTGGATGTAGAGGTGAGTGAAACGAAAAATAATATAAATCCATCTAGGAAATTTTTCCATTCGTTATAATATTCCTGGAAATGTTTATCGATTCTCAAGAGGGATGTAGGTATCATCCTCGTAAGTTATTTCCGGATTCATTTCCTTGATGGAAGGGTAGATATAAGAGGATATATTCCGAAGATGAAAATATTAATATCGTCTTTTTCGAGAAATCTCTCATCCACTTCAAAAAACGAACACGCCCAGTGGCGTACATAAGTCTAGAATTGAAATTTATAACTGTAAAAATTCACCTCCAATACAATTTCATTTAGTAGAGAAAAAGAAGATATTCTTCGGATCAATCTTCGTTGAGTGATCAGCACTGATGAGTAAAGATAAAAATCGAAAGTACGACCCGTTAATCTTGGGTTCGAAGGATTTTTCCTTTTTCCCATTATTCCTCATTATGGTGTGAAAAAAAACGGACATCTTGCTGTCTCAGAAAAATACCTGATGATTACAAATCGTCGAATAATTCGCCATGCCCGCATTTATGATGAAAAAGTATTTTTCACGTATTTCCATATATGTAATGATAGTTGAGTATGTTACTCATTATGTAGACCAAGCAATTGGCGAATGTATGTAAGCGATACGCCCCCTACCGGTGTCGAATATTACTAACGTATGGGCCATAGATTGCTTTGTTTACATCTGTTTACGTGTATTTTATATGAGAAGTTGTTGAGTTTTAATATTGTTTGGGATCGCTTACAAACGTTCAGATGAGATGAATCACTATTGTTTCGTATCCTATTGTTCATCTTGGGCGAAAACAACCCGAGTATAGCTTACATACCTTTTTGAAAGCTGGACAATTCAAAGTTGTATTCCAAACAAAATTGGGAAACAAGGAAATGATGGACAGAAGAAAGGTGTGGATTCATAACTTGAAGATGAAGTTTGTGGATTTTACCATATAGAATTATAGCAACTGATGATGTGCAATTTTCAGCTAACCGAAAACGTAGGGTTCTTGAAGTTCAATGCTATTCTAACAAAAAATCTTCCATTTTTATCGGAATCTGAGCCTGGACCATCATCCAGAGATTCTAGATAATTGTATTTTCTTTCATGTAACAACCAGAGATACTATTAAAATAATAATAACGAATAATGTTTATTTGCACAATCAAAAAAACAGTTTATCATAACATCAAGAATATGAAATAAAACTTGACTCTATAGCTAGGTAAAAACTAAAATATTCAATTATATAATCAGGAAAACAGAGATTCTATCAAAAAAAACAGACTCTCAGAAGTCCACCGTACTTTTAGGAGAGCTGTTATACGTCAGGAAAATTCAAAAAATATAATAACTCATTACGTTCGAACCATTCAAGCAGAGTATTCATGTTAATTCTTCTTTTATTTCATGTTGTTTCTTTCAGTTTTGCTGGTAAGTACTTAGTTTTGTCCATTATACTCAAAACCTCTTCAGTTGGTAATGAAAGTAAACATGTCTGAGATGTTTTCTTGAAACTTTTGAAAGTTTTTTTATGTTTTTAATAAATAGGTGTTCTATCATACAGCCTTTTCATGATGTATACATAGTTCCTCTAACCAATTAATTTATTCGTCCTCCCTTTATTTTATTATTGATTTTCATGTTCAATGAAAAAAACTCAGTGTAAATTTCAACTTGATGTAGGTAGGTTATCTACTGTTGAACAGAGATAATATTATTCGCAATCGAAACACAATGAACCACTGGAAAATACGAAGTCCAATAAAACACAAATTACGAAGCTGAACGTTCGAAAACTCAGAATGAAATGAACGTAAATACCATTACCAAACAATGTAAACAAATAGTTAATGCCCCATGTAGTAGTACCGATATTAGCCGTTCCGGCGCTACGATCTTAATTTCAGACGCCATCTGTATAAGCTCTTTGGAATTTTGTGTGTCAAAAATAGTAGCTGCATACCAGTTGTTTCATTACACGAGACAGTCCGTACTTATACCTACTCTAATGCTTGGTCTAATGTTATAAATTCATTTAGGTATGAAATACATTATCCAAAAAATATCAAAGCGAAATAGTCAACTATGATACAAAAGCAAACTTACCGCACAGAATAACGAAGTGAACACAGATAGCGACGAATGTCCCGACGGAAAGGACTTGGAGGCATCGCTGATTAACCAGCTACTATACGCCTTGTTCGTACACGTATAATCCGATATGAACGCGCCCTCCGTGCACTCTTCGTTCGCGTCCGGCCTGCAAACGTCAAAAAAGTGTGGTCTGTGTTCGCCCAGAGCTATCTTGGCTATTTCTGTGATCAGTAACACGAAGCTAGCTCCGATCAGCAGCTCCTTGTAATGCTCCCATACGATGCATATTCGTATGTCTTTCAGGGATTTCTCCCTTAGGGTCTCGATGAAGATTATCAGAACTAGAGGTCCTAGGCAACACCCCAAGAACAAATAGGTAACCGTTATGGTATCGCCGGTGAACGGAAATGAAATTAAGGGATCCTTGCATCTGAATCCGAGTTTTCTTTGGGGTATCAAACCAAGTTCGACGGCGAGGAGGACTAGCAGAACTGAAACAAAGATACTGATGTTTATTTTAAAGTTAGGATCGGCACATTCGAAGATGATATTATGATGTTTTCAAGAAAATAATAATATTAAATTAATTCTTAAGAAATCGCTTTGAACAATAATTATGAAGCAGAAATAATGAAAAACATTGGTCTGAAAAAACAATTTTACAGTCATAATATAGACCAGACTAGTAATTTATGTACCAAGTGCGTTAGGATCTAGTAACGTACGTGGTGCATACAATATTTTATTTTTCACGAAAAAATTATTTCATTATAATGAAAAATCGATTTTAAAATCGGTTCATTGCTCCCATACTTTCCTTTTTCCTTCTCATAGTAAGCATGTCATTTTTTGATATTTCGACGTTTGTGAATATTTTTGTCATCATATTTAGTGAATGACACTGCTGCTTTCTTTGTGTAGTCTTTAGACCAGGGTAGAAGCCTTTAAAAATGATAAAAAGTGGAAAAAAAATAATAGTAGGATGAAACATTGGAAAAAAGGGAGAATATAGTAGAAATTTAAAAAAATAAATTACGGGCGATCTGGAGTCGGGAAGGAGAAGGGGGTGAGTTTTTAAGGGTAAAAAACGGTTTATCTCGATTTCCGGCAAAACTACAAGCCCTATGGAAAAACGTCAAATGGCAAAGTTGTAGGTAATATAAAGATCTACAACTTTTGTATTTACACTTTTTCACATAACCTCAAAATTTATGTGAAAAGTTCAAAGAACCAAGTTTCTGGTTTTTTATTTTTATCTTTCACAAACAAATTTTTTTTTTCACGAAATTTGGTGAGAACTTACCTTTTTATGTCCCAAATACACTGTAATTTATTTGATTCAAAATTTTCATTTTTCCACTTTATTTTGACTTTATATCGGAAAAAAACCCTAATTTCCAATCGGAAATTCTTCCGTCAAAATATCAGCTTTTTTCAAAAAGTTAGTGTGCTTTCTGTACTTTCTGATGGTTAAAAAAAATACATTACTATAGTAAATGTTAACAAACGAATAAGTTAATAAAGTTAATATTTAATAATACATCTACAATATTTTGAGAAAGTTGTAGAATCTTCTTTAAATTATATGCGTAGATGCCTATTTATTGCTATTTTAAGATAACTTATATACCTGAGTGACCTACGGAAAACTTTAGCCCATCGAAAGGTATTTCATAGAGAATTGGTGAAGAGGCTAGGAGGGTCTGGGCCTTACTACATACCTACACTTACGTATTTCGTAGCTGCTGTAAAATTTACTATAGTAATGTATTTTTTTACACCATCGGAAAGTAGAGATTTCAACGAACAGAAAGCACACCAACTGTTTGAAAAAAGCTGATATTTTGACGGGAGAATTTTCGATTGAAAATTAGGGTGC
Organism: Cynegetis impunctata; assembly: GCA_030704885.1. Lineage (NCBI taxonomy): Eukaryota > Metazoa > Arthropoda > Insecta > Coleoptera > Coccinellidae > Cynegetis > Cynegetis impunctata. The sequence continues at coordinate 256,177 of JARQZK010000816.1, read as the reverse complement.
TTTTTCGATATTAAGTCAAAATAAGAAGAAAAAATGAATATTTCAAATCATATAAATTAAAGTGTATTTGGGACATAAAAAGGTAAGTTTTCACCAAATTTCGCGAAAAAAAAAATTTGTTCGTAAAAGATAAAAATAAAAAACCAAAAACACACGTGTTTCATTCCTCCCTGAAGTATGTATCAGGGAGGCGGGCAGCTTGAGTTTGGGATTAACTCCATCAGTCAGATCAGAGGATACACTTGTATGTACAAGTGCATTGAGGATAGGTGAGACAGGATATTTATGGAACATAGGAAGTGTGGGTAGGGTTCAGAGGATTAATACTGGCCCAGCATTCGCCTTATAAGTTTGCAAGCAGTGACTCACATTACCATGAGGAAACCTCTGAGAAAAACTCATGGCAGACCAGTCGGCCCCGGGATTTGAACCCGAGACCTCCCAAATGCTAGCCAGCGTACCTAACATACTCGACTAACTAGCTTGGTACGCCCTAGGGCATAATGAGTGTATTTATAGCAACCGTATCTAAGGTAAAATAAACAAATAATATACAAATGAAAATAGTTATTTTTGTATCTAGTGCGCAAAATGCTACTTTGGTGATCGAGAACTGATTTTTTTTAAAAAATAGTCGAGTTCACCAAAGTATTTCGCGCATGAGATGCAAACAAATTTTTTTCTACAAACGTCAAAAATATTGTTCTAAAATAAGTAACATGCTTAATATGAAAAATAGTATTGAACTGGCTTAAACTGTTTTTCTAAATCAAGTAATTACTGTAACTACAAAGTGACAGTTCTTGATAATTATTTTGGAGTGACTTTTTATTCGCGTCAATTTCGTGCGTGATATTTATAACTGTAAAATAATGGAAATTTCGAGCGACGATGAAGCAGTACCCCACCTAACTTGACAGATGCGGCCAATTCAGTAATTTCAAATCTTTTACCGGAGAGGCGCCAGTATGAAAATGCATATCAGCAATTTAAAGAGTGGTGTGAAGCAAATGAAGCCAGAAAACTATTCGAAAATAAGCTGTTGGCATATTTTGCAGAGAAGTCTAAGAAGCTGAAGTCTTCCAAGTTATGAGCAATATATTCTATGTTGAAAGCAACACTCAGTGTTAAAGAAAACGTGGATTTTAAGAAATTTACCAAGTTGGTTCCATATTTGAAAAAATTGTCAGTTGGAAACCATCCTAAGAAATCTAAGGTATTGACTAGAGAGGAAGTTGAACAATTCATAAGAGAGGCAGATGATGAAACCTATTTATTGGTTAAGGTAGATTTTCGATGATTGTTTTATGTGTTTTTCAAATTACTGATTTCCTTTTAGGTTGTTTTAATACTGGGTATTTCGGGTGCTTGCCGCCGTGGGGAACTCACTAAAATGACGGTCGATGACATAGAAGATGGAAATTCCATTTTGATTGTTAAAGTACCGGATACAAAAACGAATATACAACGAATTTTTACAGTTTCAAATTTAGATTATACTGACATTTACCGAAAATATGCGGCTCTTCGTCCAAGTTATGCTACCAGTCGCCGATTGTTTTTGAAGTATCAAAATAAGAGATGTTTTAACCAAGTTGTTGGAATAAATAGTATTGGAAAGATGCCTAGCTTAATAGCAAAACACCTAAAATTACCAAATCCTGATGCCTACACGGGCCATTGTTTTCGGAGAACATCAGCCACACTCCTTGCTAATGCGGGGGCCGATTATGTGTTTTGAAGCGACATGGAGGATGGAAATCTTCGACTGTGGCCGAAGGATACGTGGAAGATTCTATCAACAATAAAATTCAAATATCAAATAAAATTTTAGACTGTGAAATTTCAGGATCAAGTGCTGTCACCTCTACGGCAGTTGCTTGCAAATCAAAAATGGATAGTATTCCAACTCCCAAAACTACGATATCACGAGCTGAATCTGATTTATCTGGTTTAGGAATAAATATTGGTTCGTGCACTGGCTGCACCATCAATGTTAACATTGTAAATAATAAATAAAATTAGGTAGTGTTAAATTTTCTCACAATTTGAAAGCCTTAATTATTGTTATACATTAATAAATAAATGATTTCTTGGATTTTTGCTTGATTGAGGAATATAAAAGTTAAAATATAAAAATCCCATATAGTTTACATGCAGTGTGCGAAGTAAGTATTTCGCACACTACTTCGCGCACGGTGTCATGGTAACGAAGGAAAATGAAAAAAAGGGTCATTTCGCATATTGTTGTCAATGCGCGAATCTTGTCATTTTTTGACGTTTGTAGAAAAATAAATATTTTTAACACTATACCTTATAAACGTACACTTTTAAAACTCAAAGAAGGCATTAAAAACGTCACTTTTAATGGTTGCTGTACAAAAATAGTTTTTTTCGTATATAAATAAACTAAATTCAAATTTAGTAAATAGTTTTGCGGATTCAAAGCGATTAATTGATATGTGCAATAAATATAACTTGAAAGAAACTTACACAGTACCACCTTGTGAGCCGCCTTCAGCTTCTCGCAATTTTTCTCAATCGAAGTCCACATTCTTATTCGAATTCGTCCTAATCAAGAGAAACGGATCAGTCCTTAGGTACGCTCACAAAGGAAAACGCCGAATTACTTCATAACTATCATAACCTACTCAATTGAAACATTTTGGAGCTAAGCGCGTTATTGAACAATAAATGAACGTGAATGGAGACTAGTTCGGATATTTACATCGTTACACAGTTTTGTCGAAACGCTTCGTTTAACAACGAATATTAATGTAAAGTTAGTCATAATATCTGAGGTTAGACGTTCAGACGCGTGTGCCCTTTATTCAATGTTTGCTTTACGATAATATGTGGTCGTACGCAGGAAACACAACCAAACTGAATAGACCACTCAACTCGTATTTTCGATAATGATCTAATTGGGCCTGATGCAGGGACTGATCAATCAAGACGTCGTTTTTTCGCACCAACCACATGGTCAATCAAGCATGCTAGGAGAAAACTATTTTCGAAATCGTTATTTTCAACCAAAATTACCTAGACAGCCCGATTCAATCAGAAATAAGAGGATTAAAATTTTTTGTATTTGAGGTTTCAATCTCGAAGGTGAAGCGAAAAATTTTTTTTTTAAATACTTCCTCGATCGAAAGTTTCAGTAGGTATGTAATTTGGGTTGAAAATAACCATGCTGGCGATAGTTTTCGCCGTGAATGTTTATTTGACTATATACAGAAGACTGTATAATACAAATAGAGAACTTCGAACCCAGAGGAATGATTGCAGTCAATTTTGAAAATGCCAAAAAGTATGAATGAAAGATATTACGTCAAGTTTTCAGAAATATTTATTACCTTCTTCAGGACCTTATTTCTTGAGTTCCTTCACAACATTATAAGGATTTCGTACAATTTCCTTCCCAAAATTATTAAAATTCAATTTTCCTCTTGCAACGAAAAACATCTTCTGATGATATATTTTCGTTCCAAATTCGATAAAAATTCCATTGGCGGAGGGCAAAAACTGCCTATACGCAAAAAAATTAATCAGGTCCTGAAACCGATATTGATATGAATTGACTCACGTCCTTCTCCTAATCATATTGTCAAACAATTGAATCGTGTGCCTGCCTATGGCCTGTGCATGTAGCTCATTTCGGAAATAAAGCGTGTGCGCACTTTGAAAATCGTCAGTTGTAGGTACAATGTACAAGGTTGTCCCGAAGTATGAATTTGACAGTCGTTTTCCGTAGATGTTAAATTAATCTGCTTTTATTTACCGTCTTGATAACGCGATAAAAAGCTTGAACGCTTATTTATCAGTTGTAGGATAGATGACACCACGAACTGACACGTTTTCCATTAGCAATTGGTTAAAGGACCCCGCACATTTAGTTAGAAAAACGACAGCTAAATTCGCTAATTTTTGGATATATTATAGATACTGGCTACCTACACAACATATCAATTTTAAATTCTGTACACACGACTGGTTCAGGATATAGAGTGGTCCAAATATATATGTCCAAAAAAATCATATTCATAATTTCAGAAAATGATGTTAACATACAAATTTTTACTGTAATATGATAACTTCACTAAAAAAACGTTTTTTAAAGGAAGCCATCCAAATAACTTGAAAATGAGCCCGGCATATACAGGCTGTTTACTCGATGAGTTTGTGTATGCGGCTTCAACTTCGACAGTTTTATGCCAAAAAACTCTATTTCTAGCTTCATTGATAAAAAACGATATCTAAAACAGTAAAACAAAATACAGCTTCCTACCATATATAGTTTAGAAAAAAAGTGGTCCAAAAGTTAAAATCACAGAATTTTTTTTCTTTATAACTTGAAAACTTTTTATTTGTGAGGTACTGGAGAGTAAGTAAGTCTATAAAAAGTACATATCATGTTGAAACTGACGTTTTTATACCGTATGTTCATTTTTACAGGCATACCTCGTAGATAAAAATGTATTAATTATTTTTCATCTCGAGGTGATGTTAATATCGATTGTTAATATCGAGACTATTTTCGAGATATAAAAATGTTACAAAGTATCAGCTATGGATTCAAAATAATGAAGACCGAGAGTCGGTGTCGGGGTACAACTGTACCTGTAAATCAGGTCCAAGAACACTCGGAACATGTGCGCATGTGGCAATGGTGTTGTGGTACCTTGGTTATTCTGGTATGCTTCCGCACGTGAAATATCCTTTTACTAAAATTATAGATTCGGTAAACAACGCGATTTTAATTGATATTCAAATGTGCAAATAATTATTCATTCAGGATACTAGACTTATGGTCAAAGAACATATTTCACTGTACCTGTATCTTGAAAAGTGAGTCTATGGATCTGGAAGAAGCGATTCCGAACCACCCTGAATAATACAAACTGAATATAAGTACTATTCTTACTTGTCTCGTTGAAATCCAATCAGTCCCATTAGAATCATTAGATACACTCTCATTTTTCGACATTAGGAAACGAACATACGGTATGTGAACTTTAGTTTTAACATGAATGTGACCTGTTTTTTAACTATTCGATTTGGCATTCATTTTTCCAGTACCTCACAAATAATCCCTGTACAAAATATAAAGAAGAAAAATTCGGTGATGTCAAATTAGACCATCATTCTTTCTAAATTGTACATGGTAGAGAGTTGTACTTTCCGTCTACTATTTCGGGTATCCTTTGTTATTATTAAGAAATAAAGCCTTTTGAAACATAATTGTCGAAGTCGAGACCGTGTACAGAAACCCATCGAGTAAACAGCCTGTATATGTCGGACTCAATTTTGAGTTATATGAGTGACTAACGTCAAGCTATAGCTTCCCACTGAGCTTATCGCATTTCACAGAAAGTCTGTATGTTAACAGCATTTTCTAAAATTGTAAAGATGGTTTATCGAGACATTGACATTCACCACTCTATATCCCAAACCCAGCCGTGGGGACAGAATTTAAAATTGGTATGTTTCATAGCTGGCCAGTATCTATAATATAATAAAATTAGCGAATTTAGCTGTCGTCATTTTTTCTAACTAAATGTGCGGGGTTTTTTCAATTTTTCATAAAACTATTATAAGTATTTCACGGAATTTCATTTTCGGGGATTATAGCAAATTTTTATCATCGAGTGACGAGGAATATAAGTTCGAAACTGCAGTAACAACATTTCTGATACTATTTAATTTGTTAGGATGTTACATAGTCAAAATTTACTCATTGTGTTAGTTAGTACTAACAAGTATTAACGCTTGAAGCAGTTTCTTCGTGGCGACCAATTTTGCAGCTAAATTCGACCAAAAAACGGCCGAGCGAATGCGTTTTTTACGAACGCTTCCTTAACGGTGAAAGATAATCCACCAATATTTAGAATGGACTTTAAGGTTGACATAGGCTATTATCCTGTTAAAATATTGGGATTTTTTTTGGGGACCAATTTTGCAGCTAATGTCGACCAAAAAACGGCCGAGCTAATGCGTTTCTTACGAACGGTGAAAGATATTTCACAAATATTTAAAATAGACTTTCAGGGTGGACATATGCTAAATTATCATGTTAAAATAAAAGGGCTTTTCTTGGCGACCAATTTTGCAGCTAAAGTCGGCCAAAAAAGGCCGAGCTAATGAGTTTTTTACGAACGTTTCCTATACGGTGGGAAATATTTCACAAATATTCAGAATAGACTTTTAGGCTGGATTTATGCTAAATTATTCTGTTAAAATGAAGGGGCTTTTCGTGGGTACCAATTTTGCAGCTAAAGTCGAACAAAAAATAGCCGAGCGAATGCGTTTCTTACGAACGTTTCCGTGACGGTGGGAGATATTTCTCAAATATTTAGAATAGACTTTCAGGGTGGATATATGCTAAATTAAAGAAAGAGGCTTTTCGTGGATACTAATTTTGCAGCTAAAGTCGACAAGAAAGGAGGCTTACTTAACGGTGAAAGATATTTCACCAATATTTAGAAAAGAACATTCAGAGTGAACATAGGCTTTATTATCCTGTTGAAATGAAAGGGCTTCTCGTGGCGACCAATGTAACAGCTAAAATCGTCGAGAAAAAAAAAGGTCGAACGAATGATGCCTTTTTCACGAACGCTACCTCTACGGTGAAATATATTTGAATGCTTTCTTTAGAAAAACTCGCAACGATATTCACAATAATCGAAACTTTTTGCTTGTAATACATTGTATGTTGGTCAAACTGACAGAAACATCGGTACCAGATTGGAAGAACATAAAGGATCGATCATTTCAGGAAATTTAATAAATAATAAACATTACATTTTATAGATTTAGATAATCCAGAGAAACTGTATTTATTGAACAAGAGAAGGAGCATGAACTTTCTAGAAGCCTAAGAGATTATGTCGGCTAGCTACAGGAACTTACCCATCAATTATGACAAAACAGACCTTAGGAAATCCCCACTTATGGCAGAAGCAGTAATATAAATAGAAAACTATTTTCAATCGGTTGACCAAGCTAATTAGTCGAGTACTTAAGTACGCTGGCTAGTATTTGGGAGGTCCCGGGTTCAAACCCCGGGGCCGACTGGTCTGCCATTAGTTTTTTTCAGAGGTCTCTCATGGTAATGTAAGTCACTGCTTGCATACTCACAAGGCGGATGCTGGGCCAATATTAATCCTCTGAACCCTACCCACACTTCCTATGTTCCATAAATATCCCGTATCACCTATCCTTAATGCACTTGTACATACAAGTGTATCCTCTGATCTGGCTGAAGGAGTTAACCCCAAACTCAAGCTGCCCGCCTCCCTGACACATACTTCAGGGAGGAATGAAACACGTGTGTTTCCTTTTCCTTCCAATGGGTTGAACAGAATACTCTTGATAATGGGCTAATAGAACGAAACATATATGTCGAGTAAATATAGCAATTTTAGTGGATCAAGAAGAGTTTTACTTTAGTTGATTTATAATTTTGAACAATGTTCCACCAAGTATTAACCCTTTACTACTGACAGGAGTCCCACAGACTCCTTGAAGCGCACTATACGTCATATCTCCCGTCCCAATAGAAGCAGAAGCCTGTTTCTTTCAGTACCTTCCTGAACTTAGGCAAGTGTGTATGTGTTTCAATTTCGCTGATTTTCATTTGATCTCGGGCAAGCTATATCGTAAAAGGAGTCTGTGGGACTCCGTGTCAGGGTTAGTGTTATAAAACTCATATAAATTAATATGGCTAGTATTTCGAAAAGAGTGAAACCAACGGACAAAAATTTTGAGGTGACTTTGCTTAAATGGTTTGAAAACATAGACATTCATAATAGCGATGTGGAACCAGATGAAAACGTATTGAAAGAATTGATTCGGCGCATTCGTCAAGTACCCTCTGTACCAGAGCCTCAAACTGGAGACGGAACCCTTCTCATCAGAAAATATTGCCACATATTTCCTCCGAAATTGAAAAGAAAGACCACATATGCCTGTTTAACTTGCAAAAAACCAACGAAAAGTTTGCCTAGTGTGTTGCAGCCAATCTAACTGAACAATTTTTTTGCATATTTTAAGTGCTTGTCATTTTTTTTAGCTTTTTTTGTCAACATTTAGTTTACGTTTTGTTTACTCCACATACATAGGAGAACTCGATTTCAAAATAAATTATAAATATTTCGATTTCAACAACTTAATACGACCTGCTATTTAATTCATTGTAATTCTTTATGAATGTTGAGTTTGGTAATTTCTCTACTACTATTTACTTTTTAAATAATACAGATTTTGCAACTCTCTTTACCCTTTCTGAATTAAGTAAGTTATCCCTTCCAATTAATAGATATTTCAAAAAAGTATAGACAAACTGTGGAAAGCCTAATAAAAAAGGAGTCTGGCAGACTCCGTGTCAGGGTCTGTGTGAGGAAATAGGTGTCAGTAGTTAATGGTAAAACAAGCAGTCAATAGGGCAATAGACGTTATTATCATTATTATCACTCACCGACAACAGTCGTCGCGATGTCGGCCAGCACCGTCAAACGCAATCTCCTGGGCCAGAACTTCCGACAGCTGACGGGAGCAGGGTCCGGCTTCGATTTTTCGCAGTCGGCCACGTTAAGTCTGATGGTGTGGTGGGGGGGCGACGGGAGCTCGTCCATGACCTTGTTTTCCTGCAAAAGAAACACGATCATAATGAAAAGCGTCGAACCGACGACGAATTCACGAAAAAAACCTTCCGACGAGACGAAATTACGATAAGAAATGTAATTATTTACTATTTGGAATCGTCGACGTAAGCAGATGGGCGATTGATATCGGACGCGATAGCGTATCGGTAGCGTTTAATTCGATTTTCCTCGGGACAGGTAAGGTAATGTTTCCATTGGAATGCCATGGAAATTCACATGACGCGTTCACAATTTCGTAACTCATAAAGGAGATTAGAACGCGTTTAATTACTTCACTCTGTCCCAATGTGAAATATCCTCTCTCTACGAATTTTATACGGGTGAACAATCTACATGTTAATTTATATATATATATATATATATATATATATATATATATATATATATATATATATATATATATATATATATATATTCGTACTAAAAGTGAAAATTTAATTATCGGTAAACATAAAACAAGTAAAGCAATTATTAGGTATGACCCACGTGTGAAAGCTTTCGTAATTCGATTGCACGTGTTTCGGACTTCTTGATCGTCATCAAAACTTGAAAAGGGAAAAACAAAAACAAGCCAACTTGCTTCAGTGGAAAATCGAACATTTACGGCTTCCGTGTTGAAAATGCATTACTTCGCCAAGGAGGCGGACTATGTCAATTGGGATCCAAGTTATCGAATACAAATTGAGAAGTTTATTTCAAGGGCGCACTTAAAATGTGTTTGATGTAAATCACGCCCTTCTGATGAGGAACTAAAAGTTCGAAACACGTGCAGAAGGCGGCTAGTTTCACATGACGGTCAAACCCATGTAGCTTTATTTCATATATATATATACATATATATATATATATATATATATATATATATATATATATATATATATATATATTTTATATATATATATTTATATATATATATATATATATATATATATATATATATATATATATATATATATATATATATTTAATATTCTTACCTCAGTTGTATTTTAACTTTCAAGCAATTACCTAGCTATCAAAGTTTTCAAACTGATTTTATTAAAATTATTATTCAAAACTTTTGAGAAAATCACTTGCACAATTGCTAGGAAAAAACAAATAAATATATAAATGCATGACAATCACCACTGAAAATCTCAGTGACATTTTCGTGATATTACTCTCATAAATAGAAACAAAGAAACTATCACAAAAAGGCATATAAAAAAAATTATTTCACAAATAACATTAAATTTCTAGAGTAAACGTTATGTTTCATAGAAGAAAAGTTTAATAATTGAATAATAATATATTGACAAAGATCTAAGACTAACTTCACAAACCACCCAAACATGAAACATTATAAGATGTCTATACATTAGTCACACAAAATGATTATACATAAACTTATATAGATAATCAAGAAAAACAGAATTCACAAACTTTACAACGCATCAGAAGAATCAGACAAACGAATTGATAATAAAAAATATATTCCACAATTAACAACAAAACAAATAACGTAGATCATATTACACAAAATCAAATTTAAAATGATATTATAAATAAAAAAGTGTACCCAAAACCCCAATTGAAAAAAATTCACGTACTTTATTATATACCTTGCAAAGATTATGATAAAATAAATATTGGACAAACTTCCCAAATCCAAAAGCACACAAATATGCAAAAGCATACACTACAGCACTAATCAAACAGAAATAATGAGAATCATAATTTCAAACTTTTTTTTTTTTATCTCGAGGGACCTACAGTTTAACGCCGGTTTCGAACGGTCAATGGGCTTGTAAACGAAGTACATTACCCAACAATTTATTTTTATAAATAGAACCACTAAATTCCTGACATACACAACACCCAAGAGCAAGGTGGGACTCGAACCCACATCCTCGGCTTACAAGCGGTATACCTTACCGCTGGTCTACCGAGGCCTCAATTTCAAACTTTAATAGCACCAAAATTTTTGAAATTGAAAAAGATCAAAAATGAGGGGAAGTGTTATGTATACGAATAAAATTTGAAATAAGTCATGAATTATAGAACTGAATAAAATATTTAAGTATAATAATATTATGAAACAATATATGAATATTTGAAAATTATTTTCAACTTTTTTTGTCATTATAAATATGAATTTTCACCTAGCATCAGCCTCATCAATTGATAATGCAAGTATAATATATACAGATTTAATTTTTCCAGCAATCCACATGAATCAGTCAAAATTACGAGTTATGTATTGTTGAAGACAAATCCATTAATCAATTAATTAAGAACCTCAGACTTGACTGCTAATATTGGACTGAACAGCAGGTAATTAGCAATTAAAGGCTATCATAGCTGCAAGAAATTTTATGAAACATAGTTATCTGTTTTTCAAATTTTCAATTTTTTCAATGTAGGTACCTACATAAATATCTAATTAATTTTGATCTTTCGATATTTTTGGAGCAACGAATTTCGTAACGTTAACTTGGTAATAAACTTGATATCCTGTTATTGCTCATAAAAAAA
>JARQZK010000816.1:225000-242500 GCA_030704885.1 Cynegetis impunctata | reverse complement strand
CTTTGTAAAATCTACATATTATTTTGAGATGCTTGAGTGACAGTGACAGCCAGATTGTTTAGCAATCAATCTTGACCATTTTTCATTTTTCGTATTATTTCTGAAGACTTGCTTCATCGTCAAGGGTAACACCTTTTGCTTTTGTTTAGCAACAAAACCAAACAGAAATAAAATTATATATATATATATATATATATATTTTTTTTTTGTACGGTGGGGGGGCACCTCTAAGATATCTGCCCCGGGCGACAATTTCTCTAGTTACGCCACTGTATATATATATATATATATATATATATATATATATTCATAAATTGATTGAGGAAACTACCTATTTACAATATAAAAAAGATATATGAATATATCTTCAAAAGTTGTTGTCGAGGAGGTATAAAATGAACTTAAAAATTACTCCAGCACCTCACTGTGGACTAGTCTATCTATATTCTGAAAATACGACTCTAACTTTTGCGTCGTATTCATTCAATCCGTAAAGAGTGGGTAATTGAAGACTGAAAATGTAATTGCACTTCTCCGGAGTTTTCATGTCGTCCAAAGAGCTTAAATATTTTCCTTAGTGAACTTTCCACTCTGCCGGCGTCTGTCCGCCATTGTTTCCGTCTCCTGGAAATGAAAGATACGGACCAAAGAACAGAAAGGAAAACGCATTTGACTGAACGACGTGTTTGTTGCAAACATAAAAGCATCTTGAGGCGATTGAAGGAAGAGAGTTTGCGGCCCTCAGATAACGGCCCAGACAACTAGATAAATTTACTCTGGTGTGTTATTTTATCTGACCGCCTGAAAAGTTCATTCTTCCCCGTAACTAGAATTTCGATAACTTCAGATAGCTCTTGGTCGAGTGCGTTGCCTCCCAACGAGAGAGCAATTTGATTATATATGGCAGAATATTCGAAATTATAGACCAAGCTAGTTAGCCAAGTACTTAGGTACGCTGGCTATTATTTGGGAGGTCCCGGGTTCGAACCCCGGTGTCGACTGGTGTGCCATGAATTTTTTCAGAGGTTTTCTCATGGCGCATAAAGTAAGTCACTGCTTGCTTACTTACAAGGCGAATGCTGGGCCAGTATTAATCCTCTGAACCTTACCCACACTTTCTATCTTCCATCATTTACAATGCTAAGAAAATTTACAATCACCTTCCAGAGGAATTAAAATCTATAACTTCCTTGGCTAATTTTCGGAAACGAACTAAATTTTATTTTCTTGATAGACCTCATTATTCTATAGAGGACTACTATTCTGAGCATTTCTAACGTGTCAATTCCCCGCTTAACCGCCGCCACTGAATTCTACACCGAAATACCGTGATTCAAGCTATCAAACGATACGTCACTTTTGTTTCCTCTTTGATTAATGACTTGCGTACAATGAGAGTATCGAGATAGCGTTGAATTTGCACGTGCACGGATAACATTTTTTTTTTCCCAAGCATTGGTTGAAGATACCACATCGTTAGATATTAAAATTATATTCATATCTATTAAACGAATATTTTATTAAAGTTTATTAAAAATTTTTAAGTATCTGTGGCGTCTGATAGACGTCACCTTGGCTGGAGTTTAAAAATCACCTAGTCTGGGGCTAACATTCACCTGTCTGGAGCTAAAATTCACCTTGGCTACCAAGAAACTAGGTACAAAGATAAGGCAAAAATCAAGAGTACAATCCACCTAGGATAGAATCTAAAACGTTTAAAAAAAAAAGAACAGATAAATCTCATTCTATGTAATAAGAAAATAGTAAATACCTTCATTTTATCTTGTTGTTATTACTGAAAACAAACTAGAACCCATATATGTTTAACCAATCTCCCAGCTATCTCGGGCATAAATATATTTCAAAAGTAGTAGGATAGTGGTTACACATTGATTGATCGATATGACCAAATTGAATAAAACTGGCATCAGCTTCGATTGAGGGGGATTTTACAATCTCGGTTCTATTGTGAAGTTTGTATGTATTTTTTATGATATTTGATTACCTTCTGTTTGGCGTCCACAATCTGCACCTCCACTGATTTCACAAGTACCGCACTCGTCGCCATTTCGCAAGGTAGAAAAAGGGGCCCAAAAAACAACCGAAATTACCACAGAACCGCCGCAACGGCAGGAGCACTAGCACAATTCAAATCTCGCGGCATAATTCTAGCATCGTCAAGTGCGTTCCTTGTCCTCTTTCAGGGGTCAATTTTAGAGTGGGTAGGATGTAGTAAATTAAAAGTTACGTAGGGTTAATTAAGGCACTAGCATTTGTTTTACCGATACGAACGGACGACTTGATTCGTGAGGAAACACAGAGATTAATCTGTGCACTTGACGGGCGGAAGACGAGAGCGTTATACTGAGTGTTGAATAAATTAAGGTTTGCATTGACGGATTTGAAGGTACGTTGGTCTTTTAGAGAGGTTCAAGTGAACGATTTGATGTGCATTGTACCTTAAGTGCCTGTTAAGGATTGCTCTATTTGAACGAACAATATTAGCTTGTTGACAATCTTTTATTCGTGACACTTAACCTCCAAACAACTTCGTGGACGTCAAATCAGAAAAAAAAATTTTGGCGAATTCAATTTTATCTTTACATCTTTAAACTACTCAACGAATTTCAATGCAGTTTTCAGCAATAGATCGATTCAAGAGTAGGATTTATATGTATAATACATATAACATTTATCCCTCGGGCCAAAGGTCCGAGGGATTGTAGTTATTGTGTTCTCATCCATCGTAAATACTAAGAAAAGACTTATTGGGACTTTTGGATACTTTACTCTATTGACTCTTTTCAACAATGCCGACGTTTCGAAACAGTTTTTTTCTTTTTCTAGGCTAAAAATTAAAACAGTAATTAACCTACAAAACAAATACTCTCAACAACAACAAATAAAACATTTTAAAACATCTATGTAATAATTACCTAGTTGTGGCAGTCAATATCGTACGTAAATATAACAATTCTATTCATATATAAATTCGAGAGATCATTAATCAAGGGTTTGATATGTATGGTACCGGTATGTCATTATAAATGAGGGAAAACAATCCGACATGGTTGTCAATACTTAATGTTGAGTTCTACTCTCTATGTACGGTCGTATCAAAACCCTCACTCTACCCAGAAACGATCATGACCGGTACAATAAAACTAAAAACAACCTGGTGACAACCCAGACAACAACAACAAGAGAGCACACAGTATTCAAAAACAGAAAACCAACACATCACAAACATATTCAGAAAACCGCAAACCAACGATCATTCTACACCAGTAACAACGTCAAGAAACGACCAAAAACCGTGTTGTGAAACAGGAACAGTATGTTGAATTAAAATAAAATAAATATAAACAGAAAAAGGAGAACTATTGTTACCTTCTGAGTAGGATGTTATAAACGATGCTAAGTTGCTGAACATCCTCTCTTGGTCCGAGAGATGTTACCCTCTGGGCGTTAGGATCTAGTAAAGCACGTGGTGCATACAAGATTTCATTTTTCACGAAAAAATTATTTTATTATAATGAAAAATCGATTTTAAAATCGGTTCATTGCTCCTATACTTTCCATTTTATTCTCATAGTAGGCATGTCATTTGTTGATATTTTGACGTTTGTGAATATTTTTGTCATCATATTTAGTGAATGTCATTGCTGCTTTCTTTGTATAGTATTATAGAAATAATGGAAATGAAAATGAATTTATCCAAGAATATCATAGAAAATGCAGCCAAAGCTGCGAGCAGGAGAAATCCAGAGTCGTATACGACAAGGATTATGAAGTATTTAATCAATTGAAGTTGCTTCAGTTGTCCTCGTACAATGAGCGGGCGTTATGACCCATAACAATCCAAAGCGCCCTCTGCCAAATATATTAGAAACCAGCAGTTTACCATTTAGACCGAAAATGCAAAATCCTGTCGAGAAAACTACTTCTTGACAAGTGAGATGTCTACTCTACGGCAATGGGGAATACATAAAAGCAGCTCCCTTTTAGATTGTTTCATAATTTTGAATTATTGATGAATTTTCCTTGTTCACTTTATTTGATACTTGAAGCAGAATCTTGTTATTAACCTGAGTAATGTAATAGTTTATTATCGTCGAGGATATCGTAGATAAAAAGCCACTGAACCGCGCGTCTGGTTCTATATTTGAGACTAGTTTCTCGATAATTGATTGTATGGTGTGAGTTTATGGTGAAATCGGAGTTAGGAAAAACGATTACTCATACGAAAATAGTTTCATTCAGCCTTTTTCTGACTAATCGTTCGCATAATCATATTCACATTAATAAGGAGCAACGAATACATATTCATGTTCATATTTTCATGATTCTATGAAAAGCTACACCGCGATATTAATGAAATATTCACTTCCACATTCGATACTACATAACTCCATAGTATGGTCATGAAGTGAACGTAAATTGACCATATTATCAAACAGTAAATGAAGAATTTTAATTTATCGATAAAAAACTCTATCGCAGCGAGCATTAGAAAAGCAGGTTTTCAAAACGTATCCAGTTTGAAATATCTATTCATTCAATTATGAATTTTTGTTCCAAATCCTAAAAACAAAAATTGCGCCCTTAAATCGAAATAAATACCATCCAAGATATCATACGAAACTACCTACATACAAAGTTTCAACCCTATGGCCCCAAAATTGCGCCTTCTATCGTGTACACAAGATTAATTTCCTCTCCTAGGGGGTCAACCCCCCCCCCAGCAACTCGTACCAAAACCAATCTCATCCAATATATCATACGAAACTACCTACTCACAAACTTTCAATCTTATTGATCCAAAATTACGCCCTTTATCGTGTGAAGAAGGTTCATTTCCTCCCCGAGGGGTGAACCCCCAACCTATTCGAACCAAAACCAATCCCATTCAAGATATCATACAAAACTACCTAGATAAAACCTTTGAACCATATTGCTTCAAAATTGCGCGGTGTAAACAAGATTTATTTTCCTCCTGGGGGGTCAACCCCCTAACCAATTCGAACCAAAACCAATCCCATCCAAGATATCATAGGAAACTACTTATTTACAATTTTTCAACCGTATTGCTTAAAAATTGCGCCTTTTATCGTGTAAACAAGATTTATTTTTTCCTCAGGGGGGTCAACCCCCCAACCAATTCGAACCCAAACTAATCCCATCCAAGATATCATACGAAACTACGTATGTACAAAGTTTCAACCCTATTGCTTCAAAATTGCGCCCTTTATCGTGTAAACAAGATTTATTTCTTCCCCCGGGGGGTCAACCCCCAACCAATTCGAACCAAAACTAATCCCATTCAAGATATCATACAAAAATACCTAGATACAAACTCTCAACCCTATTGCTACAAAATTGCGCCGTTTATCGTGTATTTTCCCCCGGGGGGTCAACCCCCAACCAATTCGAACCAAAACTAATCCCATTCAAGATATCATACAAAAATACCTAGATACAAACTCTCAACCCTATTGCTACAAAATTGCGCCGTTTATCGTGTATTTTCCCCCGGGGGGTAAACCCCCAACCAATTCGAACCAAAACTAATCCCATTCAAGATATCATACAAAAATACCTAGATACAAACTCTCAACCCTATTGCTACAAAATTGCGCCGTTTATCGTGTATTTTCCCCCCAGGGAGGTCTGATCGCACCCATTTTAATAAGCAGGTTTTCAAAGTGAAAATATGCTCAAAATAACTCCACTTTTCAAAGATGTTAACAAGAAATTCAAGAATTGAATTCATATCGCTAACTCTAGGGAAACACTGACATAATATTTTTCACATTGTAATATCAATATCGCTTACCGCACAAACTACTCTTCTATCTATTATATAAGGAACAATAAATCGAAAAGATTAATTTCCAATATTGGTTGTCTATTAATTTTGTCATGTGGTGATTGTAACAAATTGTATATCTGTAGAACACATAGAAACGTTGGAAAAAGAATCAAAGAACATAAGAGCGATTATAATTTTTCTGATAATTTATCAGGTGAATATCATTCATTCCATATAAATTTCCATATTTCAAATAGAAAGAGTAGAGGATTGAAATTGAAATTCTGGGAATATTTGAAATTAAGGCTGTAGAAGCATATTTCGTAGTAGTATTTTGTTTTCAAAATAACAGTAGAATGCAAAAATCTTCCAAATATTTCAGGAGTTGAAATGCAATGTAGTACTCATTTGCAAAAGTTTTTTTCCGATATTAAATTTTTTAGCGATCTTCTGTGCTGATAGATGTTGCTTCTTCGAATTTTTAGTCGTATTTTACCCATAAAATACATAGTATTGTATGTTTTAGACCACGATTTTCGAAAAATGTTTCATGTATGATATTATATATACCTATATATATATATATATATATATATATATATATATATATATATATATATATATATATATATATATATATATATATATATCCCCATATATCTATATACTGTAAAATTTAGAAATATAATGTTATTTATCACAATCAACAGAACTGATATATATATATATATATATATATATATATATATATATATATATATATATATATATATATATATATATATATATATTTATTTGTATTGTTGTTGACTGTTATTTATTTCTATATTTCTGATAATTCTTAGCAATTACAGGCTTGTTGAATCTTAAAAATCTCGATTTTATTAAAAAGTTGACGTTTTCGCCACGTCATTCGTGGCGAAAACGTCTACTTTTTAATAAAATCGAGTTTTTTAAGATTCAACAAGCCTGTTATTGCTAATAATTATCAGAAGATTATATATATATATATATATATATATATATATATATATATATATATATATATATATTGTTGAAAGTGCAGTGTGCTTGACAAAGAAAAACGTAAAGTTTTTATAATATACATTGATTCTTTATAACTCAACTCAAACTTATAATGGCGTCTCTGAACAAAACTGAATCTTATTTACATAAAATGAACAAGGAAAATTCTTTAATAATTTAAAAAATTATCAAACTACTTTCCAAGGAAGCTGGTTATACGTATTCAGCAACGTAAAATCTGCATTCACAATCGAACGGTAAATTATAGAAATTGTCAAGTCACCCCGACTCAAAATCTGCATACAGCTGTTTCGATCTTATTAGATCTCATCAGTGCAGCTTATTTGACTCGGAGTGAATTAACAAATTTCTAATTGTTCCCCAATACAAATCAAATCGTGGTCAGTAACACTGTCTGGATAACAAATAAGTTGCACTGATGAGATCTAATAAGATCGAAACAACTGTATGCAGATTTTGAGTCGGGGTGACTTGAAAATTTCTATAATTCACCGTTCGATTGTGAATGCAGATTTTGCGTTGCTGAATACGTATAACCTGCTTCCTTGGAAAGTTGTTTGATAATTTTTTAAATTATTAAAGAATTTTCCTTGTTCATTTTATGTAATGTATGAAATTGACCATGGTAGACAAGTATGTTTGTCATGATTTGATTGTAAAACTGAATCTACATGATTGACTAATTTTTATCATACACATCCGTGAACATCACAGATTCACAAATATCGATATAACTATCAACATAGAATTTACCATTGGTATATATATATATATATATATATATATATATATATATATATATATATATATATATATATATATATATATATATATATATATATATATATATATATATATATATATATATACCGGGTGTAAATGAGTGATGGGCCACCCCTATAACTTTTTAATGGATTCTTCGATTTCATTGAAATTTGGGTGGTTCATCTCAGACATAATTTTGAATTTTTTCACATACAAAATGAATATGGCTGACTTCCGGTTTCACAGAAAACGATATAAAAATTAAAAATTCAAATGGAACACCCTATATATTTTTACATATTTCAATTCTGAGGCTTCAAATACATACATTGCAACTGTCAAATGTCAATTCTAGCGCCGTTTCAATTTTGTTTTTCATTTTGTTTTTTTATCGTAGATGGCTGCGACGTCGTCTAAATCATAGATAATTGATTCAAAATATCGCCCAAAGTAATAATTTTTCAAAAAATTCATTTTCGTGAAGTTTGTTAACGATTAAATTGTTTTTCGAACCAAAACTCAGTTCTTTAAATAGAAACATACATGGGCCACCCTGTATATCAAAAAGCTCCTTCAAATTTCTTAAAAATGATTCTTACATTACTTTTCTCAATTTCTAAATAACGGAGTAATTATTGAAAATCTTATTCTTATTAGTTCCCTTTGCTCCTGAGATCGACCCTGTTTACGAAATATGAAAAAGAAAATTGACAGTTGCAATGTATGTATTTGAAGCCTCAGAATTGGAATATGTAAAAATATATAGGGTGTTCCATTTTAATTTTTAATTTTTATATCGTTTTCTGTGAAACCGGAAGTCAGCCATATTGATTTTCTATGTGAAAAAACTCAAAATTAGCTCAGAGATTAACCACCCAAATTTCAAAGAAATCGAAGAATCCATTAAAAAGTTATAGGGGTGGCCCATCACTCATTTACACCCGGTATATATATATATATATATATATATATATATATATATATATATATATATATATATATATATATATATATACTGGTACTTATAGGAGATTCTATACGGTAGAGGCCAAAGAACACTTTAAAAGTAGGCTAAAAGAACAAGATTGGAAATTAGTTTTATCGATGAATAAAGAAGAAGTAAATGGTCAGTGGAAGACATTCATGAATGTTTTCCTAAATATTTTTTATGAGATCTTTCCATTAAGATCAGTAAATAACTCTCATCAAAAAAGAAAAAATATTATGAAACTCCTGAAATATATAACTGTAAAAAGAAACTCGATATTCTGTTAACATTGAAAGAAAAAAATGAAGCTTATGTACAAATGTACAAATTAGAGAAGAAACATTATGAAGAATTATTGAAAAAATCTAAGTCTAAATACTATGAAACGAAAATTCGAAACTCAGATAACAAAATGAAAAGTTTGTGGTCCATAAGCAGGGAAATAAGAGGAACAACAGAGAGGAAGTCTGAATGCTTTCTAGAAGGAGAAATATCAACTATAGTTAACAAGTATAACAAATTCTTGCTGAAATTGATACCTGAGAAGATAGATGCATTGGAGAAACTTCCTTTCTCGTGCAATATAAATTATAATGAAAAAACGTTTTCTTTGTTCCCCACTACATCAGATGAAATCAAAAAAATTTTGGATAGGGTAAAAAACAAAATCAGTAGCGGAGATGATGGTATTGCAGTATTTATAATTAAGCTCTGTAGTGATCAAATTAAGGACATTTTATCCTATATTGTAAATAACTCTTTCAAATATGGAATATTTCCAGATCAGCTAAAGCTGGCAGTGATTAAGCCAATATATAAGAAAGGTGATTCCAAAGAAATGGAAAACTATCGACCAATAAGTCTGCTGCCCAGTTTATCTAAAGTCTTTGAGATGGCAATGTTGAATAGACTATTAAAATTTATAAATGACTGTAAACTCTTGTCAGATACACAACATGGATATTTAAAGGGCAAATCTACACAAACTGCCATATATCAGTACACAGAAACATTGATTCATTTAATTGAAGAGGGAAAAAGTGCATTGGGGCTATTTTTAGACCTTACAAAAGCATATGATTGCCTATGTAGCGAATACATTCTGAATAAATTGGAAATTATGGGTGTTCGAAATAAAGCTTTGTGTTGGTTTGAATCGTACCTCTCAGGAAGAAACCAGAGGGTGGCACTATCTAAACAGGGAGTAGAGGTTAAATCTAAAATTGAGATCAGCGAAATAGGAGTACCACAAGGTAGTGTGTTAGGCCCCATCCTGTTTATTTTATTTTTGAATGATGTAAACGACTGCATAGAAAGCGTTCCAGCTTGGATAACATCATTTGCAGATGATACAAGTCTCCGAGTTGGAGCTGAAACTTTAGAAGAGGTCGAAAAAATAACGGGAGAAATTTTTGAAAAAATCAAAAAGTGGATGAATAGAAATAAGCTCATTTTGAATGAAGAGAAAAGTATGGCTACTCTTTTTAAAAGTAACAAATTCAAAAAAGAATCTGCACCCTCGATACAGATTAATGAATGTAGAGTTGAAATAGATGATGCTGTTAAATTTCTAGGAGTTTATGTTGACCAATGTTTTTCATGGAGGCAGCATATTGAGTATACATGTAAAAAACTCAGTCAGATATGCTTTGCCATTAGGTCAACAGGAAATTACTTGGACGAGGATGTACAAAAGATTGTTTATTTTGCCAACTTTGAGTCTATCCTTCGATATGGGATAATTTTTTGGGGAGCTGCAGGTAGAGTGGAAGAAATTTTTAAAATACAGAAAAGAGTCATTAGAATAATATATAAAATGGGGCAAAAGGAGTCATGCAGAGGAATATTTAAAAAAAAAACAAAATTATGACGGTATATGTAGTCTATGTGTATGAATGCCTAATATTTTTAATGAAAAATAAAGAAAAATTTACTGCTCATACATCGAGTCATACATACCCAACTAGAAGCAATGATATTCATAATCCCCAACATAAACTCTCTCTTATAGAGAAACATCCATCCTACAGATGTATAAAAATCTTCAACAAGCTCCCAGATGAAACGAAGAAAATAAATCGTATGAAGGAATTTAAGGAAAAAGTTAAAGACATGCTAATCTCATTGGAACCATACTCACTGAATGAATATCTAGAGTAAAGGGAAAATGAGGATAAAACACAAAAAATATTTGTGTTAGAGGGTTGTGCTCATTTGTGACGTCATTTTCGATTCTCTGTGGGTTGTTGTATAATATAATATGTAATCCATGTGATATTCGGAAATAAAGAGGTTTATTATTATTATTATTATTATTATTATATATATATATATATATATATATATATATATATATATATATATATATATATATATATATATGGCGGCTCCTATCGAGTAAAATGAGCTGAAAACTAGGATTGTTCTCGTTGCATAACGAAACTATCAAAATTGTGTTAGATTTTTCCAACCACCGCCATTTTTCTCTTGAGTTTATGTTGACTTAAAATCCTCATTTGGATTGAAACTTTTTCTCAAACGCGCTGCATTTCGTGGTGACTATTCCGTTCGGATTGCATCTCGATCTGCAACGCGATGCACTTCGCGAATTTTCACAAAAGATGGTTAAAATTTTGTACGTGGTTTATGTTGATGTTGAGTTTCGACATTTTTTTTCAACCACGAAGAACTTCGCAATTTTTTTTTATAAAATATATAATTTTTTTTTATTCGGTTTGCTATTTAAGCGTGATTTTTGAAAATATAATTCTATCCGTTAGAATCGCACCTCGACGCGGTGAATTTCGCGCGAAAAATACAACCTTAGTGATGGATCGAATTTCGACCACTAGATTTAAATGTGTAATAGTCCTAAAGCCAGCGACGATCAGACCTTCGTTATTTTATAAAACCTGAAACTTTCTCTAAGTATTTGCCTAAATCATCACTGATGGTGTGCAGGAACATCGCAGGAAAAACGTGGGGCTGTAACCCATCAATACTGCGATGATAGTGAGACCTATGATCACCTACGGAGCAGTAGTGTGGTATGGCAGAACTGAACTCACCACAGCAAGGAAAACCTTGGAGAAAGTGCAAAGACTAGCATGTCTTTGTATAACAGGAGCAATGAGATCGACTCCAACAGCAGCACTAGAGGTCGTTCTGGACCTCACTCCTCTCCACATCATGGTGAGGAGAACTGCTTGGGGAGCAAACCTCAGGTTGGCTAAAGTTGGACTCAAAGGTGCTGCATACGGTACAAGGGACTCAACCCTTACCGGAAGTGCACACCTTGCTGACCTCCCAACTGACGAAATTACCAGGAAATTTAGTTTCAAGAAATTATTTCGAACGGAACTAAATACCAAGAAGGAATGGAGCATAGAATCCATTCGAGCACTGGAGAAGAATACCATAATATGGTATACGGACGGGTCTAAAACTCCCGAAGGAACTGGAGCAGGAGTCGTTGGGCCTCGTACCAAATACTCAGAACCCATGGGCCAGTTCCCCAGTATTTTTCAAGCGGAAATTCACGCCATAGAAAGGTGCATTCAGTTCAACCTCGATAGGAAATACCGGAAAAAGGAAATTGCGATCCTCTCCGATAGCCAAGCAGCCATCAAAGCGTTGAACTCTTATAACATCAACTCAAAGATGGTTAGTGAATGCCTAGACAAACTAAACGATCTGGGCAGGAACAACAATGTGATCCTCCTCTGGGTGCCGGGGCACGTCGGAGTGAAGGGTAATGAACAAGCAGACACCCTGGCACGAAAGGGTGCGTCAACGCCACTAATCGGGCCAGAACCTTTCTGCGGACTTGGAAAATCTTACTTCCAAGAAGAACTCAATGAAGCTGAAGTAGCAATGGGAGCAACATACTGGCAAAGACTTCCAGGACTGAGGCAGGCCAAAGATCTTCTCGGAAAGTTCAACAGAGCAAGATCGAAGACACTGATTAACCTCAGCAAAACTAGTCTAAAGACAATCACAGGATTTCTTACGGGGCATTGCAGACTCAAAGAACACCTAAGGAAGCTAGGTTTAGAGGGGGACAGCACCTGCAGATTCTGCAAGGAACGTCCAGAAACACCTCACCATATACTGATGGAGTGCTATGCTGTGCACCATGAAAGACTGAACACACTGGGATCATACCAGCTGACTGTAGAAGAAATACCACGAATATACCCCCTTAAAATCCTCAAATTCCTGAAGGTATTGAGGCTTGAGGGGCTGCTGTAAAACGAGAACATATCGAGAAGCAGAAGAAGATGGGGCACAATAGATCTAATAAGGTCGCAGCGCATCGGTCACCATCCACACATACCAATACCAATACCAAAGTATTTGCCTAATATAAGTAAAAACAATCCCCGATTATGAAGTTTGGAAAACGGTGGCTTTGGATGGTAACAGGTAGCAAAGTTGTAAAAAATTGCACCTTAGTTTCGTTAAAGTATAAAGCTCAGTTTTTATATATTTCATTTGGACTAATAATGCCCGCTACACACATAACGATATATCGTTGCGATTTCAAACTGCACAGTTAAATCGAATAGCCCTGGTGCCTCTACACGGCACAGATATCTGCGTCGATATTGTCAGTTGTACACAGAAGCTCGCGCGAGAAACATGTCATCGGCAATAACGGAAGATGATGAAGATGCACTTGCATTTTTGGGTTTGATGATATGCTTAAAGAAAAAAAAATCACGTAATGTGTGGTGTAAGGACTGGCTTCTAAAACGGAAGTCATACTCTCATATAAATTTATTAAATGAGTTGAAATTGGCCCCAAAAGATTGGCATAACTATTTAAGAATGAACGAGGAGACGTACTCAACCCTCTTGGCTTTAGTCACCCCGCTGATTCAGAAAAGGAACACTGTAATGAGAGAAGCAATAATTCCTCGCGCGAGATTATCTGCAACACTGAGATTTTTAGCTACAGGTCGCTCATATGAATGCATGAAGTTCTCTACTCTAATATCACCACAGGCTCTCAGTCAAATAATTCCAGAAACTTGTCGTCGTATCAACACGAAACGATAAAACTGTGCAAACGCAAGTATCAACGATTTATCGAATAGAAGATGCAACTGCCACCGATGAACTGTGCAGATGAAATTATCTGCAAAGATTTGTCATACACACGTTCGATTAAACTGTGCAAATTGACTGCACAGTTATATCGTTACGATATATCGTTATGTGTGTAGCGGGCAATAGTCCAAAAGCCAGCGACGATCAGACCTTCGTTATTTTATAAAACCTGAAACTTTCTCTAAGGATTTGCCTAATATAGGTAAAAACAATCCCCGACTATGAAGTTTGGAAAACGGTGGCTTTGGATGGTAACAGGTAGCAAAGTTGTAAAAAATTGCACCTTAGTTTCGTTAAAGTATAAAGCTCAGTTCTTATATATTTCATTTGGACTAATAACAGAAGTCACGTCGTCCATTGTCAGACACTTATTATGGTTGCAGCCCCCTGTCAGACACCCTTAAATTATATTGAATTGTAATTAAACTTACGTTATATTATAAAGGCTGAATTTTTCGTATGTTACTTAAGGAACTACCAAAAGATGTTTTCCCAGTGGTCAGACAGTTTCGATGGTTCTTACACTTTGTCAGACACATGAAGGTCTACCGTAGGTGCGAGAGCGAAGTATATACATGCAAGCGGGCGCGAGAGACATAGTGCGTTCTGTCTATTGCGATCTGTCACTGTGCATGTTCTAAATCAAGGCTGCCCAACCTTTAGTTCAGTATGGCAAAATGAACAATTCAAAAATCACAGGCGGGCCACTTACCACTGATAGTTCGTATTTTCGTTATTTCTTATAACAATAAGCCTAACTTAAATTAAGGTATTGTGGAATGAAAAAATGTAACATTCTGAAATACTTTTTTTTATTTAATAAAGTTAAATTTTATAAGTTCAATTAAAATAATAACATAAACAGCATATTCTGCCAATCAAAGAAATACAATTGACAAAAATTAAAATCAACTGAAAAATTGGTACAATCAATGTAATTTCTGAAATTGTTTCTGTTTCAATAATTTTCCTATATTGGGCGTCAAATCAGATGTTGACAGTGACAAAAAATCAGACAAAAATATGTTGCTCAGTTAGGGACGTGCGGTATTTATTTTTTATATAATTCGGATTTGAAAAAATCTTTTCACAAACATTTGTTGAACCAAAACCACTTAGAAATTGAAAGGCCAGCTCAGTTATTGCAGGAAAATTTTCTTTTGTTATCAGTTTCCAAAAATCTACAAAGCAGAATGATTTTGCAGATTACTGAGTTTCAACTGAATATTAGCAGAATAACTGCTTATTTCAATCAAACTGATCCTGGAAGTCCTGGAATCTACTCTCAAACGACATTAATAAGCATCTAATTTTAGATTCGTACTTAGTACAATGTATAGTATCGATATTGAGCTTCTCCTTCACATATTTGAGCGTAGGAAAGTGGTCAATATTTTCATTGGCTTAATTCATTCAAAGCAGATTCAACTCAGCTTTAAATTCGCTTACCAAAGTACAGTTGTAACTCTCTATATTCACTGATAGGTATCTACTTCAAATGAAACCCTGAATTGTCGTATATGAAGTGCTTTTGCACGTATGTAAGTTATGCAGCGTACTACCGGGTCCATAATATCCAACTGCATGTCCTTCTGACAGGCAGTTTTTAAACTTGCTCACGCGGGCGGCGGGTCATTCAAAATACGTCCGTGGGCCACTTCGTGGCCCGCGGGCCTGGGGTTGGGCAGCCTTGTTCTAAATAATGATATATAATTTCATTAAGAATTAAATATTCAGAAAATAGATAATTCAGGAAAATTTGCAGTTCTATTGATTGATAAATTGAAGTTGATTGTGATGTTGATGATTCTGTTGAAGACTGTGAATCAGTTCGGTCTATGGTCAACTCAGGTATCAATGACGTGGCTGGGGAAAAGTTGTCTCCAGGTACGGAGTTTGATTTTTTTTTCTCACTATTAGGTCCAGAACTGAAATGAAATATCTGTCCGAAAGTCCTGTGAATACTTTATAGCATTCCCTGTGACAGCCAACGTCTGTATATTCATCAGGCAAAATAATGTCTTTATATTTGAGGATATGTTTTTTTCTAGAATTCAAAACAGCTTGACATTTTTTCAATGATTGTTCAGAAAACAATATCATTTTGCCATCACTTTTTCCACACACAACACAAATTAATACGTCTCCCATGATAACAATTTATTAAAACTGAATCAGATCTTTTTAATAACTACACAAATAAGAAAAAACGTCATATTATTATGATGCGCAGTGACAGATCGCAATAGACCGAACGCACTATTTCACTCGCGCCCGATTGCATGTATATACTTCGCTCTAGCACCTACGGTAGACCTCTTCATGTGTCTGACAAGGTGTAAGAACCATCGAAACTGTCTGACCACTGAGAAAGTATCTTTTGGTAGTTCCTTAAGTAAAATTCAGAAAACTCAGCCTTTATAATATAAATTAAGTTTAATTACAATTCAATGTAATTTAAGGGTGTCTGACAGGGGGTTGCAACCATACTAAGTGTCTGACAATGGACGACGTGACTTCTGTTATTAGTCCAAATGAAATATATAAAAACTGAGCTTTATACTTTAACGAAACTAAGGTGCAATTTTTTACAACTTTGCTACCTGTTACCATCCAAAGCAACCGTTATCCGAACTTCATAGTCGGGGATTGTTTTAACCTATATTAGGCAAATACTCAGAGAAAGTTTCAGGTTTTATAAAATAACGAAGGTCTGATCGTCGCTGGCTTTTACTCTATAATAGTTAACATGGTAAATTTAATTTTTCAATATTTTCATAACGTTCAACCATCATGTAGTAGACTAAGTACACAATTCAACGATTAAATATTTACAAACGAACAGATACATCAAAACATAGAAACTCGAGAAGACTTACGGTGTCAAGGACGTCGTAGAAATTAAAGTAGCAAGGCTTCATCGTATCCATTATCGTACTATATGTCAACGGACACAATAGAAGACGTTCGCCAAACAAAACAACGCACACAAAAAGGTTATTGGTCGGTATATGTCCAATCAACCGGATCGAGTTGCAGCTAATGCGTTGTTTACGGCAGAATCGCGGGGTACTTCCTCTTTGCCGTTGATATAAGACCGCAAGAGATGAGTACATCGGAAGTTGTGTACTCACTACAAGTGGCACAATGAAATTCACAATTTGTCAAATGAAATAGACCCAAGAATTCGTACAATAATTCTCGGTAAAAAGTACGTATCACATTTAGGGAATTCCGCTTCAAATGGCAACGCAATAGATCCCGCGGATTTTTCTAAATGACAAAATCGTTATTCATTTTGGAACTCCCTTTCGCACGTTATACGCGAGACACTTAGCGATTGGAAGCTAGGTCAAAACGTGTGTCGACACGACTATCACGACAGCGTTGATTGGCGGGCCCGTCGGATGTATTCGTATATTTTGGATTGATTGGGCCGATACTTGGTGTAAATTAATAAACATATTAAAACAATGGTTAAAAATAACAATTTACACATTTATTATAAGAAATAACGCATGACGCACGTTTCGGTGGAACTTCACCTTCTTCAGTTTGCCATTAGCTTCTGAAGAAGGTGAAGTTCCACCGAAACGTGCGTCATGCGTTATTTCTTATAATAAATGTGTAAATTGTTATTTTTAACTATTGTTTTAATATATTCGTATATAAGATGACTTTGACAAGTCGTGCGAATTATTACACTCATCATGTATCAAATCAAAATATGCTTCTTTGTCTTTAAAATTATACAATTTATCGACAATAGAAGCTGT
>JARQZK010000816.1:157500-222500 GCA_030704885.1 Cynegetis impunctata | reverse complement strand
TTAACCTCGAAATAAAACAACAAGGATGACTCGGATTTGTAGTACATAATTATAATTATGAACAAAACTTTTATTAGTTACAAACAAAAAAAAGCTCTGTTACTTGTAACTTAGCTGCCGCCACTGAATTCTACACTGGAATACCGTGATTCACGATATCAAACGATACGTCACTTTTGTTTCCTCTATGATTAATGACTTGCGTACAATGAGAGTATCTAGATAGCGTCTTATTTGCACGTGCACGTATAATATCGCTCTCTTGCGAAATAACTGTTGAAGAAGTAACATCGTTAAGTATTAGAATTATATTCCATATCTATTGAACGACTATTCAATATATTAAAATTTTGAAGTATCTGTGGCGTCTGATAGACTGTAAGTTATGAGAAGAAATATAATTATTTCGTATTAATGCATTATCTTGAAAATCTGAATTGATTCCTTGTTTCATTTTTCCGCCATTTCATTTATTTCTTTATCTATATTAAATTATTTATCTTTCAATATTGAAATAATCATCTTACATTTCTTAATTTAAAATATTTTCAATTTATTTGCTTATTTCATTCCCTCAATTTAACACAAGATTTTTGTAGGCTAACGATGTCAAATTTCACGTGGTCATATCTTATGTTCAGTTTAATGTTGGAACATATACTGTCTTTCTTAGCATCTTTGCTTGAGATAAATCTAAATGTCAATTTGAATTGGCCATCGATACCCTACAGATATTCTTGGAAAATATTAAGTTTGAGATTGTATGTTGATTTGCCCCGAATTATTTTAGTCACCTTGGCTGGAATTTAAAAGACAACCTTGGCTGGAGTTTAAAATATTAGCTTGTCTGGAGCTAACATTCACCTTGGCTGGAGTTTAAAAGACAACCTTGGCTGGAGTTTAAGAAACCACAGCTGGAGCTACCAAGAAACGGGACGTTCTTTAGGAGGTGTTGGACAAAGATAGGGCAGAAGTCAAGAGTACAATCCACCTAGGAAAAACGTCGATAGAAAATTAAATTAAATAAAAAGAACAGATAAGTCTCATTCTATGTAATAAGAAAATAGTAAATACCTTCATTTTATCTTGTTGTTATTACTGAGAACAAACTAGAACCCATATATGTTTAACCAATCTCCCTGCTAGCTCGGGCATAAATATATCTTAAAAAGGGAGAGTGGTTACATACTTAGGTCGTATTTTTCGAGCGAAGTGCATCGCGTCGAAATACGATTAGAAAGGAATAAATTATGGTTTGAAAAACAACGCTGTGATCGCAAACTAAAATGAAAAGTAGAAAATGAAATATTTTATTCAAAACAAAAATTACGAAGTGCATCGCATATTGAAGAACCACGATTTAATAGCAAACCGTATCAGAAATTAGAAAATACATAATTTATTTTATTCCAAAAAAGAAAAATACGCGTATCTACTAACCATTTGAAAGAAATAGGAAGTGCCCCGCGATTGAGAAAAAGTTTTAAAACGCACAAAGAATCTTATTTGAAAATGAATTCAATCCATGTACCCAATGTCAACCCTCTTACACAGCTGTGGAATGAGCAAATTTTCAAAATACACGAAAAAACTAGAAATATCTATGTAAACATGGCGGCGGATGAAAAATTTACCTAGGTTTTGACAGATTCGTTCTACCTCGAAAATAACCCAAAAATTTCAGCTCACTTCGTTTGATGAGAACTGTTGGACATGCCGAGAAAAAAAAAAGAAAATATATATATATATATATATATATATATATATATATATATATATATATATATATATAAATATAAATATATATAAATATATATATATATATATATATATATATATATATATATATATATATATATATATATATATATATAGGGCTATTCAAATTCTAGTCTATGCAAGGGGATTTCGATAACGATAAGAGATAGAGGGATGATTAAATGGG
This sequence comes from Cynegetis impunctata, assembly GCA_030704885.1. Lineage (NCBI taxonomy): Eukaryota > Metazoa > Arthropoda > Insecta > Coleoptera > Coccinellidae > Cynegetis > Cynegetis impunctata. Next base: position 220,555 of record JARQZK010000816.1, on the reverse strand, counting down.
TGCAAAGTAGAATATTTCAATTAGAGGTTAACTATATGGATAAAAAAAAATCTGATTTAATCGAAAATTTCCAAAATCTTTTTTTGCCTATATCTTTTTTATTTTAGGAATTTTTTAAAACAAATTGTCACTCTGCCATTGCAACTTTTTGCAGGCTATCCAAATATCTGAATAAAAATTATAAACAGGCTATCGTATAAATTTTTAATTTTCGAATACGGACCTGTATTTTTTATTGCATCTTTTTGAATGCCTAGAGCCTTGATTCATATTGCCGTAGTATTTTCATCTGAATTACAGGTTGTTTTGGAAATATTGAACTATTAGCAGTGAAATTTCAACATTTTTTTTTAATTCCAGCTGAAATTTAAGAAAATATTATAGAATAAGGTATAGAACGCCTAGTATTAGTTAAATATTTCCGAAACAATTTATGATTTAGATAAAAATAAGACGCCAATATGAAATATGACCCTTGGCATTTGAAAAAATTCATTAAAAAATACAGGTCCGTATTTGAAAATGAAAATTTGAGGGTGGCCCAATGTGTACGATACCCTGTATATACATTTTATTCGGATATTTGAAAAGGCTACAAAAAAACGCTATGGAAAAGTGACAAAATTTTGAAAGAATCTTCGTAAAATGAAAAGATACAAACAAAAGAAGAATTTCAAAATTTTCGATTTTTCGTGTATAACTCCAGAACTAAAGAAGCTAGGTCAGACTTTTTAAATTCATATAATTAACCTCTGAAATACGCTACTTTGCCCCCATTTAATCAACTCTCTATCTCTTACCGTTATCGAAATTCCCATGCATAGACTCAAATTTAAATAGCCCTATATATATATATATATATATATATATATATGTATATATATATATATATATATATATATATATATATATATGTATATATATATATATATATATATATATATATATATATATATATATATATATTTATATTTATATATATATATATATATATGTATATATATATATATATAGGGCTATTTGGAAAGTTGTTCGATAATTTTTAAATTATTCAGGAATTTTCCCTGTTCACTTTATGTAATATACGAAATTGAATATGGTCAACTTTTAAATTTTTCATGATTTGATTATTGATTACCTTTAGGTTTCCCCATCCTCATTCGTATTTCCCATTTATAGTTTCGTAAAATATTCAATTTGTAAAGTTAGTCATCTGAAGAAGCCACTGTGGTTGGCGAAACAATTGTTATGTTTAACAAAATAAATTGAAAATCAAAAACCTAAGTTTTATTTAGATTTTTGTCATGGATTTTCATCAAATATCGGCCCAAGCAATTGGTTAAGTTGAATTTTATTCACACCAATTTCCTATTCATCACCACCAACATTCCAAGGAGATTCGATTAATCGGTTAGTGTTACTTATTATAAAGCAGTGTGAATCACCCAACCAATTTCAAGAATTGAATATCGGAGACGTGTAATTAATAATGATTAACGAAAACACAGAGTACGCGGATATCTTTTTCAACGTCGAAGAATCTAATCGCCACAATTACCTAGTGTTTTCTCGCACGGTACAGGTGGAACTGACAATCATGGAATAGTTTCCTGTAATTCGTTTTAAGCGTTTTCTCGTAATGCTCCAATGATGATGAATATCCATGGAGGTTACGTGAATATCGGCTGACTCAGATTTGAGATATTCTTCCGACAGCTATCAAATTTCGCTTGATGAGAATATAGACGGATCTTTGTTTGTGTTCAGGTTGGAAAGGTACAACATGTGAAATCGTTAGACGTTAGGATACAATTTGCTTGTATCGGCCAGTCAGTTTGGACATTGAAAATCGAAAATTCAACAATAATTCCGAAAGTTTTTGAACTTTGGTCGAGTGAATGCTACATAGAGAAAGGAACAAATCTCATTTTGCAACATTTTCCGAAGTCCGGAACATTGTTAAAATTGCAATAACATTGAATTTTGCCTTATACTTGTGAAAAAATTCCAAAAGTTCTGCAATCTTGGAGTAGTATTATAGTTATTAACGTAACAAGGCCTATATGTCGCAAATAACGGATGAGGTTGGATATTGTAATCCGAGGCGCAGCCGAGGATTAAAACTAACAGAATCCGTTATTTGCGTATCGGCCGTGTGTCGTTAAAGACTTTTCGTAATCCCGTTGGAAGATTACATTTTGATTCCGAAGAAAAAACAAACCCCGTACCTCGTAATTCTGAAAAAAATCCCAACGTCGTGCACTCTGTTGTCATGGAACTGTTTGGCAATTTAATAACCAACGTCAGTTTTTTGTGTTCGCAAGTTCGCTGTAACGACGACTATGGATGAAATTGAGGAACAAAATGAAATTCCTTTAGAAATATTGGGAGAATCATGTGCAGTGCAGCGAGTGTTGATTAACTGCCGAAAATATTTCAAGAGCAATATCAAAAAGAATATGAAAATTTTGAAAATTGATGTAATAGCAAGAATGTAAAGGTGGTTAATGAGGATGTTTTATTAGCCTATGCGAAGGAAAATCGAAGGTTTATTCTCCCAGCTCGCTGTGGACGAAGATTTCAATGTTGAAACTTGCTTTGAGAGTTTATGACAACATTGACATTTCAAGGTTAGTTATTTTAAATCTTGCACCATATTAGAGTATTATCAAAAGAAATGTATTTTCAGATTTGGAAAATTATTTTTATTCTTGAGACGAAAGTCTGATGGATACAACCCAAAGAAATCAAAAATTTTGTCACAGGGCACTCGTTTCGCAGATCCTCGGCTACTATGCTTGTAGAAAATGGTGGCGATCTACTATCGGTAAAAGAACTTGGAGGTTGGGACTCCTCTGCGGTGGCGGAGTCGTATATTGAAAATTCAGTTTCGAAGAGAATGAAGATAACGAGACAACTTTTTCATAATAATGAGGCTTCACCGACAACAAGTTCAAAAACTGTTGCTATAGATGGTAAATCTCTAATCAATAAGATAGACATTTCAAATATAATAGCAATTGTCAAATTACTTTTCAAATAAATAAATAGTTAGTTTTATTATAATTTTTATTGTAACCAGAATGATGTTTTGAAATAAATATTTGAACACGTGATTTCTTAACGTCCGCCGGCCGTTATAAAATTATAACGGCCGGCAGCCGTTAACACTGACTTTTCAATTGTCATCTGAATACCGTTAAATCAAAATAACAGTATGGGATTACGAAAAAAATTTTTCGTAATCCCGTTGAAAGATTATATTTTGATTCCGAAGAAAGAAAAAACCCCGTACCTAGCAATTCTAAAGAAAAATCCCAACGTCGTGCACTCTGTTGTCATGGAACAGTTTGACAGTTTTATAAACAACGTCAGTTTTTTGTGTTCTCAAGTTCGCTTTAACGACGACCATGGATGAAATTGATGAATTGAGGAACAAAATCAAATTCCTTTAGAAATATTGGGAGAATCATGTGCAGTGCAGCGAGTGTTGATTAACTGCCGAAAATAACTCAAGAGCGATATCAAAAAGAATATGAAAATTTTGAAATGTGGCGTAAAAGCAAGAATGTAAAGGTGGTTAATGAAGATGTATTATTAGCCTATGCGAAATGAAAATCAGAGGTTTATTCTCCCAACTCGCTGTGGACCAAGATTTCAATGTTGTTATTGTAAGCAGAATGATGTTTTGAAATAAATATTTGAACAAGTGATTTCTTAACGGCCGCCGGCCGTTATGAAACTATAACGGCCGGCGGCCGTTAACACTGACTGTTCAATTGTCATCTGAATACCGTTAGATCAAAATAACAGTATGGTATTACGAAAAATATATTATTTCATATCACCCATCAAATTTGCAACCAATTTAAGGGTACGGAACATTCTGTTTATTCAAAATTAACGTTTTTCTTCGATAAACTGACAAAAAAAAATTCCAAAAATCTGCAAACTTGATACATACTTCGGAAAAGTATATGAAACCGTTGTATGAATTTGAAACCTCTTACGTTGACCGGAACATGTTTATTTATATTTTTTTTAATTCGTGGTAATTTTTTCGAGCAAGATGGTCTCGAAATAATTACAAAAGTTTTGAAACTTGGTTGCAAATTTAGAAAACATCTATTCTGATGCATTCGCAAATTTGCAACCTTGTACGCGGTCCGGAACTTCGAGCAATTTGCAAAAATATAAAAATCCAAAAATCATATTTTTGCAAATTGCATGAAGTTCCGGACCGCGTACTAGTTTGCGAATTTGCAAATGCATCAGAATAGATATTTTCTGAATTTGCAACCAAGTTTCAAAACTTTTGTATTAATTATAAATAAACATGTTCCGGTCAACGTAAAAGATTGCAAATGTATACAACTGTTCGGTATATTTTTCCGAAGTATCTGTCAAGTTTGTAGAACTTTTGGAATTTTTTTTGGTCAGTTTATCAAAGAAAAACGTTGATTTTGAATTTAAAAAAATGTTCCGTACCCTTAAATTGGTTGCAAATTTGATACGTGATATGAAATAATATATTAAATACTACTCCAAGTTTGCACAACTTTTGGAATTTTTTTCACAATCGTGAGGCAAAATACTGCAATTTTAACAATGTTTCGGACTTCGGAAAAGGTTGCAAAATTTCATAGTTTGTTTTTATCTCTTTCCCGGCTCACATTAAAGTTTGAAAACTTTTGGAATTATTTTCAATTGATTATCCAACCTGACTGGCCTAGTATGACATTCGACATTTCAACGTGATTGCACACCCAGCAGTTATCAAAGTGCGTATCAGTCCGAAAGAATACCTCACCCAATCTCACGTGGAGGAGAGGGTGGTCTCGGCAATATCCCGTAATTTTTTTCCTCAAAAAACAGTATAAAATTGCGAGAAAACTGGGTTAAATCAAGTAAAAAATGTTTCTCCGCTAAATTATGACTAAATCATACATAATAATATTTCTCCACGATCATCACAGAATTCGTCTATTCTGATATCAAATTTGATTACAGAATGCTGGAATTCTCTCTCTTGAGATTGAAGAAATATTCTGCAACACCTCTGCCCCCATGCAATTTAAATGTATTTGCTTTCTCTCCCTTGTGATAAAATAATATTCTCACACTGGCTAGCAATAATGACATTAGCCTTGACGCAGTTGATTGTCATCGTAGTGACAAATTTGAGTAAGTGTCAAAATTATTGCTGTCACGTTTTCATTCGAAAATATAATAAGTACCTATTATGAATTTATGCAGTGGTTCAGAATCAGAGTGTGAAAATACACCATTACACTGGTCATTGTTATCGGAGGACGTCGGCTACTGTGTTAGTGGATACAGGAGCAGATATGGAAACACTAAAAAGGCATGGGAGGTGGAAGTCTTCTCAAGTGCCAGAAGGATACATAGAAAATTCGGTGCAAAATCGAATAAATAAAGCAAATAAGTTAGTCTCATCAATTACTGGATCTAATACACCGCTAATCATGCCTTCCACTTCAAATTATGTGACTGTTAGTAAGTTCATCTTCTACAAACCACGCAATTGTTGAAAATTCTTCCAATAATGCACCAGTTTTCATTTCGAGAACTGTACAAATATAACAATTAATACAAAGTAGAATGTTTCTTGAATTATTGAGTGTTTACCTAATATAATTGTGATTGAGTTCTGTAATATAAATTATCTTTTGTTCGTTTTCATATAAAAATATATATTTAAAATTTTCGATCGTGGAGAAAGTATAGTCTGCTACTCGGTTAGAATGAAAATTCGTGATGCTCGTGGTTTTCCACTCGCATCGAATTTTCATTCTAACCTTGTTACAGAATATACTATTATCGCGGTTTAATTATGCACTGTTAGAAGAATTTATTAATTATTAATAAATACATTTGAAAACAATTGATTCATTTATAAACTTATATGCATTTTGAAAAATCTCACGTGAGATTAGAAAGGAAGGGAGCGTGATATTCTTGATAATGGAGTATTTGTTGATCTGTTATTTGGGCTGTTTCCATTATCTGAGCGGTTAGTTGTTACCGACGTTTCGGCAAGCATTCGCCTGCCGTCTTCAGGGTGTTGGTCCTGAGAAGGACCTGGGTTTGCCAAACTTAGTCTGTCTGGACTTGTACGCACCATACTTTTTCAATTATGTGGTTACAGTATCGGGATTCGAACACGGGTTTTGCAACCGAAAAAACCCGTGTTCGAATCCCGATACTGTTACCACATAATTGAAAAAGTATGGTGCGTACAAGTCCAGACAGACTAAGTTTGGCAAACCCAGGTCCTTCTCAGGACCAACACCCTGAAGACGGCAGGCGAATGCTTGCCGAAACGTCGGTAACAACTAACCGCTCAGATGATGGAAACAGCCCAAATAACAGATCAACAGAAAAGAAGGGCTTGAAAAATCTCATATCTCACTAAAGGGAGCCTTTGAAATTATTGGATGCCCCCTTATAACAAATTTCCTTCATGAATAAAAGATAATTAATATTCGAAGGTAATGTGCCAACTATTTCCAGCGAATGACTTATACAAAATTTCCGTTCGAAATTCTTGTATTGAGAAAAGGCCAAGGTTACATCGTGGTAACAATAATTAAATTACATCTGAACTTTTTGAAATCAATGATTATCTAAGACAAAGACATTCGTTCATTAAATTCCAATTCAACATTATTCTTCTTATTTTTGGTTTCTTTCTATTTTTTTTGTCGACAAAACATCAACTTATGAAATATAATTTCCAGAGGAAAATTAAAGAGCATAATAACAAAATTGATAATGATTTTTCAAATATCGGAAAATTGAATAAAGAAAACTCAAATTTTGCAAAATTCTTTCTAGATTCAGGTAACAAATTTCCATACATAAATAATATCAAAATTTTACATACAACTATAAAAAGTAAAAAACTAAATATTTTAGAATCCATAGAAATATATAAATATAATATAAATAATAAAAAAATTTCACATACAACTATAGAAATTAAAGAACTAAATATTTTAGAATCCATAGAAATATAATATAAATAACTCAGTAAATTTGTTAAATGGACAAGTAGATATTCGTAATTCTCAATTATTTGAAGTTTTCTAGAAAAGTGAGTCCTTCATTTATTCAGCTCAAAATGCGAAAGTCCTAGAAATGATAATCTCCCAACCCCTTCCTTCGTATACCTGTCAAACTATCATTCAAATTGTGAAATGCCAAAACTGTTCATTTGATGAAAAATATAATAGTACTACGAAACTTCAAACATTTTGATAAAAATAGTAATAAAAAATAAAGTATATTGTTCCTCATGTATATGTAGTTAACCATGATTTGGATTGATTGTATAAATATGACTAGAATATTCCAAAATATTTCCCATATATCCAAAATTCATAATCGTCGAAATAATTAGTATATACATATATATATATATATATATATATATATATATATATATATATATATATATATATATATATATATATATATATATATATATATATATATATATATATATATATATATATATATATATATATATATATATATATATATATATATATATATATATATATATATATATATATATATATATATATATATATATATATATATATATATAGATTGAAAATTAATATTTATTTTCGTTAAACAGGCGCAGCCTTTATGATTAAGATATAATTATACGTTGGGGAATTCATTTGAAAAATTGATGATTAATCAAAACACCCCTTCAACGGAGTTAGTTTCATGAGACTCGAAGACATGGAATTCCCATTCATCTTTCAAAGGAGAATGTTGAAATATTCGACATCGACTCAACACACGATAGAAAGATTAGATAATCTGTTTCGCTCTGTATGTATATACATACATATATATATATATATATATATATATATATATATATATATATATAATATATATAGTGTGTCACATTTAAGATGAAGACACCCCCATATTTCAGTTATTCAAAGGAATATAGATTTGAATTATCGCACAGTCATAAACCGTGATGGGTCATATCTTTTAAGATACTTAACTGAATTCTGAATTTTAATCTCGGCCTACTACGAATTGACAAACAGGGCCGATTCTCAATATTTTGTTTCGAGTTAGAGATATCAAAAAAAGTTAAAAGAAAAAGTTGTTTTTTCAATATTTTGGCATCCCAAAATTATTACCAGTTTTCTTTTTTTAATTTGATACCCAGTGTGCCATGGAAAATAATAAAATTGACATAAGTGTCAAATACTAGTTAGTAAAAAACTCAATGATTTTGAATTATAACCAAAATATTGAAAAAATTAAAAATGCGAATTTTGTCATGAAAATTGGTATATCGGCCAAAAAAAATTTTCTCATAACTTTTTTCTATATCTCTAACGCGAAACAAAATATTGAGAATCGGCCGAATTTGTCAATTCGTAGTAGGCCGAATTTGAAATTCAGAATTCAGTTAAGTATCTTAAAGAATATGACCCATCACCATTTATAACTGTACGAAAATTCAAATCTGTATTTCTTTAAATAACCATAATATGGGGGTGTTCATCTTAAATGCGACACAATGTATGTATATATATATATATATATATATATATATATATATATATATATATATATATATATATATATATATATATATATATATATATATATAATTTGTCGGAAAAAATCGAATTAGAATTCATTTCTATTGACTCAAGATATGAATGAAATTATTCATTAATTAATTGCTGAATGAAATAGCTGAACAATTAACACTTTGTTTGTGGTAATCAATAGAACTGATATTCAACAAAATGAATTTCAAAAAGAACAAAACGTGGTTTACAAGATTACACGGTGAAAACGTTTCGAACAATCACGATTTTACTATTGCGGTGATTATCATCCATCCAAAGCAAAAATGATGCATCCTTGACAATCGTCATAGGGAAATACTTTTGAATAATGAATGGTATACCAACAAACAGGGATAAATAAATTCCAAATACGTTCATGAATATGGACGAAACTCAATTTTAAGTGCAATTTTCACTGAACACTGAAAATCTGCGACATGAATATTTACTAGTTGTGTTCTCGATACGTTTCCACTGCGACAGCAACACGGATTTTTTTACACGTTTCCTGTTTTTTTTTTAAGTTTACCGCTCAAAATGGAAACCGGCGACAAGTAGGAACACTCAACATTTGTTGCCGAAAAATAAAAAAATGTTAAGGAACATTCTGAAACATTTACGGAAACACGCAACAGCAACAAAAATGTTCCTCCGGTGAATTCGCAGCTTTGCTACGACAAGTAGAAACAGTCAACATTTGTTGCCGAAACATAAAGAAATTTCAAGGAACATTTTGGAACATTTTTGGAAACACGCAACAGCAACAAAAATATTCCTCCGGTGGAATCGCAGCTTTGCTACGACAAGTAGAAACAGTCACCATTTGTTGCCGAAACATAAAGAAATTTTAAGGAACATTCTGAAACATTTACGGAAACACGCAACAGCAACAAAAATGTTCCTCCGGTGGAATCGCAGCTTTGCTACGACAAGTAGAAACAGTCAACAATTGTTGCCGAAACATAAAGAAATTTCAAGGAACATTTTGGAACATTTTTGGAAACACGCAACAGCAACAAAAATGTTCCTCCGGTGGAACTGTAGCTTTATATTGATACATTTCTATTTCTATTTTCTCTTAGTCCAGAATATTTATTTTGTTATCGATGTTATTATTAATATGTTGGTATTAACAACGTTTCAATAATAACATCGATGTTTAAATAATATCGATGTTTCACAACCGTAATTTTCACGACATCGGTAATTGCTTTCGATGGTAACATTGACACATTTTATGTGATGTTGACTCAGTTGATTTGATCTTCCAGCAGAGTTTATGCAGGGTGTCTACTCAAGTCAGGATCTAAAATTCCCTGATAATTCCTGGACATTCCAGGTGTTTTCATTATTTTTCCAGATATATCGAGATAGGATTTTTCTCTGGTGGACCACTCCTGTCATAGGTTCCTGTTGATGTCTTAGACACACGAGTTTAATACATCTTTTTACCAACTAAGTTTCTGAAAGAACTTGCGTCATGTGCAAATTCTGTCAGACAATTTGCCTTTACATAAGAATTTATCAGTGTTTATGGACAATTTTTTTTCTTTTGCCATTTGATACTGGTTTTACATTTGCAGAAAGCAAAATTGGAAAAAACTAATATCGCTTGAAAAAATTCCCTGGGTGAACCCAAAATTCCTTTAGAATCCCAGGCCATTTTAGGAGAAAAAAAATTCCGAGCTATCCAGGACTTCCAAGTTTTTCAAGGATGTAGACACCCTGGTATGGCATCATAGTTCGCAATGCTAGATGGTTCTGGAATTTCTCAACATAAGTCTATTTATATAGCTGCTTAGTCAGAAGCAAACTTGAGTATGGCTTTCTTGTTTGGCATCCAATATATAATTGCCACATATACGGATACCATCTGGAGGCATTACAGAGGAGATTCCTAGAGTGGCTCTCATTTTGGGAAGATAGTTCGTATATATCCAGGAGTTTTAATCACGTTGCTTTGATGTCTAGATATAACACGAAAAGCCTTCAAATCAGGAGAGGTTTGAATGCAAGAAATACATTCAATTTACTCAATCATAAATGAGAACTTAAATTATTGGTCTACCCACATTTCAATTGCCGTGTCCAGGGCAAAACAATTAACTTATCTACTATCCAAAACTTTCGCTGGATGTGATATAGACACAAGTAGGACTCTCTGCAGAATTTACGTGCGACCTATTCTAGAGTATGCGGGCCCAGTCTGGTGGGCAAATCTGATCACAGATCAGGAACTCTTAGAATCCGTGCAGTGGTGGAACACACGTATTCCGTTTGGCAGAATACGCCGGGACTATCAGACTAGGCTGCGGTTATTTCAGTTGCCTTCTTTTTTGGAACGCAGGTTGAGGGGTGACTTGATATACACATATAGAGCGCTTCACTCTCTCTTCGGTACAGACAAGACGTACCTCTTTCCACTCAATCAGAATCGGGCATTGAGAGGACACTTCTACAAGCTGGCCAAAGAGAACTTCAGGACAACACTTTCTTCACAACAGAGTCTTCGAAACATGGAATCAGCTTCCCTCTGAGATTGTGTTATCGCAAACGGTAAATTCCTTCAAGAGCTCTCTGGATAGATGATCTGACCTTCATCGTTAATAAATTTAGTTTTAATTTCAGCTCATTCGATTTTTTATTCAATTTATATGTTTGTATCATCCCCGAATACTTTCTTAGTTCCAATTTTATGTTTATATTTTTGAGTTTATAGGTTAACCTTAACTTTTATCTTTTGTAATAATAATAATAATATCGACTGTCCAGTGCTTCTGGGTAAAATTGACTTTCTTGTGCGTCGGATGGGTACTAGAACGAGCCAGATTTTCTATTTAAGAACCCCAAGAACCAATCATCTCTCTCAATCGCCACTAAGTTTTGCAGGTTTCATTACTAATCAGGTATCAAACCAGTTTGATTTGCATTTTGACTCGATTTGTAGCACATATTCAAATCTTAATTCTTAGTAATAATAATAATAAGCTTCATTTTTAAATACAATTTCGTGAACAACAAAAGAGTATACAGCTCGAGACTTGAAAGGAAATTGTGTCACTCACAGGAACAATTCAATAAAATATACAAGATAAAAATAAAATAAACTAGGTACATTAAGTATTCTCTCAACATATACGGTACCAGCTCTATAAGATATTGGATTACATTTCTTGAATTGAGCAGTACCCCTGATTGCCAGAGGTAGTATGTTGTAATGTCAAATACTCATATACCGTGAACTACTTTCATAAAGAGACAATGAATGTTTTGGATAAACATAACTCTTAAATCTAGTTTGGTAACCTTGTTTGAAAGCAGAGCCGTCATACAAATTGTACCTATGAAAATGAACTAACACCTTGTGAGTAAGTATATAAAGTAGGTAGAGGGAGCTACAGTTTTACGCCGGTTCCGAACGGCCAATGGGCTTGAAACTGAGTCATTACCCAACAGTTAATTATATTTAGAACCTCTAAATGTAATTGGACATACACAACACCCAAGAGCAAGGTGGAAATCGAACCCACTTTCCTCGGTTTACAAGCGATACACCCTACCGCTGGGCTACCGAGGCCTCAGAAATTAAGTTGATTGTTTGATTAGGTAGATTGTTCGAACTTACGTAATCTTTGTGAATTTTTTTTTCTGTAATTGGGTAATTTACCTGTTTGAATATAAACACTTATTAATATTATAATGGTTAGTTACGTCTTGGTGATACCTTTTTAATTCAGTGTCACACATAAGATCCAAAAGTTTACTTTGTTGGGTATTTTTCAGAAAAATACTGTCCAGGGCACAACTCAGAGTATGCCTATCTGAATTTCTCCATTTTGGTCTACAAGACCGCTGAAAATGAATTTCCCTTCAATGAAGCTAATATCACAACTCTTAATCATTGTTTTTTTGTCATTTATACACTTTAAGTTGTACAAAAAAAACATATTTCATTGATCGAAATTAATCTACACGCATAGCGTCTTTCCTATATATTCGATTTAATTTTTATGATGATTACTTATATAAATAATATTTTTCAACATGTGTACCTACTGATGAGGTCATTACTAGATGAAAAACAATTAACAACATGTTTGAAAAACGAAACCCTACAATGATATGAAAAAAAAACACTAGGCTCAACTTTCACTGTAATATTAATATCCCAACATATGCTACGGGCTTCCATCTCATATTCACGTCAAGAACAATACTAAAATGGAAATAGGATTCTATTCAAAAATAACTGCATTGAGAAGGATAGGGACGAATTATTTTTGTGAGCTTCGTCGCCTGGGTGTAAGAATTTAGATTTATATTATTAAAATAAGCGTATTTCTGATTAAAAAGATTACTACACGTGGCTTCATCAGATAAGACTGAATAATAAAATCTTGGCATCTTAATTAACATAAATTTTAGCAGAAACGATTACAATAAATATGACACAGCGCTACCCGTCGGAGACAAATGGACCACGTCTTTTAGAGGGGAGAAACATTCCTCGCACGTCCTGACACCAGAAGGTGGCTTCCATTATTGCAGTAATTGTAAGGTTGCTACATCATATCGAGTAGCAATAGCTCCGAATTTTATTCCTCTATAGAGGTATCTACATGATTATATAACTCATGTATGAATAAGCCAATAGAATCCGTGAATTTTGCATAACGACATAGTATAGATAAGTGAATATACCCTTGACGACGTGATATAATCGTTTTGGTGTTTCGCCTCGTGTCAAAATGTATATATATTTTCATATTCACGGTGTTTTGACGTTTGTCAAAAAAAATTAATATTTTTTATTCGTTATATAATCAGTAATAATATCACAAGGGCATCGAAAATAATCGATTATACTACCGAGTCACGAGACGTATTTTGCGAAACACCACGAGAGCGCAGCTCGAGTGGTGTTTTAAAAAAATACGCCGAGTGACGAGGTCAGTATAATCGATTATTTTCGATTGCTCGAGTGGTATTCGTTACGATTATATAACAAATAAAAAATATTAATTTTTTTTGACAAACGTGAAAACACCGTCAATATGAAAATATTCATACATTTTGACACGAGGCGAAACACCAAAACGATTATATCACATCGTCAAGGGTATATTCACTTATCTATACGCAGTCGTTAGGCAAAATTCACGGATTCTATTGGCTCATTCACACATGAGTTATATAATCGTAACGAATACCACTCGAGCAATCGAAAATAATCGATTATACTGACCTCGTCACTCGGCGTAGTTTTTTAAAACACCACTCGAGCTGCGCTCTCGTGGTGTTTCGCAAAATACGTCTCGTGACTCGGTAGTATAATCGATTATTTTCGATGCTATTGTGATATTATTACTGAATATATATGTATATATATATATATATATATATATATATATATATATATATATATATATATATATATATATATAGAAATTTTGAGGAACTGTAGTGGTTATATTTCTATTTTTAAGGTCATTTGTTTTTTTATTTTTTTTTCTTTTGTAAATGAAATGTGTTTGGTCAAGATCTTGTAACCAATACAGGTGTTGATCTTGATGCTGCATAAAACTCACAAATTCAATAAAGCTGCCTCAATGTATATTTATCAAAATTCTAGAAATTTCTACAGATATTTTCTGGAATAATATATGTTATATTATGATAATTATATATTTTTCTCACATTAGTTCCCAAGTTTAACGTTTAAGTTTTTCCTGTGTATTGTATGTAGTTCTATCTCTCTTTAGACTTATTGCTTATAACTCTATCTCCTTTTAGACCTCTAAGACCTATTCAAATGGCACATACAGGTTTCCCTAACCTAGGTGCCAAATAAAAGCCATTGAATTTTTATCAGGTGTCTATGAATCTAGCATTCTTTTATGTTTTTATCTTCTCTTTGTGATCAAATTCTATCTAATAGTAATAGTAATGTATAACTAGTATATGAATACATGTAAAGAATGTAATGTAAACAATGTAATCAATTAAACAATTAAACAATTAAAAAACAATTAAATTAAACAATATATATATATATATATATATATATATATATATATATATATATATATATATATATATATATATATATATATATATATATATATATATATATATATATATATATATATATATATATATAAATATGGGTATATATACCGGGTGATTTTTCAGTTGGTACTTTCCTTTAACACTGTATAGAATGTAAGAAAATGAGGACATTTTTCTTCTAAAATTATATCCGAAAATGCTTCGTTTTCGAGATACAGGGTGTTAAAGTTTCAAGAAAAAAATTCCGTTTCATCATAACTTTCCTACCACTCCAGATATTACCACAAAATTTGGTACACTTCTTTTGACAGTTATATTACATTTTTTGATGGAAAAGTTTTTAAAAAATTTCTACCAGTGACGTTCGAACAGGATTTATATCGAATTTTTTCAAAGAAAAAAATAGTACTCCACTGCTTTTTCTTATAATCAAGATTCTTTTTGAAATACTCATTTACTTTGGAGTTAATTTGGTCTCTTGATATTTTTTCGTACGACGAACAGTTTTCGTTTAAAGATATAAAAGCCATTTTGATGCATGGCAAAATAGCTAAATTCTGATATGGTGTTTTGTATGTAAAATTCGTTTTTGTCTATTAAAGTTAGGTGAATTGCTTACATTACTACAAAATACAAATATCTGGAGTGGTAGGAAAGTTATGATAAAAAAGGCATTTTTTTTCTTGAAACTCTCGAAAACGAAGCATTCTCGGACATAATTTTATTTGAAAATTTTTCCGTGTTAAAAATAAAGTACCAACTTAAAAATGACCATGTATATAGAAGGAATTTTTTTCAAGAATACCCCTATTTATATGAGTAATGTGTAAAATGTGCATTAAAACTTTTTGTGAATCATCTTATTGCTGATAGTAAAACACTTCCTGATTTCAGCACATTTTCTTCCCATTTTTCTTGTAGTTAAAAGGAAAGTACCAACTTAAATATCACCCTGTATATGGAAGGTTTTTTTTTTAAAGAATACCCCTATTCATATGAGTAGAGTAATGTGCATTAAAACTTTTTGTGAATCATCTTATTGTTAATAGTAAAACACTCCTTCATTAAAGCACATTTTCTTCCCATTAATTAATAGTGAGTTGATTTCGAATATTACTACATGAGAACTTGTTTTCGTTGTTAACAATCACTAAATAAAAGTGTTTTACATCTTATATTATCGGAAACCTTTAAAAACTAAGCTATTGCAGGCTAATATCCCAGCAAAGTCAGAATAAACACCCGCAATAACGTCATCAACTGACTTGAACGAACTCTCATAAAAAATTAATTCCCTGTAATGGAAATTTAATTTAACCTTGGTGAATATTCCCTGGAAAATTCCCATTTTGAAAATATTACAAATTGGGAATTCGCTTCGAACATCACAATATATATGTACATATATATATTATATATTATATATATATATATATATATATATATATATATATATATATATATATATATATATATATATATATATATATATAATCTCTTGATAATTATTAGCAATAACAGGCTGGTTGAATCTTAAAAAAACTCGATTTAATTAATAAGTTGACGTTTCACTATGACATTCATAGTTATTCAAAACTTTTGAAAAAAATTGAAAATTCTTTGACATTTATTGACTTGAAAAAATTGAATAGATAAGATTGATCTGTCTTGTTAAAAAATTCTTTCAGTCTAATATTAACATTCAAAATTGTTATTATTAGAAGGCAAGGGAAACTACAGAAACCTTTACCTATGTAATGTTCGAAAATAATAATAATAGGGTACTATTTATTTAACAGAAAGAAATTAGTCACGGGAAAATATTAAAAAAGTAGAGTAGAATTATCGGTATAGAACGTTTATATGGAAGCAGCCGTTGACACGTGTTTCGGACTCTTTGGTCCTCATCAGAACGGCGTAGCTAAGTATTGGATTGAAAATTTGGAGATGAAAATAGTTTAATAAATAAAATCCTCTGTTATGGAAGAAAATCACTTATTTGTGGTTTATTGTTTGAACTCTCCGGTATGGGAGATTTGGTCAAACTTTGCCACGGAGGCGATTAATTCCATCCGAGAGATCTCAGAAAGAGTAAATTAACATTAAAAAAGCAAATTAGTTTTGGGAAATATCAAACAAGTAAAGCAAAAATTATCGGTATAGTTCGTTTATATGGAAGTAGCCGTTTTTAATGAAAATTTTTATTTAGAATTTCAAATTTTTTAAATGAAGAAAGGTACTTACAATATAAAACAATGGAGTTTGGGATCATTGCCATATTTTCAGCTTGCAATATTTAATTATTTATTCGAATTGTTGTTGCCTGTGATTTATTTTTAATCTCTTGATAATTATTAGCAATAACAGGCTGGTTGAATCTTAAAAAAACTCGATTTAATTAATAAGTTAATTTACTCTTTCTGAGATCTCTCGGATGGAATTAATCGCCTCCGTGGCAAAGTTTGACCAAATCTCCCATACCGGAGAGTTCAAACAATAGACCACAAATAAGTGATTTTCTTCCATAACAGAGGATTTTATTTATTAAACTATTTTCATCTCCAAATTTTCAATCCAATACTTAGCTACGCCGTTCTGATGAGGACCAAATAGTCCGAAACACGTGTCAACGGCTGCTTCCATATAAACGTTCTATACCGATAATTCTACTCTACTTTTTTAATATTTTCCCGTGACTAATTTCTTTCTGTTAAATAAATAGTACCCTATTATTATTATTTTCGAACATTACATAGGTAAAGGTTTCTGTAGTTTCCCTTGCCTTCTAATAATAACAATTTTGAATGTTAATATTAGACTGAAAGAATTTTTTAACAAGACAGATCAATCTTATCTATTCAATTTTTTCAAGTCAATAAATGTCAAAGAATTTTCAATTTTTTTCAAAAGTTTTGAATAACTATGAATGTCATAGTGAAACGTCAACTTATTAATTAAATCGAGTTTTTTTAAGTTTCAACCAGCCTGTTATTGCTAATAATTATCAAGAGATTAAAAATAAATCACAGGCAACAACAATTCGAATAAATATATATATATATATATATATATATATATATATATATATATATATATATATATATATATATACAGGGTGTCCCACCGGGAAAGAACGCGATCTGTATATGGAAAACTACACATAGGAAACTTTTGAAAATTTGACAGTATACTAATGTTGATAGGGGCAATTCGACTAAAATATTTTCAAGATGGTGTCACTTCCGGTTATACCGGAAGTAGATACCAACTTGCTCATTTTAAATTGGATACCCTATATATTAATACATTTTTAGATTCTACGCAAGATTCTAGGCAGATTTTATGTATTATGTCCTATACCTAAGTCTAAGCGTTTTCGACATATTTAGGTTTTTATGTCAAAAATGACGATTGCAAGCCCTAATATAATTATCAATTGTTCCTATAAGGATTTCCGTATTACTTACTTTGGGGTAGATTCCTTATTGAAAAAGACTTGCTTTAATAGATTTTGTATAGTATTTGGATAACTAATCATACAGGGTGTATCTAAAATGAGATTGAGAAAACCGACAAAAATCAATGTTTTCAAATGGAAACCCCCCATTTTTCTTATTTTGTAGTAATTAGCATTCAAAAAGAAGGTAACTTTGTATACAGTTATCTATACCTAAAATTTGAAGATTTCGAAATATTGCCAATTTAATCGTTAAACAATTAGATCTAGGATAGCCACGATCGTATTTGACATTTCAAATCATCGTAATGGCACCCCGGTTAAATTGTGGCGAGACTAAATGTTTGTCAGCTGAACGCAGTGAGGCCGACAATTTCAGTCGAGCCACAAAAAGTGCATTTCTCCGAATAAAACATGCGTTTTTTTCCGCAAACGGTGTTAAAAAGATAGAATTAAGATGATATTTTTAAAAAGGATTAGATGTGAAGAAACGTAAAACTAGATTGCTTCGCTTACTGGTTTTGTAGATGTCAAGGCAACACAAATCTGACAATTCAACAAAATAATTGTCAGAAACATTTAAATCATCTCTTCATTATAGGACTGTGGGTTTTTGGTAAGTACCCGAGTATTAAGAAATGACTTGTATTAAAATATATAAAACTTTTCTCACAGATTACATTATGTCGGATTCGGAACCCAACTGTACGCCGCCCGACGTTCTTGAAATTGCCGTGAAAGTACAAAAGAGTGTACTTTTTTGTACGCTCACGGACGGATAAAAAAGTAAAAACAAAAGGACGTCTGAGAAATCAAACTTCAACATTGAAAACTGAGGTTAAAAAAGTCGTCATTTTTTGACTTTTGCGGAAAAATTTTTTTTTAGTACGGAACCCCCGGTGTGCGAGTCCGACTCGCACCTGGCCGGTTTTTTTTTTGAGTAACATGAATAACACATCACGTTTGTATAATGGAACCAGTCCCGCGACAATTCTGAATGCTAATTCAAATGAAGGAGATTTGCCGATTTCTCGTATTCCCTTTCACATCGACATGGCATTTGATTTAAGACGACGTTTTTCCTGTTAGTTCAGCATTTTCACTGACCAAAGAAAAATATCAGGCGGTTCAAGAATGTGGATTAAGTATGGAAAATCCATGATTTCCACATGGTCATTTGTACGAAGCATGCTCACGATTCAGAAAGCAGAGAAATC
This sequence comes from Cynegetis impunctata, assembly GCA_030704885.1. Taxonomy (NCBI): domain Eukaryota; kingdom Metazoa; phylum Arthropoda; class Insecta; order Coleoptera; family Coccinellidae; genus Cynegetis; species Cynegetis impunctata. Next base: position 201,173 of record JARQZK010000816.1, on the reverse strand, counting down.
TACTCGTTTTTGCAGAAGACGGGGAGACTAAAAATATTCTATAGGGTAATTCCGGTAGAGATGCCGGCATGGTAGAGATGCCGATTGGCCATATTTCCGAACGTACTCATCTGCGGGACATAAGTTACGCGCCTAATCATTCACGTGTCATTGCCTATCGAAGTCTGTAGTCGGCATTAGGCAATCTCCAATCGTTTTTAATTTAACTGAGATTTTCAATTTCTGCCAAGTGGAAAGTTTTTCGGAGTATAAGGTTAGTGTACTGTACTTACTTAATAAATGTTCTAGTATAAAATTTGCATGAATATAGTGAAACAGCATAGAATGAGGTTATACCTTTGCTTATTTGTGTCATCTTTATCCCAGTTGAAACTGTTCAGGAGCATTCGGCATCTCTCCCGGAAATTCGGGAGAGATGCCGATTTTTAATAGGGTGTTATGGCTAACCTAAAAATATATTTTAATTTCAGATATGCCGAGCAAATACGAAAGAAATTGTCATAATAGGAGTAAATGGACCGAAGGAGCTTTAAAAGCTGCTATGCAAAGTATAGCAGAAGGTATGGATGTAAACGAAGCTGCTAGAGTTTTTGAAATTCCACCAAGAACTTTAAAACGCAGAGTTGCATCCTGACAGTTTGCTTGGTGAAAACGCTGAAAAGAAAATTGTTATACAAATAAACAAACTGCAGGTAAGGGGATTTACTCCTACGAGATTAGAAATTAGACGAATGGCGTTTTACCTAGGTAAACGGTTTACGTTTACCTAGCAGAGCAGTTGAAAATACAGCACAAATTTAACAGCGCAAGAAAAACCAAGAGCGCAAAGAAGAGATGGAACTTAAGAAACTCAAACGTGCTAAAACACGCATCGTATCTAAAAAAGAGAAATTTGCTGCGAAAACGGTACCCAAAGGAGAACAGAAAAAAAAAGAAGGGGAGTTGGAGGAATCTACTGATGAAGATTTGGACATTTCTATTCATGACAGTACCTCGGACATGGAAACTTACAATGACGCAACCTGTACTGGTTGTGGTGAAGAGTATACCAAGACAACCAAAACCGATGACTGGATTCAGTGCATCCACTGTCAGCAGTGGCTGCATGAGCGGTGTACGCAATACCAAAATACATGCGAAATCTGTGTAAAATTGTTCATTAAAAAGAAAAAAATGTAGAGGCATCTCTACCTTGAGCTTGCGGCATCTCTCCCTTGATATTAGGTAGAGATGCCGATTTACAGAGTGTACGAAAATGTTTTTTCATTGTTTAATAGGGTTAGTTTAAGGAATAATACTTATGTGCCTTGTTTACCAAATAAATATTACATCCGATAGGCTTAGTTTCATTACTCAATGATTATTTTGAAATGAGTTAACCAAGAAAATGTAAAAAATCGGCATCTCTCCCGGAACTACCCTATGCCAAAGCACTTGAATGAACTTTCTCAATTAGTTATTTATGTACCAAGTGCGTTATATAGATCCTAACGCCCGGAGAGTAACATTCGTCCCGAGGGGTGAATTCTCATAGTAGGCATGTTATTTGTTGATATTCTGACGTTTGTGAATATTTTTGTCATCATATTTAGTTGAAAGCCGAGGTTGTTGGGTTTGGGATCAATTTAGAAATAAAACCACTCTATGTGATGGCCAACGTTTCGCAATATTTTTATTGCTCCTTCAGGGTCATTACAATGTGATGTATTGTAATGGCCCTGAAGAAGCAATAAAAATATTGCGAAACGTTGGCCATCACATAGAGTGGTTTTATTTCTAAATCGATCCCAAACCCAACAAACTCGGCTTTCAATTCATCATTAGGATCGCAACCTCAACTTCACTTCAAAATCATATTTAGTGAATGTCATTGCTGCTTTCTTTTGTGTAGTTCATTGCCGGAGAAATCCAGAGTCGTATACGACAAGGATTATGAAGTATTTAATCAATGAAAGTTGCTTCATTTCTTATCGTATAATTAGAGGGCGTTATGATCTATAACGCCCGCAAATGCGGGCGTTATGGCATAGGGCATAATGAGTGTGCTTGTAGCAACCGTATCCAAGGTGAAATAAACATACCTATAATATACAAGTGAAAAATAAATTTAATTTAATTCACAAAATACCATCTATTTTTTACATTTCATTGTGTCCGCTTTAGATATACCTACCTACTTGAAAATTAGAAAAGGCATTGTATCACTTGCCGGACCCGATAGAATTCAACAATAAATTACACTGGTTTCAGGTCAGTTCTAAAGAAATCTTCAATAAACGGGGTACCGCTCAGATAAGCACTTATCTTCACCCTGACCCTTAACATAATTCATAATGACATCCTTTCAACCATACCTAAGAAAAACAGGTACTTACCTAACATTCCAAGGGAGTCGCCAATATATGTCACTTGGAATACCTGACATGGTATCCAAAGATTAAAAATGTCAAGCCAGACCCAAATAACTTCAAATACATCGTCAGAAATAGTTTTTTTGTTATTCTGCAGTGGCTATTATTACTCCTACAGTAATAGTACTAACGTTATAATTTTGAGACGAACATCATCCCAAAATGCGTTAAATTATTCCAGAAGTTAAAAATAAAAATTGCAAATACTAAAACTGAACAATTAGACATTGTTAAAGCCATTCATATGTACTCCATATATACTCTATAAAATTCCAAACGACTCCAAACCAAACGATGACATAACCTCATTAAGGAAAACACCACCAAACAGTCATTGGCATTTTCATTATGCCACTGGTCGGTATTTTCCTTAATAAGGTTATGTCATCGTTTGGTTTGGAGTTGTTTGGAATTTTTCAGAGTATATTTACGAGTATATATATATATATATATATATTAAATGGCTTTAATACTGTCAAATTGTTCAGTATTAGTTTGAATTTTAACTTAACACTGCATTTCGTATGATGGTTATATTTACCTACAACCTCGTTAACTGTTGTATATAAAGTTGTTATTTTAATTTTTTTTTTAAGAGGTGGGACGTGTGCCCTCTCACACCGCCCGACCCCCGTACAATTTAGCTTCGTCATCTATGGACATTAGCCATCAAATTACTAAATGAGGGGAACCACTGAAAACTCAGAACGCACACAAACACCCAGGAATACGTTGGGAATCGAACCCACCAACTCCGTCAACGAAACGCTTGTGGTCAAGACCGGCTTTGTGGAGGGGCCTTGATGTCAGTTCACAGGAGTACAATGATTTCAACAGACGAAGTTGTGAATATTTTCGCTTCAAAACATGGCAGAAAATTAAATTTTATGTAGTAAACTTTTCGCTTTGTATAAACCACAGGGCTGTTTATTTTATCAATACAATTGATGAGCAGATAACTAATGATATATTTTTCATAAGTTATTGCACTTAAAAAAAAATATTAATAAAATTGCATAGTAAAGGATTATTTTTTCTCTTTATTATGTTTTCCAACACCTATTAATATTTTAATGTCATTCTATTGATTGATCTGATCTATTGAATAGAAAACTATGAAGGTTCGACAAAACAAAATCATTCATCATCCAATAATATTTTATATGGGCAACTTAATCCAAATTTTGAAAATTATCATGGATATCGATGCTTTGGGTTTACATTAAAAAAACCAGGTCCTGATCCCCCCCGAAAAATTTTCCTGGATACGGCCTAGGCATATATATATATATATATATAGATATATATACATCTATATCTATATATATATATATATATATATATATATATATATATATATATATATATATATATATATATATATATATATATATATATATATATATATATATATATATATATATATATATATATATATATATATAATATATATATATATATATATATATATATATATATACATATACATATATATATATATATATATATATATATATATATATATATATATATATATATATATATATATATATATATATATATATATATATGCTGATTTCGCAAATGTTATCATCATTTATTATTTAATACATAATCAATAAAACACCAACGAAAAATATAAATTTAAAAATACTAACTAGTCGATAGTAAATCAAAAACTTTAAGTACCTACTCACGCACATGCAATAAAACACCAACGAAATAAAAAATGAAAAAATTCCTCAGCTTGATTTAAAATATTCAATTGGACACTGGGATACCAAGTAATTGAATAGCTACCGAAATGTTCAATTTCATATTCACATCAAATCAAATTAAATTGCATGCAATTTCAGAAATTAATAACAATAAGAACATAAAAAACAATGTAAGAGTCAACGAATAAATCAAATAAAATTAACAAACAGTAGGTAGGTAATTTAAGTCAACTTACATAGCACATATCATTCTGCAGAGTGTAAACATCAGTGGTCGGATATAAGTTGTTCATCTTAACGATTTTCTCGCAAAAAAGTAGCTGCTACTGTTCGAAAATCACACCACACTAGCAAACAAACATTTGTCCATTCATTTGTACCGCAAATATGTACACATCCTAACTACTTTATCACTAATAGATAAAAAATATTCGGAATGTCAACTAGAAACCACAGAGCAATTCGCGCACTACAGAAAACAGTGATGTTGTGGTGCGACGGCGAATCTGCATTGCAGGTAACATCCGTGATTGTCCTTCGACCAGTTCCACACTCTGTTCATTTGTTTCACGGTACCATTACCATGGTGATGTCGACCGTTCCACATAGAAAACTCGTTGTTGAGTCACTTTCTTGGAATGAATAATGAATTAGTAGAATCGATGGTGGCTGTGCGAGAATTCAGCGATGGTGGGGTATGACGGTATGAAGTCAAAGAAGAGTCGATTGACTTCGCATCTTCGCAGGGTTGACAGGTGTTTGGGGACTGTTTATTATGGGTCTTTGTTTTTACCTGTAGCAGAAGTTTTGCAGATTCTCACGGTTGAGGAAACTATTTTTAAAAGAAACAAAGGTATATATATTTAATTGAAAACTAAGTGGATTGTTGCGAAATTTTGAATATTTATGAGTCTGTCTTATTCCTTATAGAAAGAAAGAGTGAATATATATGTTCTTGCTTTCGTGAAAGTCATCGGTCGGTACCTAACTCATGAATAATTTCAAATAATTAAGAGAGATGAGAATTAAAATTTGATACTTTCAAAACTAAAAATAATATCTCCTGCAATTGATGTAAGTAAGTTAAAAAAGATACTATTGCGTAATTTTGCAGTATTTTTAGGAATATATTAATTTCTAACCTATTGTTTGCAACAAAAAGTTCACTTTTGCTGCCCTACCTTCTACTTTAAAAGCGAACCAAAACAAAATAAATTAATAAATCAAAAATTATTTAAGAACCACTCAGAAACTGCACAAATTTACCAATTAAGTCTCATATAAATTGATCAAAAAAGGGCCTTGAATATTTCATTCGATAAAATAATCATTGGTAGCCAATAAATTTTGAAAAATTTTTAAGGAATTGTATTCAAACTGTATTTTTGACTACATTGTAATAAATTGTACATAAATTGTATTGTTTTTTTGTCACTTAACTTAAATTTCAACTTGTAAATAATATCCGAATTATTAGTGAATATTTCTTGATATTTTACATGCTGCCTTAGAAGTAGGACTTGAAGTGAATCTTAAAAATGCCCTGGTGGTGAGGAGGGACTGCAAATTTAGGGCTTGCGCCCCCTAAATATAAAGATATACACTAAAACTTCCTTAAAATTTTTTTTCGTTTAAACTAATTCGACCGTGCAACGTACTTACTGATACATTGAAAATATTCAAATTTGTGAAATTATTATGAAAAACTCTGAACGAATTATTTCGTACCTACATCAATAAATGAATTAATTGTTGTCTTACTGACACTTATCTATCTTATAAATATTCATCAGTGTTGTTTACCTACTCCCAAAATAAATTAAAAATATCTATCACTATCAGAAGCCGTGAAACAAACAAAAAATAAAGAAATGAAGCACAATATAAACGAACAATATTCACAAAACATTTTCAACAGAAAAATAATAGAACTTTGTTTTGTAGCAGTGTTATTACGTATAAGTTTCTATTTTTGTTATAATAATTATTAAATGCATCTCTGTTTAGTAACTTATATTAAATAATATTTTTTTTAATGAATACTTTTCATTCTAACCTATATAAATGGAAGTGATATTTTTGTTTATTGCGCCGAACGATCTATCAAAGTGATATTTGTCTTGACTTGCCATGAAAAAAAGAAAATTATCTAAATACAGGGATAATACTTAGAATTTTATATGAGTATTATATATTTTTGAAAAGCGCAAAACATTTGTGTTTTGAATATGAAAAAATATACAGAGTTTTCCATTTAAAAAATTATAACATTGTGTTATATCTGAACAATGACAGCTCATTTTGAAAATCTGACTACGCCACTGGATTCTACGTATAAAAAACAGTGTTTACTTCTCCTTAAAGTTAAAAGACAGCTGTGATCCAGGAGGGGGACCAAAATGCATTATTTTCAACTTCGCCCTCTATCTCAAAAACAAAGCAAGCTATGAAAATTTTGTTTATGGTATCGTAAATTTCACAAAAAGTAGCCAACGTTCGCGAAAACCGCAAATCTCTATCTTTAGAAAGTGTACTTTTTTGTACGCTCACGACCGGACAAAAAAGTAAAAACAAAAGGACGTCTGTGAAATCAAACTTCAACATTAAGAACTGAGGTTAAAAAAGTCGTCATTTTTTGACGTTTGCGGAAAAACTAAATTTTCACGGTTGTAATGCATTCTTATTAATATATTATTAAATTCAGTAACTATTGTTTTTTCAATGCCATAAATTGACAGTACAATACATGAGTAATTCATTCTATTCTCGCCACGTACAATATGAGTTATTTCAAAAGCTTAACCACACACCTTAATTGAATATTCCGAAGCCGTACTTTTTACTGAACACTTACATTTTCCCAGTTCATAGACTCTCTCAACTTTGCGATCAAGTCACACTGAAACAACCGTCAACTTTCTTCTATTGAATCATCTTCACAACTGCCTTGAATGAGTTCGTTTATTTTCTAGACCCTCCATTATTTTAAATTAAGGTTGTTTAAGGTCGGAGCTGGAAGTATTCAATGTCTCTCTCGTCTTGATGAAAAGATTGTTTTTTTCTCCTTCCACGGAATAGGGTTATTATGAATAATGAATGTCTACTTCTTAAAGTAAACGAAAGGAATTTTATCAATGTAATGACTGTCAAAGGAAGTCAGGTTTGTTAGATTTACATTATGGAAAGATACACGTGAGTGAAGAATACGATTATTAGGGTTTCAAAATTTGCCACGAATTTACTTGTTTTTATTGTTCTTTCGAACAGTTTATTGACTACATTATAGGCCAGTCAAAGTAGACATTGAAAATCGAAAATTTAACAATAATTCCAAAAGTTTTTAAACTTTGGTCAAGTGAATGCTACATATGGAAAGAAACATTTTGCAACCTTTTCCGAAGTCCGGAACATTGTTAAAATTGCAATAATATTGAATTTTGCCTTAATATGCTTGTGAAAAAAATTCCAAAAGTTCTGCGAACTTGGAGTAGTATTAAATTTATTATTTCCGTCGACCTCTAAATAAAAGCTTACTTTAACGTACACGAAATTGATCATTAATGACCCATTTTAATGTGCAATTTCTCCTATTTTAATGTATGATTGTCATGGGCAACCAAACACAGAAGTATTCAGCACGGAATAGTTGAATTATTCTGTGTCTGTACTGTTATTCCACAGAGAAAAAGAATTCATAATTCAAATCGAAAAATTTAACTCTATACAAAATAAAGTAGAAACTGCGGGAAAAATTTTATGCAATAATCGTTCGAAAGTAAATAACACTTCAGCTTCCACCAGTTCCACATATTCCTTATCGGATATTGTAGGTAATGTTAACTATTCAGAATAGCACATGTCTAATATTCCATCTATGAATTTCTTAAATTGTTCCATCGGGAGCATAAATATAAATATATCGAAATGAACATAGATATTAATATTGTGTCAAGTGTATCTGTCATGCAAAATAAAAATTTATTTCAATAAAGAATTTATACTCAATTCATGATGAGGTCGACGGAAAAATCTTGTAATAAACTCGTTTATTAATGTAGCGATTAATGGTCTCGAACTATTAACGCGCTCGCTCCGCTCACGCGTTAAAATATCTCAACCATTAATCGCTGTCATTAATAAACTAGTTTATTAAATAATGGATTATGGAATCAAAGGAATAGCACTATCATTAGTGAAATCCTTCCTAACAGATCGATATCAAATTGTACAAAACAAAATGGACATAAGCTGCATGTTGCCCCTGCAGCATGGAATACCTCAGGGATCTATATTGGGACCGTTATTTTTCATTCTGTATATGAATGATTTGCCAGGAAATCTCAAATGCCACTCAGTCCTGTATGCAGACGACACGACCTTAGCAATAAAACACGAAGAATTGCGTAAAATAGAGAAGAACATGGAAGATATCGATAGAAACGCTTCAGAATGGTTCAATGCAAACAAGCTATGCTTAAATAAGAATAAAACCAAATCCTTATTATTTACTTTATCTAAACGAACTTCGTCATCAACCGATACTGCATCTTTTCTAGGTTTTATCATGGATACACGACTTACATGGGCCAACCACTGTGAGAAATTAGTTCACTGTCTTCACAAATTGGTATTCTCAATAAGACGCATTAAGCAAATTATAAATGTTGAATCAGCTCTGGAAGCGTATTTTGCTATTTTTCATTCAAGGATGACTTATGGAATAGAAATATGGGGAGTTTCTGCTCATATCACTAAAGTATTGAAAGCACAAAAAGAAGCTATAAGAGCATTAGAAGGCGTCAGCCCCGAAACCCATTGTAGACCCCTGTTTCTTAAATACAGAATACGTACAGTGGTCTCCGAACTTTTCATAAAGCTAGTCATGGATATAAAGTATAACAGCTCAACACATCAAACCAGAGGTCATATGCAACCATATAACATCCGCAGCAATTGTTCCATCGGGAGCATAATAATAAATATATCGAAATGAACATAGATATTAATATTGTGTCAAGTGTATCTGTCATGCAAAATAAAAATTTATTTCAATAAAGAATTTATACTCAATTCATGATGAGGTCGACGGAAAAATCTTGTAATAAACTCGTTTATTAATGTAGCGATTAATGGTCTCGAACTATTAACGCGCTCGCTCCGCTCACGCGTTAAAATATCTCAACCATTGATCGCTGTCATTAATAAACTAGTTTATTAAATAACTATTTCATATCACACATCAAATTTGCAACCAATTTAAGGATACGGAACATTTTTTTAATTCAAAATTAACGTTCTTCTTTGATAAACTGACCAAAAAAATTCGAAAAGTTCTGATATAGATACTCCGAAAAAATATAACGAACAGTTGTATACATTTGCAACCTTTCACGTTGAACGGAACATGTTTATTTATAATTTTTTCAATTCGTGGTAATTTTTTCAAGCAAGATGGTCCCGAAATAATTACAAAAGTTTTGAAACTTTGTTGCAAATTTAGATGGTTGCATCTTTCTGATGCATTTGCAACCTAGTACGCGGTCCGAAACATTATACAATTTGCAAAAATATAAAAATCGAAAAATCATATTTTTGCAAATTGCATAAAGTTCCGGACCGCGTACAAACTTGCAAATTTGCAAATGGATCAGAATAGATGTTTTCTAAATTTGCAACCAAGTTTCAAAACTTTTGTAATTATTTCGAGGCCATTTCACGCGAAAAAATTACCACGAATAAAAAAAATTATAAATAAACATATTCCGATCAACGTAAAAGTTCGCAAATTGATACAACTGTTCGATATATTTTTCCGTATCTATCAAGTTCGTGAAACTTTTGGAATTTTTTTTGGTCAGTTTAATTTTGAATTTAAAAAATGTTCCGTACCCTTAAATTAGTTGCAAATTTGATAGGTGATATTAAATAATATATTTAGTACTACTCCAAGTTTGCAGAACTTTTGGATTTTTTTTCACAAGCATAAGCCGAAATTCAATATGATTGCAATTTTAACAATGTTCCGGAATTCGGAAAAGGTTGCAAAATTTCATAGTTTGTTTCTATCTCTTTCCCGACCCTACATTAAAGTTTGAAAACTTAGATACTCACTAGATTATTATTACATTTCCCAATTTAGTGTGAAAATTTATATGGTTTCACATAAAATTGAATATAAAATGAAACAGGTTTTGAAAAACTCGAATTTCATTTCATTTTATGGGATTTTTGAACAAGCACAATTTTTTATCAAGAATAACATTTTTCGCTAAAACTGAAAATAAAAAAGTGGACACGCTATATATATTGTCATTCTGGACTCGGGCATCCTTTGTATGTGGCCTAGCCATCCTAGTCTTCTCGATCTTATGTTCTTGCTCATTTCTTCTTCTCCAAATAAGGATAAAGAATCTGTTATTTCCTGATTCGTTCTTCTGATCCACACTCCTTCCTCCTTTTCCCTCCTAATATCCTCCTAAGAATTTTTCTCTCCCATATGTCTATTTTAGTTTCTTCTTTCTTATTCAATATCCATGTTTCACTTCCGTAGAGAGCCGTCGGTCTTATTACTGTTTTATAAAGTTGTAACTTTGTTTTCCTTGATATATTATTTGATCTTATTGTTTTATTTTGTATTCCTGCTTGTTTACTTCCTTTCATTAATCTCGCCTCTATATTCCTATATTCCTCTCCTCATCGCCATCATCAACGATAACTGTACCCAGATAGACATAACTTTGAACCTACTCAAAATCCACTGTCCTCTGTCCTTTCAGCGGTACTACTAGATTTTTCATTGTTCCTTTCCTCTGTGGTGTTGTCATTTTCATATATTTTGATTTTTCTTTGTTAACTCTCAGATTCACTACCTCTGCTGCTTCCATTAAAGCTAAGCAAGCAGTCTTTAGTTCACCCACTGAAGTTGACAGTAATACAACATCGTCTGCATACGCTAGCAGCTGTACTGTTTTTGTTTTCAGTGTCCCACTTCTGTTTATTCCTCTTCTTCTTATTTTCCATTCCAGTACTATATTGAACAGCGTAGTGGACAGTGTGGATCCCCTCGTTCTAGTCCGGTATTTGTCTCAAAGCTGTCTATATATTTATATATATATATATATATATATATATATATATATATATATATATATATATATATATATATATATATATAGTATACTCATCTTCCCCGGCTGTAGTGTACCCCCATTTCTCGACCATTGTCACGCGCTCGACCGCGTGAAAATATGTTGATTTTCAACATATGTTTCACATAATTGACTCATAAATGTTTTTCTGTTTTGTTCTTCTATTTTAATAGATTCTTGTTTTGTTCAACTATTGCAAGTGTGTTCTGTTTGATTAGTTATCATTGTTAAACGTTATTTTTAGTTTTTTATATGTGCTTTGTCAACAAAATTTTGTAATTTTATATGACAATATAGATATTTCTCTCTCTCTCAACTGTGGGACCTTTCCAAGAAATATTTCAATTTGAATACTTTGTACCAAAACATTCAACTATCACCGCTTTAAGAGTCCCACAAAACTCTCAGCCACCTGTCATCTCCAATTGCTTCAACGCGTCGAATGGTCGATTTATTAGACAGATATTTCAAATATTTCGTAGAATGACAGACTCTCAACCTCATCCCATGAAAGTTACAGTTTGCCGGAAATTAACCCAATTAATCAATGTAACGAGCCCTTGTTTCTCTCTTATTACACATATCGTTCGTGACTCGCTTCGTGAAAAAGACACTCGCTTATATTAATGCATAGACAGTTTTATGCATCTGTCAATGAAGTATGTGACCCCTGTAGGAGTTATTACGTTAGTCATAATTTAAACGGTAATTAATTGAGTCTAAAAAAGATTCAAGCATGCTCGTCCGAAGTTTAGATTGAGTATGAATGAATGATTAATTGGGGACAATTATTTAGCATTGTGGCATCTGAAAAATCACTGGGATATTCTGGTAGACTTCAGAGACATTCAGGATCAGAGAATAGTTTAAGTAAAGCTAATATACTCCCGCCTAGCTTTTATAAGACAATTTAGAACTGTGTTTTCTCTTATTTTTACCTAAAAAATCACGTTTGAGTGATATTTTCACCAAAAATAATAATATGACGTAGAGTATGGCACTGTATGGCAAGTGATATTCCTCGATTTTTTAGGTTGACTGATCCATATATATATATATATATATATATATATATATATATATATATATATATATATATATATATATATATATATATATATATATATATATAATCTCTTGATAATTATTAGCAATAACAGGCTGGTTGAATCTTAAAAAACTCGATTTTATTAAAAAGTTGACGTTTCACTACGACATTCGTAGTTTATCAAAACTTTTGAAAAAATTGAAATCTCCTTGACATTTATTGATTTGAAAAAATTTGAATAGACAAAGACTGCTTTGTCTCGCTAAAATTTTTTTCCGAGTGTGGTTGTTCTTTGTTATTTATTACGTGCTATTCAGACTAATATCAACATTCAAAATTGTGATGGCAAGGGAAACCACAGAAACCTTTACCTACGCAATGTTCGAAAATGAAAATAATAGGGTACTATTTATCTAACAACAAAGAAATTAGTCGCAGGAAAATATTAAAAAAGTAGAGCAGAATTATCGGTATAGAACGTTTATATGGAAGCAGCCGTTGACACGTGTTTCGGACTATTTGGTCTTCATCAGAACGGCGTAGCAAAGCATTGGATTGAAAATTTGGAGATGAAAATAGTACAACAAATTAAAACCTCTGCTACTATTTTCATCTCCAAATTTTCAATCCAATGCTTTGCTACGCCGTTCTGATGAGGACCAAAGAGTCCGAAACACGTGTCAACGGCTGCTTCCATATAAACGTTCTATACCGATAATTCTGCTCTACTTTTTTAATATTTTCCTGCGACTAATTTCTTTGTTGTTAGATAAATAGTAGGTACCCTATTATTTTTATTTTCGAACATTACGTAGGTAACGGTTTCTGTGGTTTCCCTTGCCATCTAATGATAACAATTTTGAATGTTGATATTAGACTGAATAGCACGTAATAAATAACAAAAAACAACCACATTCGGAAAAAAATTTTAGCGAGACAAAGCAGTCTTTGTCTATTCAAATTTTTTCAAATCAATAAATGTCAAGGAGATTTCAATTTTCTCAAAAGTTTTGATAAACTACGATTGTCGTAGTGAAACGTCAACTTTTTAATAAAATCGAGTTTTTTAAGATTCAACCAGCCTGTTATTGCTAATAATTATCAAGAGATTAAAAATAGACCACAGGCAACAACAATTCGAATAAATAATTATATATATATATATATATATATATATATATATATATATATATATATATATATATATATATATTTATATTTATTTATATATATATATATATATATATTTATATATATATATATATTTATTTATTTTTATATATATATATTTATATTTATTTATATATATATTTTTATATATATATATATATATATATTATATTTATATATATAGATATATATATATATATATATATATATATATATATATATATATATATATATATATATATATATATATATATATATATATATATATATTATATATATGTATATATTATATATACATAGATATGTATATATATATATATATATATATATATATATATATATATATATATATATATATATATATATATATATATATATATATATATATATATATATATATATATATATATATATATATATATTTATATTTATATATATATATATATATATATATATATATACAATGTGACCCATTTTTAATGGAAACGCCCCTGTATAATTTGAAGTTGTGAACCGATTTCAACCATTTTTTTTTTTTGAAATATTTATTTCAATTTTCAGGGCAAACTTCGATACTTTCTCTTAGTCGAAATTCGGTATTTTTTATTAGCGATTTTTTTATTGAAGAAATTACCACTTCACTGGATTCAGCGTGTCCCTAAATATATATGACCCAAATTTCATAAAAAAAATATTAATTCATAACAAAGTTATGAGAACTCAAAATTCGAAATATCAACAGTCACAAAAAAACACCCAATATCAACAGATAGCCATAGAAACATTTTTTTAAATGATTTCAACAATAAAGTGCCAGTGATAAATACTGAACAAACGTCTCCTTGCGCTCAATCTTGCAGCCATGATACAAAATAATTCGAAGAACTGTAAGGTGAATATTGTTGAATTTTTCACAAGTGTCAAACCGTAATATCATTTCCATGGCAACTCAGATTTAAATTGAAAATTCTATTAGGTCTTAGTTTTTGTTGATTTGCGTGAAAACTTGAATGTAATTCCGTTATTTTCAGTCAAAATATTCAAGCTATTTAATTTTTCCTTATCTGGTGGCTTTTTGTTGCCAAAAAAAAAATATTTCCATGTCTATCTGTTGATATTGGGATTTTTTTTGTCATTGTTGAGTGTGAGTTTTCGAACTTTCAGTACTCATAACTTTGTTATGAATGAATATTTTCTGGTCATACCTATACAGAGGCACGCTGAATCCAGTCGCGTCGCAATTTTATCAATAAAAAAATCGCTAATAAAAAATCCCGAATTTCGACTAAGAAAAAATATCGTAGTATGCCCTGAAAATTGGAATACACATTTCAAATTTTGTCCCACGATAGACCTTTCAGTACTTGACATTTAACCAAAAAAGTGGTTGAAATCGGTTCACAACTTCACAACTTTCACAGGGGTGTTTCGATTAACAGTGGGTCACACTATATATATATATATATATATATATATATATATATATATATATATATATATATATATATATATATATATATATATATATATATATATATATTTATATATATAGACATACAAGACTCACACGGTTGAGGAGATATAATTTTTTGGATTTCTTTTCTCAAATTACCCAAAATGCCACCTTCTAACCCTCATAATCATTTTATATATGTCTATACAAGCACGATTTTTTTTAATAAATATTCTGTAATGTATGCTTGTTCAAATAATCTATAGTTTTCATTACAGCTGAAAGTACCAAAGGCACATACGAGGATTTTCATTTCACAAAATTAGTGATTTTGTGAAAAATCATATATATATATATATATTTATATATATATATATATATATATATATATATATATATATATATATATATAAATATATATATATATACATATATACATATATATATATATATACATATATATATATATATATATATATATATATATATATATATATACATATATATATATATATATATATATATATATATATATATATATATATATATATATATATATATATATGTATATAATTTTGGCACCTAGTACATTTCTCATCTCCAGCAGTTCCCATCATACCAAATGAGCTGACAATTGGTAAACGTGGTTCTTCTTGAAACAGAAATGAAAAGTTTGGGTAAATTCAGTCAATAGTTTTGAATCTTCAAGATATGGGAAAGAGAGTGATAGGGAGTGGCAAGCACGGAAATCTTTAATTTTTCAACGGATGTAGAAATTAAATTAAATTAGTTTTGTGGATTGACTATCAAACACAAAATTTTTCTCAGACATAGAATAGAAGTAGACTATAAAAAATGAAAAATGATCAATGCACAAAGCAGGAGCTGATCTTTTTTAGTCGTTTTTTCCATGCTATTAGAATGTATGGAATGATGAAAGCAGTCAGGTGCGGGACTAGTTTTTTTATCCGTTTTAGACATCCTAGACCGCGATTTTCGAAAAAAAAATTCGTGTTTGATCGGGTAAAATAGGCTAAAACTTGGTACCTGGGATTGTTTTCGTTGCAGAGCGATAATATCAAAATTTGGGTAAATTTCAGCAACAGCCGCTATTTTTACGTAGATATTCCTAATTTTCATTTCTAAATATCCTACCCGGTACATATTGACATCTCCAGCGGTTCACATCACACCAAATGAGCTTAAATTCGACATCTGAAGTTGTTTCCGAGGCAGAAACTATCAAAGTTTGGTTCAATTTTTCCAAGCGCTCACTTTTACTCCACAGTTTCTGCAGATTGCGTTAGAGGATTGAAGTTTGGTACGTACATTGAGTTTATTCTGACTCAACCCCTTGTTGCATCATGTGCCACATATGGCACAAACCAATGTTTTACACCTCTTTAATACATACGTCAGAGAAATATAACTTTATATGCATGAATTGCCATTTCAGGCACATACTAACATATTTCCAAAGAGGCAGCTCCCTCTCTGTAATTATTTCTCAGTTAGATGTGTTTTTCAAAATGGCGACGATGAATCAGCTGCTTGTCAGTATTATTGTAGATTGAGTAATAGTTTTGAGTTCATCCACGTAACTTTCTACCCAATAAAAATTGTTTTTGTAAAAAATATACTTCTAGTAACTGCCTCATAGTGGCAAGTACTCGTATTTTTGAATAATTGGCATTTCTCATCTAAAAATCACTTTGTGCCATATATGGAACATTATGCAGTTCAAGTATATCTGACTTGACCATACTGTGCCATATATGGAACATTATGCAGTTAAAAAGTATATCTGACTTGACCATATCTGCCGATTATGAATTTAGAAGATGTGAAAGAAATCTTTTTCTGATATATTATGGATATCGAGGGGTGTCAACCCTCGACAGGACCAACCCGGAAGGGTGGGGGGTGGTTGTCGTAAAAATTTTAATCAAAATCAGTATCTAATATTTGACGATTTTTTACCATAAAATCATAGTCATTAAAGGTTCGAAGTTTTGTTACAGCGACGGCGACGGTTACGTATAATTTCAGAAAAACCGGAGAAATTATTGTAACCCGGGAGGTCGGGAGGATAACCATTATTACAGGAGTCTTCCGGGCAATCCGGGAGGGTTGGCAACCCTATATGGATCCCAAGTTATTTTAAGCATAAAAAAATGTAGTTATACATAATTTTAATCAAAATGAAAGTTAAGACAAAATATCAGATGAAGATGAAATATTGGCTGTATGAAATATTTTTAGTTCATTTTGCATGCTGTCCCTTATTTGGTACAGACCAGTTTTTTTTTTTTTTTGATAAAGAATATTGTGCTTTATTTTTTTGAATATTTTTCTGATGAAATATATGTCTTTTTCCCACTGTACCTTTTTTTAATCAATTTTTAAAAAATCATGCAGTAAGGGGTTGATCCTTTGTATGTTCCAACTCTTTTTTCCTAACGCGCTGCATGACTATTCCGTTCGAATTGCATCTGGATCTGCCATCAGTACGCGATGCACTTCGCGAATTTCCTTCGTTGGTTTCAATTTTTTTCCTGAACCACGGTGCACCTCGCGAATTTTTCTTTAATAAAATTCATTATTTTTTACTTTTTAATTCGGTTTGCTAAACGTGTTTTTTCAAAATATAATTCAATCCGCTAGAATCGCATCTCGACTCGATGCATTTCGCTCGAAAAATACGACCTTAGTGATGGTGCTCTGCTAGTTTTTGTTTCAATTAGCAGGTAGAATCGTATAAGTATTAGTTATCTCTGAACCTAAAACATTTTCACTGTTAAACAATGTTATCGCTTCAAAATATATCTTAAATCAATATTTGTGATGTTCAGAGAATTGTTTCTGTCCAACAACAATCTAGAATTTCAGTTATCATCGCTGTATAATGTTATTCATTGCTCCCAAGAGATACATATAAGTTTATCTTTATCTCCTCTGTCGTCTTTTGTTATGTATGTACGCATTTTCTTTCTTATTGAATCGAACAGAGTTCGTATAATTTCAAGGTACCTAAAAAACACATCATAATCCTGTCATTGTTCTCGAAATACAAAAGGGCTTTGTAGTCATGCTGAATAAGTAGGTATATCTTGAAGGCCAAGTATGAAATGAAAGTCGGTTACTATGGATATGTAATTCTGTTGTTTCCTTGCAGTGCAGCACAAAGGAAGATAATAAGGTAATATTGTCTCGATATGTCTCGAGTGAAGCAATAAGAAACTGACATGAATAATTCGCCGTCATGGTTCATACAAGACTGATTTTATATTATTCAGTAACAGTAAACAATTACTTTATTTTTCACTTGTATATTATTTGTTGATTTTACCTTAGATACGATTGCTTTAAATACACTCATTATGCCCTAGGGCGTTATGAGCGGGAATTATGGATCATTACGCCCGCTCATTGTACGATGAGGAATAAAGCAACTTACATTGATTAAATACTTCATAATCCTTGTCGTATACGACTTTGGATTTCTCCGGCAATGAATTATTCGCAGCTTTGGCTGCATTTTCTATGATATTCTTGGGTAAGTTCATTTTTATTTCCATTATTTCTATAAGACTACACAAAGAGAGCACCAATGACATTCACTAAATATGATGACAAAAATATTCACAAACGTCAAAATATCAACAAATGACATGCCTACTATGAGAAGGAAAATGTAAAGTATAGGAGCATTGAACCGATTTTAAAATCGATTTTTCATTAAAATAAAATATTTGTTTCGTTAAAAATAAAATCTTGTATGCACCACGTGCGTTACATTCATACCTCGGGCCAGAGGCCCTCGGGCCGAATGTTATCCTCCGGGCGTTAGGATCTATATAACGCACTTGGTATATAAATAACTATTATGAAATGGTAAAAATTGCGATAATTTTATCAATGCTATATACCACGCTAATAGTTAGAAATCAAATTGTGATACTGGCGCCAAAAGGAGGGGGCAAGGTGGGGCCATGGACCCCCTCTGAAAATTTCAAAATTGGATCGATACTAAAAACAGAATGAGAACAAACATTTTACAAAAGAACATTTTCTAAATTGTGATTCGTTTTGTACCAGATAGGTATAATAATAGACCCTGCATAAAATATTTCAATATCATCGTACACATCTCACTTATGGAATGATGTTGGCGCGTAGTGTACGATTTTTTTTATTGTTTGAAAATAAGTTTACTGAAAATAGAACATAGGTTTCTAATTTTATTTTCTATCTTCAACTGAATAACATTATAGTCAAATTTTCATTGAATTTAAAATCAACATCTTCATAAATTAACAAAAAATAACAAAGTTCGCGGTATATGCGCTCAGTTACTTTGAAACAGATCATAATTCAAAAAACTCTATCGCAGCGATAATGCACTCGGTAACTAGCTCAGTAGGTTTAATATACAACAATTCCATCTAAAAAAAGGAATGAAAAGGCCAATTCTTTCATTACTCCCCCAAGTAGGTGTGAGAGGGACGGGCTGGTTGAGGAGCAACTCTCTCAGTCTGATCTCTAGTATATACAAGTGCACTAGAGATGAGTGTGACCGAATAATTGATGGAAGAGAGGAGGTGCGGTGGGGTTCAGAAGTTGAATATTAGCCCAGCATTTAGATCCGTAAGTTTACAAACAGTGACATACCTACGCTATGAGAGGGCCTCTGAAAAAATTATTGCAGACAAATCGACTAGCCAAATACTCAGCTAGTCAAATACTCAGCTAGCCAAATACTCAGCTAACTAGCTCGACCGACAAAATCTAACGAGCACGCACCTCTTATAGCTATCGCTGACTACCAAGAAGATCTTTGTGATTTAGTTTAGTTTAGTTCAGTTTAGTTTAGTTTATTTCATGTTAAGAAGAATACATTTGCACTATACACACGTCATCAAGATATACAAAATTCAAAATTCAATTAACTTACATATAGACATTCACATGACACTAATAGCTTAAATATTCTATTTTTCATTTCATACAAGTATATATACATTTATTTTATCATCTTATTTTCGTTTTTGAACATAGGTACCAGTTACTGAAAATTAAAACAAACACTATATCTCTTGCCGGAAATACTCGAAGTATACCTCACTTGAATAAAAACACACCGGAGATCAAAATTTGCTTCATCTTTTTTTTAAATTTATCAATTGGTAGTTCCCCACCTGCCACTGGCAGTACATTGAAAAATTTGATCGCCCAGTAGTTATGGCCATTTTGACATCTTTTGAGTCGTCGGTAGGCCGGTACGAAGTTATGTTCATGTCTACGGCTATTCTTTTTTATGTAAAGTAGATTCTCCAGGATGTATAGAGAAGGCAACGTAAGTATTCCCAACTGCCTGAAACTTGCCCTACAATCGTCCCGGAAGCTCAAACCACACACCACCCTGACAGCTTTCCTCTGCAGTCCGAACAAACGTCGAGCACTCGAAACGTGCCCCCACACAAGTACAGCATATGATAGCCGTGCATGAAAGGTTGCAAAATAAGCTGTTCTTAGTACCTTATGAGATACATTATCTGCGAGACGACGCAGCAAATAAAGGTTTTTGTTCAGCCCGGAGGCTAGAGATTCAGTATGTTTTCCCCATTGTGCCTTTCGATCAACAAGAACCCCAAGGAACCTAGTCTGAGATACATGATCATTCAGAGTGCCAATCTCGCTCAATGCAAATACCTTTCCTTGTGTCTTCGCCTCATTCAAAAGCAATCTTGAACAATCTTGAACCCTTCAGCCTTTTCTTGTGCCTCCAAGGAGCCCAATAATGAAGCCTCCAGAGTTTCTGCCACAACAGAAATTGTTGTGTCGTCGGCAAAAAGAGTGTAATTAGACTTTTGGTCCCTCAATGGTAGATCATTCATATATATGAGGAAGAGTATTGGCCCCAAAATGGATCCCTGAGGCACCCCAATTTTTATCTCCTGCTTGAAACACATATCATAAAATTAGTGTTAGATTAGACAAATGTTTTAGAAGTATTAGTTGTATACGAGGTGTAAAATGTAAGAAAATAGAGGTATTGTAGGACACTCGTTCGGAACGGAATTTCTTTCGCTATATAGTTTGAGTTTTATTTTTCCATAAAATACATACTATTGCAGTGTATCGCAGGAAAGCAGTCATGTGCGAAAGTAGTTTTTTAACCTCCCAGACCAATATTTTCGAACTATTTTCCATGTGTCACTGGCTTCCTTACAGGGAGGGCCAGCCTAAGGGGTGTGCGAAGTATGCAGCCGCACACTCAAGCCTTCTAGAGGGGCATTAAATTGACCAATTTTTGTAAAAAAAAAAATTATAAATTTGGAAAATTTTTAGAAACTGATTTAAATATTGGGCAGAAATATTTAAACTATACTCGCCGGCATATCATTGGAAGCTTGGACACTAAACAGCTGTACACTCCCCTCTACACCCCTCGCCCAGTGTCGTTGGCAGTTTGTGGATTGAAAAATTAATTCACACAACTAAAGATCCCAAGCTTCCAATGATTTGCCGCCGACTATAGGAGGAATTGTGTCTTAAAACTATTACAGTTAAAATTCAATGTGAAACCGAAGATCTACCCGGCTACCCCAATGAGTTCTGAAATACAGTAAGTCTGATGGCCTTAACAAAGGTCCAAGGTCAGTAGAACAGTCGTCTCGTGGCGGGACGCGGAAAGTGTTGTGACTTATTTTCCTGCCTTCCTCCCCCGGTTTTGATTTTCTAGCCAATTGGCGTCTGAAATTAAGATCGTATCGCCGGAACGGCTAATATCGGTACTAGAGCATGGGCCATTAACGGATTGTTTACATTGTTTGTAATAGTATTTACGTTCATTTCATTTTAAGTTTTCGAACGTTTAGCTTCGTAATTTGTGTTTTTTGGACTTCATATTTTCCAGTGGTTCATTGTGTTTCGATTGAGGACAATATTATCTCTGTTCAACAGTAGATAACCTACCTACATCAAGTTGAAATTTACAGTTTTTATCATTGAACATGAAAATCAATAATAAAATAAAGGAGACGACGAATAAATTAATTGGTTAGAGGAACTATGTATACATATATGCTTGAATGGTTCGAACGTAATGAGTTATTATATTTTTGAATTTTCCTGACGTATAACAGCTCTCCTAAAAATACGGTGGACTTCTGAGAGTCTTGTTTTTTTTATAGAATCTCTGTTTTTCCTGGTTATATAATTGAATATTTTAGTTTTTACCTAGCTATAGACTCAAGTTTTATTTCATATTCTTAATGTTATGGTGAACTGTTATTTTGGTTGTGCAAATAAACATTATTTATTAATATTATTATAATAGTATCTCTGGTTGTTACATGAAAGAAAATACAATTATCTAGAATCTCTGGATGATGGCCTAGGTTCAGATTCCGATAAAAGAGGAAGATTTTTCGTTGGAATAGCATTGGACTTCAAAAACTCTACGTTTTCGGTTAGCTGAAAATTGCACATTATCAGTTGGTATAATTCAATATGGAAAAATCCACAAAATTACTGCTGGGAATATAATTATTCTCAGTAAACTGTAAAGAACAACTATCTTATGTTCACAAGAACAATGAAGAGTTAAGCTTTCATTAGTTTATTTGACATAATTGTGGTTATAGTACAAGGAAGAGTACTGAACATATCAAGTCAATCAATAATGAATCATATTTTCATACATAAATTTAATGTTCTACAAGGCGCAAAAAAGCACAAAAACTGTGTTTTTGGACCTTTAATTTCAAAAAATTCCATACCCCCCCAGACCCCCCGGCAGGGGCATAAAATTTGAGTCTAGCACACTTGCAATCTTCGCCTTAGGCCGGCCCTGCTTACAGGACACTGTCGCCTGAAGAAGCATCTGATGAAAATAGGTTTATCAGAAACTAACGAGCGTAGATAATGTGGGGAGGAGGAGGAAACTCCTGTTCAACTGGTTACAGAATGGTGTGCCTTGCAAGCCAACGAAATAAAAACTTTGGTCAAGAAACTTGTACGAGTGAGGACGTAACCTCCTTGATGCCTTCTCAGAAGGCATTGGAGTTTATTTATACTCTGGAACTAGAAGGCGAGCTGTAGATGACGCTGTTGTGAGAATAGCTCTGATGGGGGACACAATAGACCTTAAGGTCGCGATCCAGTGTAACCCCATATTAAATCTATAAATAAATAAATAATTAAATGCTCTGATCATGAAACAGTTTTCCATTACTTGATTCTTCGAAAAAATCTCGAAATATTTCTCATCAGTATATACTTTTTCGTTGAGTGTATTCTCACAAAAAAGGAACACTTCCTTAATCTTCATACTCTGCATCATTGCTTAAAAATAACGACCGCCTTATTGGGTTATGTACAGACAGATTAGGGCTTTAATAGCCCACAATTTCAGCAGAGTTCATCTCGAAATTGTCCCGTGGTAGCTATAAGCGACAGACGACAGAGGCTAAATTAGACATTCCTCCGGCATGCCCCGAGATAATCCAGTACATATAGATAACAAAGAACGTGACTGAATACAAATTTGATCAGCGAGAGCTACACAATAATGAATTTGTTGGCACGGTCCGGAGTCCGGACCGCATTGGTCGATAGCCGAAACCACTTGGTCCCATAGCACAAGACGCGCACCACGATGTTGCCAAATTGACTTCGAAATTCCTTATACATCAAGTAAATTTCACAATTTCACCATATTGTACGCTGTCATCATAGATAAGTATTACTCTTGGGAATTAATTAACAGTTTGAAACATATATAGGTTTAAACAAGTTGAAAAGATCTTCAGTACTGAGTGTTCGTGGAAGAATGGAAATTTTCCTTGCCAGAAGTTTCGTCTTTAAATACGAATGTCATCTTGACTCTCGAAGCTTCATCATACCCATAAACTGACTTAATGAAGGGCATGAAGTAACTGATTATTGCTTTGTTATCGAGTCTGCATTTTCGGATCAAACTGTATCTGCCTAGAATTTCTGGAATGTGATTGCTCTGAAAAAGTAGCATTGCTTTTTCTCGGTTTTATCAACACTGAATGATGAATATTGCTTATTTTCATTCTTCTAGTGTAGTGAAGTGTCTGCAAGAATTATTATTGTAGCCAAGATTATCGTGCGCATACTCAAACATAGTCGTGTTTTGTGGATTCGCTAAACGGTAGTGGCTTCGTTTATATCTAAGGCTTATTTTGAAACTTAGTTTAGTTATGCAAACGTCAACTGAACCTCAGGAGAACTAAATCCTGCACTGTGCTACTGTTGGTAGTTTACCTGTTGGATTCTAATTTGAACGAAAATAATAGTGTTTTTGATGTGTCAATTCAAATACATTTTTGAGATCGTGTTGTTTTAGAAGTCTTCCTATGCCTATCGGTAACGTTGTTGATGCGAGACAGAAGAACCATTTCTCGCTTTGGTTGGGTGTATCAGTTATTTAGGCGTCTTCATCGAATATTCAGGTTCACCTAGGCTTTCGACTGATAATATCTCTCGAAGAAATTAGAGAAACGTCCTGGGGCGGTAGTCGGATTATGCCAGCTTTTGTACTGAAAAACTGAACTTCTAGATGTAGCGAGATTTCTTTGTTCTGAAAAAAACTGCAAACTCACTAATCTGTTCCCTGTAGCTCCTAGGGGAAACAAATCATTAGTAAGACTATAAACCTACTTTCATCAAATGCTTCCTGAGGCGACAGTGTCCTTTAAGGTGTAATTTGTTCTTACTGAGATCTAGATATATATTTTATTTTGATCTTGCAGTTTTGAAGGTGCGAAGGAACTTTTTGGAGTTATTCATACCTGGAAGATTCCTCCAGAGTATTTCTCTTTGAATTTCCTCCTTCTTCCGAAACTCTTTCTTATAGGTGCATTTTCCACAGAAAGGTTCTGGGCCAGTAATTGATTCCCAAACCAGACAAATAGTATATTGTTTCATTAGGAGTAAAAGTGATACTTTTTGTGGCGAGACTAAATGTTTTTTTTAGTCGAGCCACGAAAAGTGCTTTTCTTCGAATAAAACATGCGATTTTTTCCGTAAACGGTGTTCAAACGATAGAATTGAGATGATATTTTTAAAAGGATTAGATGTGAAGAAACGTAAAACTAGATTGCTTTGCTTATTGGTTTTGTAGATGTCAGGGCAAAACAAATTTGACAATTCAATAAAATAATTCTCAGAAACATTTAAAGTCACTCATCTGCGCATTATAGGACTGTGCGTTTTTGCTGAGTACCCAAGTATTGAGAAATGACTTGTATTAAAATATAAAACATTTTTCTGACAGATTACATTATGTCGGATTCGGAACCCAACTGTACGCCGCCCGACGTTCTTGATATTGCCGTGAGAGTATAAAATAGTATACTACATACCGAGCGGGGAAGTTAGTTATTTATGTATCAAGGGCGTAAAACACGCATTTACGCCCGTGATGCATACAACATTTTTTGCACGACCTTAAAAGTAATAAATTAAGAAGTATATTTTACGATGATTTTGATAACAATAATGTTCATAGAGATATTCTTAAAATCATCTAAGCTGTTGTTTAAAATAATTATAAGGTATCCTTGGAAACACGCATCATATTCTATAACTAGCATCTAAATAAATCCAACTGAAGCGTCAAATTAAATTATTATTGTATTATATTTGATTTTTAAATGGAAGAACAAATAAGTTATAGTGATGAAGAGTTTTTGTGCACTCCACCAGAAGTATTGTAATGTTTATTTAATAAAATATTAGTTATATGTTCTCTGTTCTACAAAATTTCAATACCGGGCAAAAAAAGTTTTTTTCGCCCTAGGGCAAAAAAAAGTTTTTCAGCCCTAGGGCAAAAAAAGCCTTCTTTACGCTCTATTCGTATGGCAAAAAAACAGCATTTTATGACCGGTCGTGCAAAAAATCTATTACAGCCGAACGGCAAGGTAGCATACCGAGGTGCGCAGCACCCAGGTGTGCTGCAGACGTGAGGCTGGAATGATTTTCCCCGAGGTTTGTATACTATTTTACTCACAATCTATCACATTAATAATTAAGTTCTGATAATAATAATTATTACTTGTATTAATTAGGCAACATAAAAAGTTAATTGGTTCAACCATAGATTCGATCTTACAGTTGAGTCATAATTCACAATTTAATTTTTGACAATATTAACGAAAAATGTCCGACTGCGAATTTGAATCCACACCACCAGAACTTCGAGTAGCTGCAGAACAAGCATCCGAAGGCCTTATTCCTGTGAAAAGCAGAGGAAGGTATGTGAATACGTACGAAGCGTATATTAACTGGTGCGTGACTAAAGGGGCGCTGCACACCTCTGAGACTGTGCTCCTTGCCTATTTTGGTGAATTGAGTAATCAGAATAAAGCCAGTACATGTATGGTCAAGGTACTCGATGCTACGAACACTATTAAATATTAGGCATAATGTTGACATCAGTAATTATGCAAAATTGCGAGCAAACTTGAAAAGGCAGAATGTGGGATACAAAGCTAAAAAGTCCAGTGTTCTTTCCGAAGCAAACATCGATAAATTTCTTAACGATGCTCCGAAAGAATATCTCCCTCAAAAGGTAACATTTTAATTTCTCTAGTACATATTAAAAACGTTAAAGTACAAATTTCTTTCAGGTTGCTTTGATTATTGGCATTTCCGGAGCTTGCAGGTGTGATGAACTTCTAAAAATGAAAATAAATGGTTTGGAAATTTTAGAAAATCGGATTATAATAACGATTCCTATAACCAAAATCTATTCCTCGCGTACATTTGTGATTACAAAACCGGAATGGATTAAAGTAGTGAAACAATACTGTGACAAGCGCAACAACATCGACTGTGAAAGATTGTTCTTACAAATGAGGTTTGGCAAAGTTACACGACAGCCTTTTGGGCATAATTCTATCGGAAGTTTTCCCAAAAAAATTGCAACCTTTTTAAAACTACAAAATGTTAATGGGTTCACAGGACATTGTTTCAGACGTACTTCAGCGATATTATTAGCAAATACAGGTTCTACAGTTGAAGAGATTAGGAGGGTGGAAATCTAGTACCGTGGCTGAAGGTTATGTGGAGAATTCTTTGCACGGACAAGTAAAAATAGCTAATATGTTGTCTCATGCTGAAAATCTTTGAACATCGGCATCATCATCGAATTCTGAAACTCATAATTTTAAGCATCAAGGTCTTGCTTTAACGGTCAATGGTAATCATAATTCGAATGTAACTATCAATATTTATAATTCCAAATAGTTTTTTTTACGTTAAATGAATATCGAGTTAATTCTGATTTATTTCCATGCTAGTAGGTAAAGTGACACAAGCTAGCCGTTAAAGTGACATTTGCTAGCCGGTAAAGTGACATTTGCTAGCCGGGAAAGTATGAAGTATGTAATGAAGCGCTTCCCGACTGTTCTGAAGGTTAGAAAACCATCGATTACCGATCGATTATTAGTCTCGGCGCTACAACTGACCTTGTACAGAGAATTAGCGAGGGGTTGGATGCAAACAAATATGCAATAGTGATATTTATTGATCTAAAAAAGGCATTTGATCTGGTTGACCACAAATTATTATTGCGTAAAATTCAGCAAATGGGAATAAGAGGAAAGGCCTACATTTTAATTGAGACATTTCTGAAAGACAGAAAACATCGCACAGAAATAGGATCTGCAACAAGCACTGAGGAAGATGTGTCAAAGGGGGTACCTCAAGGTTCGGTAATAGGACCGCTACTGTATCTCTTATACGTAGAAGATCTCAAAACGGCTGGGCTAGTGGCTCGATACTACATGTTTGCCGATGACACTGCATTGTTCTATGAGGGTACAGATATAGAAATCCTGCAGCAAATTATCGCGGATGACCTGAAAAGGTTTCATGACTGGCTAAGTTCTAACAAACTCATCCTGAACGTAAACAAAACTGTTGCATTACTATTTAAACAGAAAAATAAAGAAACAATAGCATTAAACATCAGAATGAATGGTATGAAAATTGAACAAAGAAGTGAACATACATACCTAGGGCTTAACATCGACACAAAACTGGAGTGGACTGGACACATTGATTCTTTGGCAGCCAAGCTTACACCACTTATTGGAGCATTGAGAAGAGTTAGTCCCTATCTCAGTAATAGTGCAAGAAGATCGATCTACTATTCTCATATTCATTCTGTGCTTGTGTACCTCATCAGCATTTGGTCAAATACTTCAGTTAACAACCTACTGAGACTTCAAAGGATACAGAATCGCGCTTTGAAGGCATTATATAACTTGCCATATGATACTCGAACAACGGAGTTGTACAGTACCTTGGGGATACCCAACATGAAACTCACCAAAGTGGTTGAACAGTGCAAACTGATATATAAAATTGAGCATGGCTTACTTAAATGCAATACTGAGTTGAAAAAAAGACTGAATATACACAATCATGGAACTAGACAGATGAATAACTATAACCTAGGCAATATAAGAACAAATAAAGCGAAGAATTCACCGATCTACCAGGCCGCGACAGTTTTTAATATCCTACCAGAAGATATTAAAAACCTAGAAAAATTAAATTTATTTATAAAAAAAGTCAAATTACATCTTAAAAGCTGATATACCTACTCTCCATATTATAATAATGCGTTCACACATATTTTATTTTGTAATGAATATTATTCTACGGTAACATCGACTTGATCGATGATTTGTAGTCTTATTTATAATAAATAAATAAAAGTGTTTTTTTTTGTACGCTCATGGCCGGACAAAAAAGTAAAAACAAAAGGACGTCTGAGAAATCAAACTTCAACATTGAGAACTGATGTTAAAAAGGTCATTTTTTGACGATTGCGGAAAAAAATAGTTGTTAGATATGAAAAAGACATGATACTTATCAATGCTCTACTCTACAATCTGAAGATTATTCCACTGCAATAAATCAGCGAATGGATAAATTCATAAAATCTCATTCCAATTTGTGTTTCCCTCATTCCATACATCAACCGGATCTACGATCTTCTTTAATTCCTTTCTCCATATCAATGAATCCACTTTCACCCCTAGAACGATTGATTTTTCATGCTTTCAAACAGTTCGATGCGGCAACGTCGCATTACGCAGTTATAGTCCGAAGTTACATGGCCAAAAAGAGGCGGCAGCAGTACGCCAACACACCTCCGAGATGAGAGGTGCTCAACCACCCCTCAGTAGAGAGCCGCTTACGGCACTCGTAAACAACCCTGAAAAAATCGCAATGAGTCAGAGTAAACATTTCGCAGGATTGAAGATGCTCAGTCTGCCGGTCTGAACGTTGGCTCAATAAATCGCTGAGAGCACGTGGGTTTTTTTTTTAAACTGTCGGTTGGTGTACGTTATTCCGGGTGAAATGACCCGTCAGCTTTATACACAGACGGTGAGTATATTATAGAATGAAATTAGATCGATTTTAAAGTTTGTGACTTTTTATTTTTTGTGTTTTGAAAGTTTCCGATTGTTACTGTTGAAAATTGAGTTTTCACAATAATTCTTTAGCATGCCATTTATATGGAAGAGGAATCAAAAAAATATATAAAGAAAAGAGGTACGATTTCCTTGGAAACTGGGTTATGTTCATGAGATGAAAAATCGAGCACATGTATCAATGAAATTTGCATCACAAAAAGTAAATAAAACCACCAAATAGATACGTACAAATAATGGTAATATTATATTTTAGTTACAGTCACATTTTGTCAAAGAAATGAATATAATATACATAAATATATTTTCTTTCTCCCTTGGTTTTTGATTTCAAAAATGTCGAAACAAAATTAACGTTTTTCTAGAGGAGAACTTTGTCTTTTTTTCAGTTTTTGAAAGAAACATTATGTTCTCTTTAATATATTTAATTAAATGGAGTTCATATCTTCGACACGTCTGTTATTTTGTATATATATATATATATATATATATATATATATATATATATATATATATATATATATATATATATATATATATATATATATATATATATATATATATATATATATATATATATATATATATATATATATATATATATATATATATTTAACAAGTCACGTTATCATAAGCTGCAATGGTTCTACTATTTCACTGTAAAATTATTTTTCAGGTCTCTGGCCCTGACGGACACCATATCCTCATTGCTGGGAAACCGGAATACATTGGGCAAGTACTGGCATCCCTTGCAGTATCTTTGGGACCATTGGCGGCGGGCTTAGGCAAAGGTTATAGCTCCCCTGCCATAGCATCACTGCAAGAAAGAGATGCTGATGCCTTCCTCGTCAATGGACAGCAAGCATCCTGGCTCGCCAGTTTGTCTCTTCTTGGCGCTCTTTTTGGAGCACCTTTGGGAGGTGCAGCCGTTAGATGGGGAAGAAGAAGAACCCTTTTATACGCCGGAGTACCTCTATCGCTCTGTTGGATCATCACAGTGTTTTCTGTAAGCGTGGAAGTCATGTGCTTAGCAGCCTTCGTCAGTGGATTTCTGGTGGCTATTGTGCAACTGTCTGCCCAAGTCTACGTGAGCGAAATTGCCACCCCTAGCATAAGAGGTGGATTGAGTGCACTACTGAAGATTGCTGGGCATGCCGGTGTACTCGTCGCCTTCGCTGCTGGCGCGTTTTTAGACTGGCGTCAACTCGCTGGACTGATATCTCTAGCTCCCGCCGCTATGTGTCTGGCCATGTGGAGGGTGCCTGAAAGTCCAGGATGGCTGGTACTGCGAGGCCGTCTGAGCGAAGCCGAGGAAGCTCTAAGGTGGTTACGGGGCGAAAACGCGGATCTTAGGTTAGAATTATCCGTCTTACAAGCACACGTATTGAACAAAACAGTTCCCGTAAGTCCAGCTTTGTTAATACATAATTTAAAAACACCAGTTTTTATAGCCTGTGGTCTGATGTTTTTCCAAAGATTTTCTGGAGCTAACGCTTTCAATTTTTACGTAGTAAGTGTTTTCAAGGAGACCTTCGGTGGAACTGATCCTCATAGCGCAGCTGTAGCTGTAGCTGTAGTTCAATTATTATCGTCACTTCTATCTGGTCTCCTGGTAGATATAGCTGGAAGACTTCCACTACTTGTGGCTTCTAGCGTACTCATGTCTCTTGCGTTAGCATGTTTCGGTTCTTTCGCATATTACGAGGATGTACATCCTAAAATTGTACCAAATTTAGACTGGATACCTTTACTTTGCGTGCTAGTATTTACTGTAGCCTTCACATTAGGTATTAGTCCAATCTCGTGGCTTCTAGTAACCGAATTATTCTCACTCGAGCAAAGAGGTTTGGGTACGGCTTTAGCAACGGCATTCAGTTATTTATGCGCTTTTATAGGAGTAAAAACTTTCGTAGATTTCCAAGAATTATT
The DNA here is from genome assembly GCA_030704885.1 of Cynegetis impunctata. Taxonomy (NCBI): domain Eukaryota; kingdom Metazoa; phylum Arthropoda; class Insecta; order Coleoptera; family Coccinellidae; genus Cynegetis; species Cynegetis impunctata. The sequence continues at coordinate 169,813 of JARQZK010000816.1, read as the reverse complement.
CGGCCTTTATGGAGCTTTTTGGTTATACGCTTTTATTTCAGTATGTGGTCTATGTTTCGTAGTTTGTTGCGTCCCAGAGACCAAAGGTAGGGACCTAACGGAAATTGACACGTATAGATGACCGTACGCGAACAGGTCTGCTCCAAAAGTAGCTGTCAGTGTTGTTGAAAGATACTGCTGAGATGTAGTGAGATTATAGAAATTGTTAGTGAGAAAATTTCATTTGGCATTTGTTCTGCCTCAGTGTATTATATCCTACGGAGGAGGGCTATCGATGATTTATCAATAAGCAATTATAAAAGAAGATCCTATTGAATATCAGGATTATAGATGAAAATCAAACTGTTGATAGATGATTTTAAGTGGGTTTATCTAACGACTTATAAAAAGAGTTACGTATCTTCAAGTTAACATAATTGGAAACATAGTTTGATAAACGAAATAAGTATATCATTTTATGCACAAGTAGGTAAACTGTTAAATTTATTAATTTTCATTTTTGATAGTCTTCTATAAGTTCTCTTAATGTTTTGTCATTCTCTACAAACCTTTTTTTTAATGAAATTAAATTGATTTGACAGTTGTCATAATTGTCCAAAAACGATAGAACGTGACGTCGTAGTGTTTATATTTCATATTGAAAATCTATCATACTGTGTCACATTTTGTTACAAAATTTTGCCTCCAAGTTACGAATGAAGAAACCGTATGAGTTAAAAAAGTTCTCTATTTCACACAAAAACGGGCCATAGCAGCAACGTAGTGAAAACAATTAGCATTCATATTTCTATGAAAATCAATCCTCCAAAATATGACTTTAAAATCATGAAAAATTATTTAAGAACTGTTCCTTCCAATACTACATTAGTCAGGTATGAAACGATTCTCCGTAACTGTAGAGAAGTCAATAATTTTTTTTAAGAACATAAGAGTATTCTGTATTTGTGTCTAATTCAAAATTACCATGATTTCGTCAAATTTTCAAATTTTCTGTTATTTGTTTTCCTTAAATGTTTGTTCGAAGAAAACAGTTGGCAATTTATTTTATGGATATGAAAAACTCATTCCTCATGTTGTTATAATTAGAGGCTCATAATTTATTGAATTTGTAGTTCATTGATTACTTATCCACAGAAAATATAGATTCAATGCTTCAAAGATGATTATGAGTATATTTGTATTTAGCCAGTGATATATAATCCCACTTCTGATGTTCGATTCCCTACTTGATGGTATCGAATATCGAACTTTTAGTAGTAACAAAAGGCACTTTTCATGGCCAAATTGATTACGGCTCCATTATATCCCGGAAAAGTCCACAAAACCTTGGAAATTGCTACACCAAGAAACTTGATGATGTATAAGAGACAGATACAAATTGATGGCGAGATCTTATCCAGACTTCGGTCTTTTGTTGAAAATGTCAAGAAGTACGTCATATATCCAGCGCGATGGAGAGGCGTGTCCTTTCCGCTTTTCATGCGGAAACTTGGCACGCTTTTCCACGAAGCGTTCAATACTCGTATGTTATGCACAATTATTCACTATTGGAGCTGAAAACTGAGCCCGAATACGGATGGCAGACCGGAAAGTACTCCTGAATAATCGATTTACGCCAAGAGAAATCTACATATTTCCCATTTTGGCTGGTAACGATACCGGAACGGCTTTTTGCGAACACCAGCCGCAAGTTTTATCCTCCCGTACCGTTTATTGGAAATTGAATTACATTTCATCCCGTCCGTTAACTCTGCGAGTTGCGCTAATGAATATGGGCCTTGGATGCGGGCATGAACGCATTGAGCGTTCTGGAACCCAGATTGTTCGATAAAGCCGCATTGGCTCTGAAATAAACATATATCCTGAAAGGAACAGAGAGCTGACGTATGTACGTCCCATCCGATGCGGATAGACGAAGTGGAATGTGAAGATACATAGTTTCAAATAACTCGGAAACTGAATCAGATAGACGTATCATGTCGCATATCAATATATAGGTTTCCTTTGGTGTTCTCTTCGATAAGATTATTTTCAGAACGATAATAATGAAAATCTCAGAGAAAATTGTGATTTCTTCATTTAGTAGTATCTATCGATGAATAATCTGAATCAAAAAGTCGTAGTAGCTTTCTATGTGATAGCGATAAATAAAGTGGAATATCTAAAACCAAATTTCGAAATATTTCAAGTGGAAGAGATCATTTTTTGAATGATAATATGGAAAATCTCAGAAAAAAATCTAATTTCATTATTAAGTTTTATCTACTCATGAATGAGCAAAACCAAAGAGCCATAGTACTGTGTGAAGAAGATAAATGAAGTGGAACATCGTAAATCATATTTTGGAATATCTTGAAAAGTAAAAGAGATAGATATATCTTGTCGCATATCAATATATAGGTTTTCTTAGGTGTTCTTTTCGATAATATCATTTTCAGAAAGATAATATGAAAAATCTCAGAGAAAATTGTGATTTCTTCATTTAGTAGTATCTATCGATGAATAATCTGAACCAAAAAGTCGTAGCAGCTTCCTATGTGATAGAGTCAAATAAAGTGGAATATCGAAAAACAAATTTTGAAATATTTCAAGAAAAAAAGATCATTTTCAGAACGATATATGGAATATCTCGAAAATCATATTTTAGAATGTCTTGAAAAGTAAAAGAAATAGATGTATCTTGTCGCATATCAATATATAGGTTTTCTTAGGTGTTCTGTTCGATAAGATCAGTTTCGAAACGATAATATGAAAAATCTCAGAGAAAATTGTGAGTTATTTCATTTAGTAGTATTTATCGATGAATAATTTGAACCAAAAGGAGGTAGTATATTTCTATGCGATAGAGAAAAATAAAGTGGAATATCGAAAACCAAATTTTGAAATATTTCAAGAAAAAAAGATCATTTTTGGGACTATATATGAAAAACTCTGAGAAAAATCTAATTTCATTATTAAGTAGTATATACTGATGAATAAGCAGAACCAAAGAGCCATGAAACGTTTTTCCTGTGTGAAGAAGATAATTAAAGTGGAACATCGAAAATCATATTTTGGATTAACTTGAAAAGTAAAAGAGATAGATGTATTATGTCGCATATCAATATATAGGTTTCCTCAGGTGTTCTGTCTGATAAAATCATTTACAAACAATTTTAAGTGAAATTTCAGAAAAAATTTCGATTTAATCTTATAGATTATCAATCCACGATGAAGATGAACCAAAGAGTCATAGAGCGTGTGTCCCATCTGATGAATTTAAATGAATAATATCGAAAATCAAATTTAAGAATATCTCGAAAAGTGGAACAGATAAAAGTATCATGTCGTATATCAATTTATATGTTCTCTTAGGAGTTCTGATCGATAAGATTATTGTCGTAACGATGAAAATTCTCAAAGAAATATTATATATAGTGGTATTTACTGATGAATAAGCTGAACCAAGAAGCCATTGTATGTTTGAAACGAAAATCAAATTTCTGAATTTGTTGTTCTCTTAGGAGTTCTGATCGATAAGATTATTGTCGTAACGATGAAAATTCTCAAAGAAATATGTTATTCTATTATATATAGTGGTATTTACTGATGAATAAGCTGAACCAAGAAGCCATTGTATGTTTGAAACGAAAATCAAATTTCTGAATTTTTCGAAATATAACACAGATATATGTATCATGGCGCATATCGATACATAGCTTTTCTGTCAATAACTGAAGAACTCAACAGATAGACATATCATGTCGCATATCGATATAAAGGTTTTTCGAAAGTTCTGCATTACAAGATAATTTTTGAAACCATATCCAAGAAAAATATTTGCAATGAACATTACATCTGATGAAGATACATTTATTTCAATGTTGAGAAATTCATCATGGAATAACTCAAGAACTAGAAGAAATAGATTTATCCAGTCGCATATCAAAATAAAGGTTTTCTTGGGCCGTTAAGATCATTTTTTGTACCATAATATCAGCTGTATCAGTGGAAAATATGAACTTGTTTTCTCGAAAAAATATCAATGAGTAAACTGAATAAAACAAACAGTGAAGATTATCAAATTGCGACATCTGTGGATGTGGAGGTAATATGAAGTATATTTCATGTTTCGGGTGAATATACCGGGTGTCCACGGAAGGTGGCTCGCCCCTATAACATTTTTATTTTCGGAGATAATGAAATGAAATTTAGAGGATCTATTTAATGCATAAAACTGCAATTTTTGACGAGTAACTCAACTTCATGCAACTTCCGGTTTTTCCGGAAATGACATGAACTTTAGATTTTCAAATGGGACACCTGGTATATTTTAAGTTTTTTGTCTCCATATGACATTTAGAATACAACCATGTATCATTTGTTACTGTTTGTAACCTTTTTTTTATTTTTTTTTCGAAATAAATTTTGATTCTAGAGGGCTATGGATGCGTTTAAATAACTACTATCGGTTCTAAAATGTTTGTTACAATACAACTTTACTGTTTTCGACCAAAATGATTCAGCTATGTGATTTTTAATTTTAAAACTATTATTACTATTTTTTTTCAAATGGCAACATGGTGGCTCGTCGGGTTAAAAAAAAAGATAATTTCATTACGATTAATTTGATACCGCACTCTAGCTGTTAGGCTAAAAGAAAACTTTCAATAAAAACCTTTAATCCCATAACCTTAGAACTTTCTTCAAATGAAGAATCTTATTGATATTAAAATAACATTTGAAATCATCGAGTAGCCTGTGACCAACACAACTGAAACAAAATAAGTCCGAAGCCACGCCCACAAATCTACGTCCCAGGGCGGTAAACGCATCTATAGCCCTCTTGAATAAATATTTCTTTCGAAAAAACAAATGAAACAACGATTACAAAAAGTAACAAATGCTACATGGTTGCATTCTAATTATCATATGAAGACAAAAAAACAGAAAATATACCAGGTGTCCCATTTGAAAACCGAAAGTTTATGTCACTTCCGGTGAAACCGGAAGTTGCATGAAGTTGAATTACTTGTCAAAAAATGCAGTTTAATGCATTAAACAGATCCTCTGAATTTCATTTCATTATCTCCGTAAATAAAAAAGTTATAGGGGCGAGTCACCTTCCGTGGACACCCGGTATAGGTTTTTATTGATAACCTGTATTATAAGACCATTTTTGGAGCTACCGTATCAGTGGTTTTTAAGGTATAGAGCTTAGATTTCGAATAATAAATCAACGGATACCATAAATCGAAAGGTACGGTACGTACGCCCATCTTACGCAGATAGATTAAGGAATACCTTACGAAACATGTCTTGAAGTATGTCAAAAACGTCATCAGAAGGACTAATCACATTCAATTAATCTCTTTTGAGAGTTTGGAACAAATTATTTCACCTCCCAGAAGAATTTTCCAAGAATTTAATGGTTCTTTCAACATTCTCGAAACTGACCACAAACTGACCACAACTTTTATTTTTATGATTGCAGTTTCGAACTGACTCATCATATCATTCGTTCGATAATTAATTACATAGCAAAATTACATGTTGGCTAAGTGATTCAGTAGCTGCTTATTTATTGAATGTTTAATATGGAAAATCTTTTTCATTGTCGCAATGAAAATAGAGTTCAATTCATTCACCTAACATCAATTTTCATCAAAGCTTGCATTTATACATTTCTCACTGTTTGCAACGTTAAATTTAATGTTCTTTCAAACAAAATTATATTGATGATTAAAGGATGACTTGGTAGTTTTATCGTTTTATTAATGTTTCGGTTATTTTATTATTAACAACAGAATGAAATACAATTTCCATTAGACCTACCCAAACCTCCGTTTTCACGATAAAATTCGAGAAAGATCGATAGTTATTTTCCATTCACTAATGGAATTTTTTTTTTCCTTAAAGATGCATTACCAGGTACATTAGGTATTATAATCAACCAATAAACCACAAATTATTCTCATGTTAGATATTGTAGTTTTATGTGAATACATATTGTTCAGTTTTACTGTGACATATCGCTCTTAACTTTTATAAATTCAATGAAGAAAATTATTATCTTGATAATAATGTGTTCCATATATGTTATATATATATATATATATATATATATATATATATATATAAATGTTTTTTTTAAATTTCGGATTTATTGGGCTGATACCTGATGTAAATTAATAATAGTATATTATTCAACGAGCACAAAATGATTGCTATTTTTCACGAGGGTGAAGTTTGCGACACGAGCTGTAAGTGAGTGCCGCAATTCACCCGAGTGAAAAATTGTAATTTTGTGCGAGTAGAATACTATACTTTGTCCACGACTTCCTCGAAAAAATTAGTAATAATCTGCATTTTCAACAATAAAAATAATTATCAAAAAAGTTGATATAACATTTTCTGTGTTCACTGAAAACTGCATACTCACGTAAACGTCAACTATTTCACTTGACATCGATTCCATTCCTTTCTTTCACTCTGATAAAAATGAAATAGATAATTTATTAGAGTAAATATTCAAAAGGTTGGGCATTATATTGAATATTAGTTTAATAATTTGCCTAAAAGTTATCTTAGTTACATAAAACCTAAAAATCTAATAACAATACTTTCCTAACAATGTGAATGATAGTCTCAAGTTTGTACATACGTTTTGAGTGTGACGTCATGCAGTGTATAATAAACCATTATACACACTAGTGAATAATAGGTATAATTGTACTTCAGGAAGCACACGTATAATGAATGATTTATAGTACAGTCGTGGACAAACATATTTAAACAATGGTTTATAAAAACAATTTACATATTTATTTTATAAAATAACGCATGACGCACGTCTCGGTGAAACTTCACCTTCTTCAGATGCTGTATGCAAACCAAATATATTTCTCCGTTATATCGAATACAAGAAATAAATACATGGCAAATTATGTAGAAAGGGTAAAATAGAAGGTTGGTTACAAACAATTAGTAGAATAGGAAAAACCCATTCTCAGGTCATTCGATAATTTTGAAAAGATTCAGAAGGGGGCTTGTAGTATGATCAAAATTGGCTAATCAATAGGAGACCTGAATGTTTTTATTTATTTATCTGTAATGATTCTAGAAAATTATGTTCAATTCCCTTACTTTCAGCATTTAATATTTCGAAGCTTTTAGACCTGAATTTCAGAACACAAATGTAGGTTTGTTAATCAAAAGTCGGATTCTCATTATTAAAACCATTTAATCCAAGAAAATCACACATTAAATTTCAACTTTAATATATTAAATGCTGAAAGTAAGGGAATTAAACTTAATTTTCTAGAATCATTCATCATCATCATCATCAATCAGCCACTTGCGTCCACTGCTGGACATAGGCCTCTCGTAGTGCTCGCCATTCATTTCTGTCTTTCGCCGCTTTCATCCAGTTTCCCCGAATCATCTTTATGTCGTCCGTCTATCTTGTTGGTGGCCTTCCTCTGCTTTTAGTGGCATCCGCTCTTGGTCTCCACTCAAGGATGCGCTTTGTCCACCTTCCATCTGTTGTTCTTGCAAGATGGCCAGCCCAATTCCACTTCAAACGAGTTATCCTGTCTATGGCGTTGGTTAGACCGGTTTTCTGCCGTATAGTTTTATTTGGCACTCTATCTCGAAGCGAAATTCCCAGCATCGACCGTTCCATGGCTCTCTGCGCAACCCTAATTTGTTCTGCGATTTTCTTCGTCAGTGTCTCGGCCCCGTAGGTCAATACTGGTAGGACACACTGATTGTAGACCTTACGTTTGAGGCATATTGGTATATCCGATTTAAAAACATCACGCAGTTTTCCGAACGCCGCCCATGTCAGACCGATCCTTCTATGTAGTTCCGATGTTTGATTGTCTCTAGATATTTTGAGTTCGTGACCTAGGTATTTATATCTTACAACTTGTTCAATATATGCGTTATCCACGGATATGTTCTGGCTCAAGACAAGTTTTGTCATAAATTGTGTTTTTGCGAAGTTTATTTTGAGGCCTACATCTTTACAAGCAGCGTGGAGGCTTGTGAGCATACTCTGTGCTTGATCTATGCTGTCGGCAGTTATGACAATGTCATCCGCAAACCTCAAATGACTTAAAAACTCCCTATCAACTTTGATTCCCATTTCGTCCCAGTTTATTCTTTTGAATGCCAGCTCTAATACGGCCGTAAATAGTTTTGGAGATATTGTGTCTCCTTGACGCACTCCTCTCTGTATTCTAAACTTGTTTGTATCTTCATGAAGTCTTACGCATGCGGTTGCATATTCGTATATATACTTAAGCAGTGTGGTATATCTATAGTCAACTCGGCAGTCCGCCAGCGCCATTAACATCTGGTGTTGGTTGAAGGTCAAATGCCTTCTCGAAATCCACAAAGATCAGCATTAGTGGTTTATTATATTCGATGGATTTTTCTATTAGAGTTTTTATAGTTTGCAGATGGTCATCTGTTCCAAATCCCGATCTAAATCCGGCTTGCTCGCGTGGCTGATAGAAATCGAGCTTATGTGTTAGTCGCTTTGTTATTACCTTCATGAACAGTTTGTATGTATGGGACAGTAGCTAGAATCATTACAGATAGATAAATACAAACATTCAGGTCTCCTATTGATTAGACGAATTGATCATAATACAAGCCCCTTCTGAATCTTTTCAAAATTACCGAACTGCCTGATTATGGGTTTAGAATGGGGTTTTCCTATTCTACTAATTATTTAACCATCCTTCTATTTTTACCCTTTCTACATAATTTGACATCTATTTATTTCTAAGGTTATTTCATTTAATAAATATGTAAATTGTTTTCAGAAACCATTGTTTTAAAATTTTTTTAAACCGCCACGAATGAAATATTCAACATTTACTGAACATAGTACAAAATATCTTGCCAACGATTCAACTTGCTCCTTCTCTTCTTTCAACGAAAGAAATTATGTTTGTTTTCATTTTCTAAAGTTAAATTATAACTTTTCATTATTTTGTTTATATGTCATTTTGAACTGAATTTATTTATACATAGAGACGTGGGTATTCTAGAATGCCGTTGATATGTCAACTTATTAGGCATTATACCTCGATTTATATTGATGAAAGATTCAAAATGAACAGATAAAAGTATTATAAAATGGTTTTTGTAATTTAGAACTTATCCTCATATGGTTGTACCTATAAGTTATAAAATATCAATATAAAATTAGTTCTCATGATATAAATCTGTACAAGCAAACAATTTCTGCAACCTATATGTTATCAAGAATGAAATTTTTTATGAATCTTCATTCAATTTTGTTGATTTTTTGTCTGTGACATTCTCAGAAAATTAGTCAATTTCTATTGAATAGAAGGCCTTAGGAATTATTATGCCAGTAGTTGAGGTAATATTCTATATTCAAATAGTCCGTAAATTATAAATCTAGATAACGCCAAAACATAATAGTTGGTTTATAAAGAACTCAGCATATTTCAGCTTATCGTTTAGTATCCGATTTCGATTGAAAAAAAAAGAATATATATATATATATATATATATATATATATATATATATATATATATATATATATATATATATATAGATATATATATATATATATATATATATATAATATATATTATATAATATATATATATATATATATATATATATATATATATGTATATATATATATATATATATATATATATATATATATATTAATATATATATATATATATATATATATATATATCCATATGAATTCTGGACCAATACCTACAATCATACCATCTATTGTTTGCATTCCAAGTTATTTCAATTAACAATGATATCTCAGATGAAATATTTTTTGTATCTCAAACTTTCTTGCTCTATGTGTTTCTGATCTTGGATTCATAAATTTTATCCTTCTCATGAAATCCAGGGAGTGCCTTGACGAACAAGAAATTGTTTTATATGTCAATAAAAAGACACTGACTCTGTGAACCAAAATAAAAGAGAATTGCCTGTGGTACATATCGCATAGAATGTCGTACATTCATATAACAAAAATACCCAGTTCGTTCACTGTTAAAACTGAGAGCATTAGTAGGTGAACTACGAAGACGTGAAAATAGTATGTAATGTTTAAATTTGTTACTTAAATTCTAGTAAAACATCCAACAAGGGTCACATAGAATCACAGAATCCTACAAACAATAAACCAAAAAAAAAGCCAATACAAGAATTTATCTTCTCTATCGTACTTTGGTAACGCAGATTGTGATACGATGACCAGACTATGTAAATCATATGTACGCCCAATATAAGAGTTTGGAAATAGTGTATGGCATCATATACTTCTACGAGTCGAACATAGAATGTACTCAGACTCAGAAAGGAGCTACTGGACTTTCATATGGGCGTGTAAGACCAACTTATGAAGAACAACTACAAACAATGAAGCTTCCTACTCTCTTGCATCGGCTTGAGAGATGTGACCTAATTACATCTTTCACGTCATTACATGATGATGACTCTCCTATTAGACACCTATTTCACCTCAGGAAGATCGTCGTCTACGCAGACACCCTTATTAGTTGAAGCGAGAAAGTTTTAGAAGAAATTTTTTTTCCTTACTGAGTATTTCATGGATGGAACCAGCTGACGTTGCTACGGCGTCTAACATAAATATTTTCAAAGCTCGGTGAGATGCGTATTTTGCTGCAAGTGTGCACTTATATTGCATTGTATTGTACTTTTTCTTTTTGGAGTTTCATGGGATTTTATTACTTTCTATTCTCAACCGAATTTCTCCGACAATTCTGCCAAGTACGTGAACACTTATGAATATATCTAGGAAAAAACGAAAGCTTTGAACTGCTTGAAGAAGTAGCAAACCTGTAACACTAATGGTAGAGCATTACCTAGATTTGTGGTTCCTTTAGAAACTCCTTGAGATAGATTGATGTTCTGGTTATTAAGATGTGTACTGCTAATTGATGTGTATTATCTGCATACCTTGTATGACTAATCAATTTTTCTCTTAGTGAAATAATAGAGGCAATGGCTGCAGAACACCAGCAATGAAAATATTTTCCAGTGATGTTCGAGCAATTTAAGGTGAGAGATTAATGACTGGTCGTCTATTATCCTCACTGCTCATCTTGAATTGAGTCCACTAGGTGCATTGAGTGCATAGTTGCAGCAGGGCAGCACTATTTCAACGCTGGGCAGCCTTGGGCCTTATAAAGCATCAACAGCTGCTTTGGCTTTGGCATTGGTGGAGATGTGTTCATGCTAGGTTGAATTGGAGTTAACGCTGATTCACAGAAGATGTAGTTCATTGGCTGGCCTAATTATTTGGTTGTCCAGTAATAATTGAGGACCGATGAGGGAATTTTTTCTTGAAAACGTGGTTACTTGTATCTTGGTGGCATTTAAAGCAACTAAATGACCAGATCCCCAATTGGAAATGATCTTGAGGTTGCTATTCATAAACTCAGATGGCACAACACGTTGAAGGTCAGATCAAAATTAACTGACTATTCTCTTGTTCGTGATGAATGCCAGTAGACCCAGTGATGCCCACAATTTTTTGTTCATTCGAGTATAGAAGATCATCGATATGCATAAGGACAAACGTCGATGACAAACTTTTTCATACAATTCTAGAGATTTTTGTGGTAACATAGATGTACCTGCTGCGTTTGCTTCAACCGTTATATGTAGTGGAGAAGTCGATCTTGCTCTATACGATTCTAAAATCATCGCAAAATAATTTAAAAAACGAGAATTCTTGACTTCACCGGCATATAAAATTTTTAACTGAGGCACAGCTATTTATGCATTTTTAGAATTTTCCAAATAGTTGATAAGCTTTCATGGCTACAGTGCGTAAATTAAATCCTATAGGTAAATCATTGTACTTCCCACTTCTTCTTCTTCAAGTGCCATCTCCTCTTAGAAGGTTGGCTATCGTCATAGCTATTCTCACTTTTGATGCTGCAGCTCTAAACAACTCAACGGAACTACAGTTGTACCATTTTCTCAGGTTATTTAACAAGGAAATGCTTCTCCTTCCTCTATTTCTTCTTCCCTGTATCTTCCCCTGCACAATATTCTGCAACAATACATATTTCTCTCCCCTCATCACGTGGCCCAGATATTGCAGCTTCCTTATTTTAATTGTGTTTAATATTTCCTTTTCCTTTCTCATTCTTCCCAGTACCTCCTCATTTGTTACCATGTCCACCCAACTTATTCTCAAGATCCATCTATATGACCACATCTCAAATGCCTCCAGTCGGTCACTTATATTCTTCTTCAACGTCCAGGATTCCATCCCATACTGTA
>JARQZK010000816.1:0-152500 GCA_030704885.1 Cynegetis impunctata | reverse complement strand
TCGAGCAGTAAAATCCCTTTCTCCTCCAAGCCTGCCGTAAGGAACTTCGTTCCAATATTTTAATTTATGCTTATTTGCAAAGAATTGTCGTTAGATAAAAATTAATTGCTCCGAAGAAACCTTTTATAATTATCACTCAATTGTTATTCTTCCTAATTTGATTCTGATAGCCAACGAATTTGAACAATAAACGTTATCTAAAGAGGTTGAGTATATGGGTCCCAAGACTAAGAAGCCCACATTTCTCACACTTGTAAGGTAAATAATGAAAAATTACACATTACTTCAATAATAATTAATAATAAAAAAAAACATTTTTGATAGTGGAAACTTTAACAAATACAACCGAATCGATTTAAATTCAAGTGAATAATATAGAAATGACTTTGATATTTGATGTCTTATTAATGAATTAAGAAATTCGAAATCATAGGAACGCAGTTAAGTAAGTTAATTTTGGGGTTATGATATACTTATAATGTTACTCACAAATCAAATCTTTTTTAGGAAACAGTATAGGAGAATTCAAAGAAATTTGAGAGATAATTCAAATCCTTTCGAATTACCTGATAAAGCTTTTAGAGACTTGATAAAGAAACTTGTCAATTAATAATACATTCAATATCTGAACATATGCATGATAGTCAAAGATCAACATTTGATCCTAAACATCTCCGCATACTATGTACTTTGCATTTTCTTGGTCATGGCAGTTACCAGACACCTACAGGTCAGCTTCATCAAATTGCATTGAGTCAGCCAATGGTCAGTCGCAGTATTGCAGAAGTTACAGATCTTATAGTCAATCATTTATTACATAGGTACATTATATTTCCTGTTGGAGAAAACAGAAATAGGGTACAGGAGACTTTCAATGAAGAGTTTCCTCATTTTAATGGGTTATGTGGTGTGATTGACTGCACTCATATAAAAATTATATCTCCTCCTGTTAATCATGCTGTGCATCCTGCTGCGCCATATTACTGTCGCAAAGGATACTACAGCATAAATACGCAAATTATTTGTGATGCCAACAAATTAATTCTTAATATGAATGCCAGATTTCCTGGTTCAACCCACGATGCTGCAATATGGCTTAGTTCTCAAGTAAAGACCTTGATAAAGTTTTCAAATAAGATACATAACTATAAATTCTGTTGCTCTGTCACTTTATTAGAGGTTACAAATGGGGATCATTGATCTACTTTTCGAGTTAAATAGTTCAAATGAATCAAGTGCGATCTGTCAACACTGCTTTATTCAACCACATTTAACACCAACGTTAAAATGAATGATTTTAAAGGATCCTTTAAATATTGACGTTATAGAATTGGAATTGGGTTATATTCAATTAACGGAACGTTAAAAACACATTTTTTAACGTGCCTTTAACTTTTAACCAGTTCTTATAGAATTGACCCTTATGATAGATAGATAGATAGATAGATAGAAAGATAGATAACTATCTAGATAGATAGTTAGATAGATAGATAGATAGATAAAAATAATTTATATGGCAGAACAACGTTTGCTGGGTCAGCTAGTATATATATATATATATATATATATATATATATATATATATATATATATATATATATAAATATATATATATATATATATATATATATATATATATATATATATATATATATACAGGGTGTCTCACGACGATTAAGACAAGTAATATATCAGATTTGGGCAGTAGTAGACAATTATAATTTTGGGGGTGTATATAAGATCAAATGTTGCATCTTTTCTTGTTATTGTGTTACCCAATGAGGTATTTGTTTTTGATCACGTGACGTCACATTCAAAATTATTAATGGGACAACCTGTATATTTGTGCCTTTCTGTGTTCCTCCCGATAAAACAATTCCAACTAACCAGCACACTTGGGGTCTAAAGGGATTAATTCAAGAGATACAGGTACTTAAAGGATTGTAAGTTGAAAAATTCATAATTGAATCCCCTGTAATTTTCGGCAATCTTACATTCGTACGTAATGATTAAGACAAGCCAATATTATAATTTTTAATAATAATTCAAATCAACTGTCACAGAAAAAACTTACAATCTTAAAAGAGATGTTCAAATATGAAGATGCCCATCTTCGTAAATGCATTTCTCAAATCTTGATAATAGATTTCGGCTACATGCTACCCTAATCAATTCCGGTGTCACAGTTCTTCAAGCATCGCGTATTTTTCTTTTCAAATCGTCTAAATCAGTAGACGGAGTTGCATAAACGATACCTTTAAGATATCCCCAAAGGAAGAAATCTAACGGTGTCAGGTCTGGCGATCTTGGAGGCCAGTGAATAGTACCGTTTCGTCTAATCCAGCGTTCTGGAAATATCATGTCTAGATAATTTCTCACTCTGCGATCAAAATGTGAAGGTGCATCTTGCTGCCACCACATTTCATTTCTTTCATTCAATGGAATGTCTTCAAGTAGGTCTGGAAGTGTATTTTGTGAAACATTTAGGTATCTCTCTCCCGTTAGTATACCATCATAAAAGTACGGGCCAATCAAACGCCCAAAAAGCAAACGAAAATTACAGGGGAGTCAATTATGAATTTTTCAACTTACAATCCTTTAAGTACCTGTATCTCTTGAATTAATCACTGTAGACCCCAAGTGTGCTAGTGAGTTGGAATTGCTTCATCGGGAGGAACACAGAAAGGCATAAATATACAGGTTGTCCCATTTATAATTTTGAATGCGACGTCACGTGACCAAAAACAAATACCTGATTGGGTAACACAATAACAAGAAAAGATGCAACATTTGCTCTTATTTACACCCCCAAAATTATAATTATCTACTACTGCCCAATTCTGATATATTACTTGTCTTAATCGTCGTGGGACACCCTGTATATATATATATATATATATATATATATATATATATATATATATATATCATATATATATATATATATATATATATATATATATATATATATATATATATATGTATATATATATATATGTATATATATATATATATATAATATACATATCCAATTCTAGATTTGAGATTTGCGCGATTTTCCTACATGTTTTGGTCTGGGTTAGATTTAAAGTTTTGTTTACTGTTACGCGTAAAACTATGCATTAGATTTTCGTAACCGACAAACTTTTTATTTCACTATGTTGCGTTTGGTTAGAAAGAAAGAAATCAGATTTATATATATATATATATATATATATATATATATATATATATATATATATATATATATATATATATATATATATATATATATATATATACAGGGTGATTCACGGTGGATGGCACATTAGACGTTTCTGGTGAACCAAACAACGGATCACTTTGAAAATTCAATGGAGGGCATAGTCGGACATTCTCTACCCAACTAAAATATTTTCGGTAATGCGGTGTTGCCACTTCTATTAGAAAGTAGTAGCAACTTTGATTTTTCAAATGGCACTACCTGTATATTATATTATTTTTAGAATCTCCAACAATTTCCCAACAACTTTTCATGATATTTCCCTATACCTATCTATTGCCGTTTTCGAAATAAAAATTATTTTCATTTTTTTTCGTCGGAAATCGAGACCTCTAAAAACTCTGATATCTTTGAGCTAAGAAATACAATGTTATCGAAATTTCGGTTTAAGTTTGTTGATACTTGGGGGCTTCCTACAATTCAGCCTAATCTCCGTTATTTCAATACAGGATGGTCGAAAAATGCATTTATTTCGTTAGCTTGAGAAAGTGACTATAAGTTGGTTATTTCAAATGGAATACCCTGTATATTATTGAAAATTCGGAAAGCTGCTAGAATTTCCAATTTATCTATGTATATCATACCTATACCTAACTAGCCAAGTTTCGGACTTATGAGGACTTATTTGTGAAAATGTTCCTTGAACATGGTACCTGTCCCCTTGGTATTTGCTAAGCATGTCATGATTACTATTTGACAGTAACGTTGTGACTATATCTACTAATAATATCAACACTTTCATCACTTCAGAAGTTGGAAATACCTTCAGAAACGATGGAAACATTTTATTCAAATGAAGTTCTTATGAACTTGTTTATTATTTTTGGACAGTGTGAAAAAATTATCAGCAGGACATGTAGAAAGTTCAATGAAATGTATCCGAATCTTCTCCCAATGAACCTCAAGAAATTTATACGAATTCAGAACAATTTCAATACGTTTGGATCAACTTTAAAAAACTACCAGATAACTTGATAGTGGAAATATTGACATGAATAATTATAAAAAAGAAAAACAATTATGTGGAATATTTCAAATTATGTTCGAATCGAATTTTTTTTTAAACATTCCCCAAAAATAAAAATCTAATGTACAAGTATAAATTTCTTGAGGTTCATTGGCGGTAGTTTAGGATACATTTCATTGAACTTTCTACACGTCCTACTGATAATTTAATCACACAGTCCAAAAATAATAAACAAATTCATAAGAACTTCATTTGAATAAATTATTTCCATCGTTTCTGAAGGTATTTCCAACTTCTGAAGTGATGAAAGTGTTGATATTATTAGTAGATAGTCACAACGTTAGTGTCAAATAGTAATCATGACATGCTTAGCAAATACCAAGGGGATACCATGTTCAAGGAACATTTTCACAAATAAGTCCTCATAAGTCCGAAACTTGACTAGTTAGGTATATGTATGATATACATAGATAAAATGGAAATTCTAGCAGCTTTCCGAATTTTCAATAATATACAGGATATTCCATTCGAAATAACCAACTTATAGTCACTTTCTCAAGCTAACGAAATAACTGCATTTTTCGACCATCCTGTATTGAAATAACGGAGATTAGGCTGAAGTGTAGGAAGCCCTCAAGTATCAACAAACTTAAACCGAAATTTCGATAACATTGTATTTCTTAGCTCAAAGATATCAGAGTTTTTAGAGGTCTCGATTTCCGACGAAAAAAAATGAAAATAATTTTTATTTCGAAAACGGCAATAGATAGGTATAGAGAAATATCATGAAAAGTTGTTGGGAAATTGTTGTAGATTCTAAAAATAATATAATATACAGGCAGTGCCATTTGAAAAATCAAAGTTGCTACTACTTTCTAATAGAAGTGGCAACACCGCATTACCGAAAATATTTTAGTTGGGTAGAGAATGTCCGACTATGCCCTCCTTTGAATTTTCAAAGTGATCCGTTGTATGGTTCACCAGAAACGTCTAATGTGCCATCCACCGTGAATCATCCTGTATATATATATATAATATATATATATATATATATATATATATATATATATATATATATATATATAATATATATATATAATATATATATATATATATTCCCCGGTACGGGAAAACATCTCCAGCGGCCCCCATCGAGTCAAATGAGCTGAAATTTGGTACCTGGGATTGTTTCCATTGCAGAACGAATTTGGGTTATCTTCTTCAACCGCCGCCATTTTTACATGGATATTTCTAATTTTCATGTAAATATCCTTTCCGGTACATATTAACCTCTCTATAGCGGTTCGTATCACACCAAATGAGCTGAATTATTTTTATCTGGGATTATTTTCGTTGCAGAACGAAACTATCAAAATTTTGTTGAATTTTTCCAAACCGTCGTACGTACATTGAATTCATGTTGACTTGATATCCTATTTTAAATTCAACTTTTTTTCTCAACGCTGCATTTCGTGGTGACTATTCCGCTCAAGATGTACAAGATGCACTTCGTGATTTTTTTTTCAGTAAAATAAATTATTTTCCACTTCCTAATTCGGTTTGCTTTTTAAGCGTGATTTCTGCTCACGAGGAGTTTTTTCTAATTCCCGCAGCTCTATCACTGTTTGAAGATATGTGTTCAGTGAAGGCATTTTTTAAACATTAACCACATACTCAGCCGACTTAGAACATTTCATAATGAGATAATATGAATATAAATGAACCACTAAATATAAAAAGTGTGTGCATAAACGAAGTGCAATTCGTTTATGTAACGAGTTCACTGAAAAGCGGGTTCATAGTTCTTGGAAACGAGTGGATGGAGAAAAGGGAGGCGCAGAAATTAAAAGAAACAAATCCTTCGGGATATTGGTTCGTCGGCGATGGGAAAAATAGGGATATTTGTCGTATTCGGAGAATTGAAAGTTAACAAATGAGAAAAATACATTATTTCGCAGTGGAAAGTTCTGACGAGGAAAAACGAAATAATGATTTTTTTTTTCATTGAATGGGGGATTTGGAAGAAACGAACTTAGTAATTAAATTTTCATGTTATCGCCAAGTTCCATTCTTCGATTCCCTGAATCGGAAAAATAAAAGAATTTGCGTGGAATATTGGAGGATTATTTATTTGAATTAACTTAAAAAGTAGTATATATATATATATATATATATATATATATATATATATATATATATATATATATATATATATATATATATATATATATATATATATATATATATATATATATATTATAAGTTATTGTTTTTATTAGTTCTAGTATGTAAAATAGTTGTTACATACTGCATTTATTTATAAAGAACAAAACAGTAACGAAGTAAGCACAAAGTTATGAACCAGCGTGAATTCTTCACTGAGAAAACTGAAGAAGACCATAAATTGTCGAAACGTTCATAAATGGAAATAAATATATAAATGAATTTAATCTAAAAAATCCAAGAAAATATCACTTATGTTTATCGTCTATCAGACACATAAATGAAATACAAAACGAAATATAACCAGGACAATTATCTGAAAAATCGAGAGTCATCATATAATTGTGGTACTGACCAATGAAATTGCGACATCTCCATTGTTTTCACTAACAGGAGAAAGTTAAAAATATAAAGATGGCTATTGCAAACGATCGGAGACAGGTGTTTCGGACTAATTGTGGCACTCATCAAACGATGAAGTTGATCGACACTTGTATTGTGTCTTCTCTGAGTAGAGGTATGTGAAATTTGCAACTCTGACGGACGACTTCGTTGGTTGTTTTTCAACACGCTACGTGATTCGTTCGTTTGCATTTTCAAGTGTTGAGGCATTAATTTGGTTCATTGCAATCGATTGAAATCTAATACTGATGGGTGCAAATTTAGGCCGAAACATCTTTCTATCACTTCAATGCTTTGCAGTAGGGTTATTTAATTTTAATATTTTCCGCTGTATGGCTGAGTGGAAGAGTTGTTTCAAATTCATTAGCCAGCCCCACCAGAGGAATTATATGATGAATTTCAATTTTTCAGATATACCGGGTGTCCACGGAAAGTGGCTCGCCCCTATAACTTTTTTGTTTACGGAGATAATGAAATGAAATTTGGAGAATTTGTTAAATGCATAAAGCTGCATTTTTTGACAAGTAACTCAACTTCATGCAACTTCCGGTTTCACCGGAAGTGACACCTGGTATATTTTCTGTTTTTTTGTCTTCATATGGCAATTATAATGCAACCATGTATCATTTGTTACTTCTTGTAACCGTTGTTTCATTTGTTTTTTCGAAAGAAATATTTATTCTAGAGGGCTATAGATACGTTTACCGCCCTGGAACGTAGATTTGTGGGCGTGGCTTCGGACTTATTTTGTTTCAGTTGTGTTGTTCACAGGCTACTCGATGATTTCAAATGTCATTTTAATATCAATAAGATTCTTCATTTGAAGAAAGTTCTAAGGTTATGGGATTTCAGGTTTTTATTGAAAGTTTTCTTTCAGCCTAATACCTAGAGTGAGGTATCAAATTAATCGTAATGAAATTATCTTTTTTTTAAACCTGACGAGCCACCATGTTGCCATTTGAAAAAAATTAGTAATAATAGTTTTAAAATTAAAAGTCACATAGCTGAACCATTTTGATCGAAAACAGTAAATTTATATTTTAATAAACATTTTAGGACCGATATTAGTTATTTGAAAGCATCCATAGCCCTCTAGAATAAAAATTTATTTCGAAAAAAAAATTGAAAAAAGGTTACAAAAGTAACAAATGATACATGGTTGTATTCTAAATGTCATATGGAGACAAAAAAACTTAAAATATACCAGGTGTCCCATTTGAAAATTTAAAGTTTATGTCATTTCTGGTAAAACCGAAAGTTGCATGAAGTTAAGTTACTTGCCATAAAATGCAGTTTCATGCATTAAACAGATCTTCTAAATTTCATTTCATTATCTCCGAAAACAAAAAAGTTATAGGGGCGAGCCACCTTCCGTGGACACCCGGTATGGTTGTATACCTTTATATAAATATATATATATATATATATATATATATATATATATATATATATATATATATATATATATATATATATATATCTATATATATATATATATATATATATATATATTATATATATATATATATATATATATATATATATATATATATCTATATATATATATATATATTATATATATATATATATATATATATATATATATAAAGGTATACAACCATATATCTGAAAAATTTAAATTCATCATATAATTCCTCTGATGGGGCTGACTAATGAATATGAAACATACACATATATATATATATATATATATATATATATATATATATATATATATATATATATATATATATATATATATATATATATATATATATATATATATATATATATATATATATATATATATATATACATATATACAGGGTGTCGCACCGGGAAATGAATCGATCGATATAGAACAAAGTACGGATCAGAAAATCTTGAAAATTTAGATGATTACTAATGTCGGTGTGGCTAATTCAACCAAAATAATTACAAGCAGCTGGCACTTCCGCTTATACCGGAAGTCGATACCAACTTGCTTATTTTAAATGGAACACCCTATATATTTTAGGGTTTTCGAAAAGAGCATAAAATTCTGAGTCGAAAATGTGAAACATACCTTATGCCTAAACCTAGCCGTTTCAGAGATATTTGACATTTTATAGAAAATTTGACAGGTGCAACGGTTTACAAGAACCGGTATAACTTTCTTCCTGTAAAAGATACTCATTTGCTTCTTGTCACATGAAAAGAACACAAGAAGAACTACGTTCTAAAACTGAAATTAATTCAATAATATCATACCAAGTGTTCCGTTTTTCGCGTTACATTTCGTCAACTTCGAACCGCGAAAACTTGTTTAGGTCAAATGGAACACCCTGTATTTTTTTACGTCAAGTTGTGTAAAATTGAATTCCCTTTGTTCTGATATTAGCATTGTGGGGGTTAAGGTTACAACTTTTTGAATTATTTCTGATTTTATTAGAAATTCATGAACTGTTGTAATCATTTCATCAAAATAGCCATGATTAGAAACAATCAGTCATTATCTTATGTCAAAAAATGGCAGCACGTTCAAATTGTACCCTATTCTTTTCAAAATCAGAATAATTTGAACCTATTTCGAACATTACGTGGGTAAAGGTTTGTGTGGTTTCCCTTACCATCTAATAATAACAGATTTGAATGTTAATATTGGACTGAATAGGTCGTAATAAATAACAGAGAATGGCCACAGCCGAAAAAATTTTGATGAAACATAGTAGTCTTTTTTAACTATCCAAATTTTTTTAAATCAATAAATGTCAAAGAAATTTCAATATTTCTAAAGTTTTGAGAAAGCCACGAATGTCGTGGCGAAACGTCAACTTTATAATAAAATCGTTTTTTGAGATTCACCAAGCCTGTTATTGCTAATAGTAATTATCAAAAAGTTAAAAATAGTTCACAGCAACAACAATTCAAATAAATATATATATATATATATATATATATAATTATTTATTATTATATATATATATTTATATATATAAATTTAAATATATATTTTTTTTTATATATATATATATATATATATTTATTTATATATATATATATATATATATATATTTATATATATATATATATATATATATCTATATATATATATATATATATATATATATATATATATATATATATATATATATATATATTTATATTATTTATTCGAAATGTACAAGAATGAATCATCATTCATAATTAATAAAATTTTCTATTAATTCATAGCTTGTCTATGATATCAAGTAATGTCTTATGATATACAATTGTACGCGATGTGTTAATAGTTGAGCTTTGACAATAATTTTGAGATGCTCTTTGTTATAATAGAACACTTTTTAACAAGACAAAGCAGTCTTTGTCTGTTCAAATTTTTTCAAATCAATAAATGCCAAAGAAATTTCAATGTTTTCAAAAGTTTTGAATAACTACTAATGTCGTAGTGAAACGACAACTTTTTAATAAAATCGAGTTTTTTAAGATTCAACCAGCCTGTTATTGCTAATAATTATCAAGAGATTATATATTTATATATATATATATATATATATATATATATATATATATATATATATATATATATATATATATATATATATATATATATATATATATATTTATGTATATATTTATATATTTATATATATATATATATATATATATATATATATATATATATATATATATATATATATAATATATATTATATATTTATATATATAAATATATATAGTTATATTTATTATATATATATATATATATATACTCGTACTCGTAGTTTATAATAGAAAACTGTATATTCCATATCTATAGTATATTAATATGTCTTCAATCGTTGATTATCATATTTATGCTATGAAAAATTAATTGGACATTGTTCTCGATTATAGTTTATGATATGATTATAGTAAATTAATAAGTTGTTCTTGTTTATCTCGATACTTCATAGTAACTATCAAATTTTGAGAAAATTCACAGAATTGTTGAGGTTCTGATACTTTTTTTGTAAAATACATCGAAATTTTGATGATAAAATGTATTATTTCAATTTTTTCCTATGTTGATACAGAGAATGAATTGAGGATTGAAGTATATTACCTTTTTCAGGATGCAGTACAAGAATGAATCATCATTCATAATTACTAAAATTTTCTATTAATTCATAGCTTGTCTATGATATCAAGTAATGTCTTATGATATACAATTGTACGCGATGTGTTAATAGTTGAGCTTTGACAATAATTTTGAGATGCTCTTTTTTATAATAGAACACTTTTTACTAGAGAAAGTTTATAAAATTATAAAATAAAGATTATACATTTTATGTGTGCTTTTATTTCTTACCCTATGAAAAATTTCGACCTCCCCGACGTGGAATTCTCAAAGTACCAAGCAAATATAAAACATTAAACCGACCACCTACTCTTTTCTTTTATTACAAGAAATTGCTACGAACAGTTAGAAATAATAGAAAATATGATACAGAAAAGGTTGCTCAAGAAAGATATTTCTCTAGTTCGTCCTATCACAAAAGAAAAATCGAAATATTGTTATATTGAAACATAATATCCAAGGAAAATTCTTCAATAATGTAGAAGTATCTAACAATCTTCCAGGGCAACTGGTTATATGTATTCCGCTACGCAAAATCTGCATTCACAATGCAACACCGAATTATAGAATATGTCAAGTCACCACGACTAAAAATCTGCATACAGCTGTTTCGATCTTATTAGATCTCTTCAGTGCAGCTTACTTGCTTTGTATTGGGGAACAATAAAAAATATGTCAGTTCACTCCGACTCAAGTAAGCTGCAATTTAAGGATTAAAAGATCTAATAAGGTCGAAACAGCTTTATGCAGATTGTGAATGCAGATTTCGCGTCGCGGAATACATAAAACCAACTCCTTTGGAAGATTGTTTGATCATTTTAAAAATTCTCGTTATGCAAATTAGTTGATTAATCAGAACTGCTCCTTTAGATTAGAAATTGCGCATATTGATAGAAGTAGGTTCAAAGAGCAGCGAAACTGAGTAAAATAGTTAAATAGTTAAATTCAAATTTCGACTCTAACTCAAAGTTTAGAGATGCCAAAATGTTCTCCGGATTTATATATATATATATATATATATATATATATATATATATATATATATATATATATATATATATATATATATATATATATATATATAGAAGAAGGGTAGTCTTTGCTGACTAGTTAGGATGCAATTAGGATAATAATATTTGGGTATAGCAGCAAGCAAAACGTGTACTCTTATAACACTATATTTCCGATATTTCGACAATGATTATTGTCATCTTCAGGGAAGCTACAACATAAGCACAAAAGAAAATCAAAAGTTGCTCCATAACGGTCAACCGTAACACTACTCACTGTGTCTTTGAGAATGATTGCAAAAGATTTCTATAAAACATTATTGATCGAGAAACACACAATGTGATGTCATCAACTAACATTATAAGTTAAATGGTCACAATAAAATAAAACAAACCACAATTAATTTAGAGGAAATATATATCGTTAAAGTTATGTTAAGTTGAAAATTTTAAAGAATATAATTATCTACTTCGTCATTACATATTGACTGAAAAAGAGACGCGACCAGCCATCTTGATCAAGAAAGTAGACATAGACAGCATCAAACAAGATAACTCCAATGTGAAAACATGATAATTAAGGTTCACAGATTGGTCACTGCTAACAAATAAAATAGCCAGAAGTATAAATGACTCAGAAAAGGAAAGGCAACTCTTCTCTCACTCGACATTTCTCAAATGGATGTTTTTATCTAAATCTAACAAAAAAGAATAAATTTCACTAAGATGATTTAAATCAGTTTTCTTATTTAAGCAATTTTCTGATTGTGAAATGTAAGCTATCTCCATAAACAGTCTCTTAGTCGAATTTCTTTCCTTTGTCAATATCCTGGTGTCACTGAAATTCATAATATGTCCTGTAATAATCACATGTTCACTCAAAGCACATCTTTCAGGATGACACCTACAGTCACTCTTATGTGAGGTTATTCTATCCTTAAGGGCTCTAGACGTCTGACCTACATATAATCTATCACAATTGGAGCATGGAATGCTGTATACGATATGAATTTCAGTGACACCAGGATATTGACAAGGGAAAGAAATTCGACTAAGAGACTGTTTATGGAGATGACTTACATTTCACAATCAGAAAATTGCTTAAATAAGAAAACTGATTCAAATCATCTTAGTGAAATTTATTCTTTTTTGTTAGATTTAGATAAAAATATCCATTTGAGAAATGTCGAGTGAGAGAAGAGTTGCCTTTCCTTTTCCGAGTCATGTATACTTCTGGCTATTTTATTTGTTAGCAGTGACCAATCTGTGAACCTTAATTATCATGTTTTCACATTGGAGTTTTCTTGTTTGATGCTGTATTTGTCTACTTTCTTGATCAAGATGGCTGGTCGCGTCTCTTTTTCAGTCAATATGTAATGACGAAGTAGATAATTATATTCTTTAAAATTTTCAACTTAACTTAACTTCAACGATATTTATTTCCTCTAAATTAATAGTGGTTTGTTTTATTTTATTGTGACCATTTAACTTATAATGTTAGTTGATGACATTACATTGTGTGCTTCTCGATCAATAATGTTTTATAGAAATCAATAATGCTGTATCTCGATTTTTACATCTTTTGCAATCATTCTCAAAGACACAGTGAGTAGTGTTACGGTTGACCGTTATGGAGCAACTTTTGATTTTCTTTTGTGCTTATGTTGTAGCTTCCCTGAAGATGACAACAATCATTGTCGAAATATCGGAAATATAGTGTTATAAGAGTACACGTTTTGCTTGCTGCTATACTCAAATATTATTATACATATATATATATATATATATATATATATATATATATATATATATATATATATATATATATATATATATAAATAAAAAAATATATATATATATATATATATATATATATATATATATATATATATATGTATGTATATTATATACATATATAAATATACAGCGGCTATGGAGGCTAAGCCGCCTCCTTAATAATATTCCGTGTATCACTACTATATTATATTGAATAGTCAGCATTCAGCATATTCATATTAATCAAAATCATATTATTTTGTGCACCTACCTTCCTTTTGTACCTACATTATATAATATAATTTATTAATTACGATAGAAGGTATTTACATTTACTGCTTACTGCATTTCATTCATTTCAAGATTTCATAGCAACAGTGGCAATGCTGCAGAGGCTTAATAAGGTAAAGACGCGTTCATTATTCCATATGCCATGCTAGAGAGAAAAGGAAACGCTGCGTATGAATATACCTTATTCACTTCATTGAAATAGAAAACAACGGTAAAAAGCAACACCGATTGAAGCTAGCTGCTCGGTTCAAAAAGCATACATTAATTCTCACACAATGTCGACCAATCACAACTATAGGCTTTCGGGTAAAATCGAGTGAATTCATTGGAAAGCATTAATCGTCAGTTGGTTTTAATTTATTATGCTCGCGTATTGTTTTTAAAATGAGTGACAGTGGAATATTTGTTATCCCATAACTTTAGTGCACTAAGCTATGACGATAAAGTTTTAATAAAATTATTGCGACCTACACCGGAATTAAAAAATTTGGTGCAGCGTAACAAACAACAGAATCGCGGTTTTGATATCAGAAATTATGAGATACATCCTTGGCTAACCAGATCACAGATAAAAAATAAATCATTTTGTTGACAGTGTTTACTTTTTACTAGGGAAAATGTCTCTGTTTGTTTTATTTTAATCTATTTTTGGGAGGGCCCTGTTTTATTTTTGGCAAGAAAAAACTCTCACCTCCCCGTTGGTTCTTGCTGGGCAACAATTGATTAATTCCTCGAATAAGTAACAAATTCGTTAAGTAGGTAGGTAGGTACCTATTTTGTGAAAGAAAAAAAATTTGATGAAAAGATGAACTGATTTATTGGCTGAGAAGAGTTTTTGTGAATATTGTAAATAGGAGTTGTAGGTCTCAAGGTAGACACTCGAAAGTGAAAACAATTTTTTTCGCAATGAAATTAATATTTTAGGGTGCTTGTTTTACTTTGATTTTCTTTAAATTATAAGGCGATTGACCTTGAAACCCTAAAAATTTTCGCCTATGGTGTATTTTCTAACACCTCTTGTAGCCTCCTTAAACCAACACCTCACGAGCCGCCACTGAAATATATATATATATATATATATATATATATATATATATATATATATATATATATATATATATATATACAAACATTGAAAAAAATTCAAAAATCTAAAACTGACAAAAAAACTACTACAAAAAATTAACAAATCCCTTTTTATATTGATTGAATAAAGTTGGATTTCAAAATATGCAATTTTGAGTTTCAAATATTGAAAGAATCAAGCTAGTTTCCAACAGGGCCAATGATATTCGCACATTCTGTAATGTGACCATAAAAAGACTTCAGTCTCGGTAAGTATTCCTCTATTTACTTACGACATCGGATTTAACACATAAAAGCCGTTTACAGGCTCTAAAACCTTCAGTACTAAACATTTTTACGATGCAACTTGTTTTATTTGGGACAAGACTACCTATTTATTCGCCGTCATAAAGATATAATGTCTTTGGATATCAACAACACAATCGAGCTTCATGGTAATTTAATCAAATCAGATTTATAGAGATTTTGATGTGAGGAGAATGAATATGCTGAACATGATTTATGCTAGAAGAAAATGGTGTTGAAATCCTACATTGTAGCGGTTAAGAAAAATAATTGAGACAACCAAAAGGCACATCTCTAAAATCTAATCGATCGACACATAAAACTCCCTCAAACTCATGTGGAGGAGCGCAGAACCCTCCATATAAAAATGGTCCCACTTGGAGAAAAAAGGTGAAACCTCCTAAGGATTTTTCCCTATCATCAACTCAATTAAGATGCCGAATTTCAACCCTCTAACTTAACCTGAAGAAGCTGTGAAGATGTGCATAACCTCAAATACCACAAAAAAGTAATAGAGATATATCTACACCAAAATAGCGGCGTTTAGTGCATATAACATATATAACCACCAAAAGGTGGTTATATATGTTAAATCAACATCAAATTATCCACGTACAATTTTTAAAGCATCCAGCTCAGTCTGGAGCTCTATACTCCCTCCAAAAAGCCCTAAAAAGATGAATTTCTGATAGGATGTTCATAACTAATTTCCACATATTTCACCTCCTGCTTGAGAAATCCATTCAGACAACTCGAAAGTTTAGTGATTCCAAAATGTTGACCGACTAATCAAATTTTTTATAGTTTTCTTGCTGCTTGAAAAGGAATACAATATTTACTGAATTTTGGATTAATTAAACTACTCTCTACAAGAAACATGATAACTGCATCAAAAATCCGGATACCCTACTGCGTAGCACTTAGGCCAAGCTACAGAGATTTAGAATGAGCATTTTGTGCAAAAAGTGTTAGAGGAAAACCAGCTCCGCCATTGTTTGTAAAATAGTTCCACATGATATAGCGATATGTTTTTCACTCGACTTTATTATTTATATCTTTGTTATTAACAATTTTACGTAAAAAATCGCGTTTTCTTTAGTTTTTTGCTTATCAAACTGAAACTATCAGAGTAATCGTGATATTGTCAATAGACTAATTGTAGAAAATGAAAAGACGAAAAAAATGAGAGGTCGGACGACTAGATAAGACCCTTAGTTCAAGAGAAAATTAGAAAAAACCGCCAAAAATGCAGTTTTTTCAAAAACTCATAACGCGGTTATTTTCTGAGTTGTAGCGTAGATCCTCCGGTCAGTTTTAGGTATTAATATAAACTTTATTTAAGCGAAGAGCAGGAACTGTCCGATCCATAGTTTTCGATCTGTGGCCATTTGTATATTTTACTATGCAATTTTCCAGCAGACCTGAATGCGACAGCTATGGCCTGATTTCAATTTACAAAACAGATTTTGAAAGTAGAATTCTCATAGTTCAAAACGTTCATCTTGGTTTTACATGAAAACGCAGTTTTTCGTCATATTCAGCTTTATTTTTAACATATTTCTCAGCGTTTTCTTGTAAAATCAAGATGAACGTTTTGAACTATGAGAATTCTACTTTCAAAATCTTTTTTGCAAATTGAAATCGGACCATACCTGTCGCATCCAGGTCTGCTGGAAAATTGCATAGTAAAATATTCAAATGGCCACAGATCAAAAACTATGCATCGGACAGTTCCTGTTCTTCGCACAAATGAAGTTTATATCGATTAATAATACTAACCGAGTTATGAATTTGGAAACTGCATTTTGGCCGGTTTTTTGGGTCTGATCGAGTCATCCGACCTCTCATTTTTTTCGTCTTTTCATTTTCTACAATAAGTCTATTGACACCATCACGATTACTCTGATAGTTTCAATTTTACAAGCAAAAAACTAAAAAAAACCGCGATTTTCTGCATAAAATTGTTAATAACAAAGATATAAATAATAAAGTCGAGTGAAAAACATATCACTATATCATGTGGAACTATTTTACAAACAATGGCGGAGCTGGTTCTCGTCTAACACTTTTTACATGAAAAAATCTCTGTAGCTTGGCCTAACTAGGAATGATAAAACCCCTCGGCGCATGTGCATGTCGTAATGCCTGACAAGTCTATCGCAGATCATTTTTCCTAATGGTGACTATATGGGGAAATGTATAGTATTTGAGATATAATCAAAAATTTAAGTGAAATTCATAATTTTTACTAATTTTTTTATTTCTAGGTGGCGCCACGTCAATATTTTTTGAATGTATTATATAAATTAAAAAACTACACATTAAATGCTATCATTTTATTTCATTATTGTAAAAATCGATTTAGGTTTAAGATTTATAGATAGCACCACAAAAAAATGGACAAAAAAATCTAAAAAATGCTATAATTTTTTTATTCTTCGTGGGGAAAAATTTTTGAAAACACTTTTCTCATGAAATCATATGTGTTTTATCGATATCCGTTAGAATTTTTAAAATCGGACCAGCTACTAACTTTTTGTCGTGATACTATAACCCCTTAGCTTCGCCTCGGGGTAAAAATTATAAGTGCTGATAGTACAGTTGATGCAGTAACACGTTTTGCTGCTGTCCACCAACAGTACATATTCTATAACCTGAAGCAGCAACAACTCAAATAATGTAAGTATATCAGAAAGCAAATATATACCAGTAAATTTTATGAAGAAATAATTTAAGCTAACTGTATATCTCTTAGAATGTATTTCTAGTAGCCTATTCAAATTTCATTTACTATTTCATATTTTACTGAATAAGTCCAAATTTTTTGTTGTACCTGTTACCAACATTTCGTTTTAATATACTATCATACATTTATTTCGTTAAAAGGAAAATCAATATATCATCTGTATTTATTAGAATGTTTATTCAAGATTTATTTCAGCAAATTCGAATGAAAATAGTAAATGAAATCTTGACAGGCAACCAGAAATACATTCTAAGAGAATTTCTGTTATCGTCAATCATTTCTTCCTAGAAATTACTCGTATTTGCCTTCCTGCGGTTGAATTGTGTGGAAAAGCATTTCTGAATTCCTGATCCTGATATTGAATATGCCAATACGCATTATTAGGAATATTAGGATAGCAGGAAGACGCATCAAGTATGGGGTTAATCGCAATATTTTTTACATGGACGACAGTTATTTCGCACTTGTAGTCATATCTTACTATTATTTCTCTACTTATTACTTATCAAATTACTATTTCGAGCAACATCATCCCAAATGTTGCTGTTCTGAGTATAATAAATATTTTTTTCGTCAATAATGTTAATCAGCTGTTTTAATATAATATTATCATTAATTGTAAGATTCTATGTTACCTAATGACATATAAATATTCTCTGTGCATAGCATAGAACAATCATAGACATTATTGAAATAAGTAAAGTTATTTAAGTAGATATGATTTTAATTTAAAAATTACTTATCAGTATCACTGCCGAATATCAGATTGAGTTAATAATGCCCGTTTCTTAAATCTATTACCCATTTTCTAAACCTATTACTTTTCAAGGCGCAATTCTATTAACTCCAAATAAGGTATTCTGGCAACCCTGTAGTGAACTTCATCCAGTCATCGACCAATAAAAAATCGACAAATAGAAGTCCAAAGATAAGCAGTTTCTGTTTGTATTTTTATGTGTAAGTGTAGGATAATAATAGTATGACGGATAGTAAGTAGTATGCTAGAAATTTGTAAACCCAGTGAAATTTGTGAATAATATTATACGTATACCGAACCAAACACTGAATATGGAAAGCCTACCAGTTACTCTAATTGTGAAAGCACCTAATCAACAAATTGAAGATCAAACAGTGAAATGTGAACTGTCATGGACAATAAATAAATTGAAGCATCATCTTTCGGAGGTGTATCCGAGTAAACCAGTAAGTA
Source organism: Cynegetis impunctata (assembly GCA_030704885.1). Classification (NCBI taxonomy): domain Eukaryota; kingdom Metazoa; phylum Arthropoda; class Insecta; order Coleoptera; family Coccinellidae; genus Cynegetis; species Cynegetis impunctata. The sequence goes on along the minus strand of JARQZK010000816.1, from coordinate 133,144 downwards.
ATTGCACCATTCATAAAATAATCCTTCAAAACGATATGATCAATCAAGAAATCAAATTTCAATATTTATGATTTCCTGTTTCAATAATCATGATTTTCACTTTCAAATGCAAGATATTCTAATGTAAATAATCATTAATCACATATTTTTGACGTTTCCAGCGCCAATTTTGTATTTTATGCAAGTTTATAGTCCAAAATACAACCTTGAATTGATAGATTATTCAGACAGAAACTTCCCAAATATGTACTTCAAAATGTAGCAGTGTTTGCGTTTAAAATATTTTAATAGAGGAATTATGTTTTGCTTTTTGTGTTATTTTAAAGATTATTTTACAGATAACTTTAATAGGGCATCAGCCAAGGGAATATTCCAGAAATATAGAATGTATATACTTTGAATTAACCTCCAGAGACCAAATGCCAACAAAAATTTCCATATAATTTGCTTCTAATTTAAGTAATAATTTCGAATTTATGAGTTTTCAAGGTAGCTTACTTAATGATTTCATTTTATTTATGGGAGTACGAGTAATTTACCAATTTATCTTTTTAATTGTTATAATTATCTAGTTATAAAATGATGATGAAATAAGGATGTGTACCCAACTAAATTCTTATATAAATGTATTTGAAATATAGTTCAACACTTTTTGAACTATATTATCTCTTCATATTTGATAAATTCTAATTGAATGTTAATAAAACACTTAAATGCCCAATAAGAATACAAATATTTATCCAAGGATTAGGTCTGGAACATAATGTTCTTAAGATAAGGATACTCAGAAATTACATTTAATTTAACTCTGAAGGCAAATTAAATAATGAGCTTAAAATGGCTGGATTAATTTAAAGACAAGTCAATGATTATTATTATCATATGTTTTATTTTAACCTGTTTATAAATTTTAACATTTATTTTTTGTCAGCCAAAACACGAGCAAAAACTCATCTACTCTGGACAGCTATTAAATGACTCGTTGGTACTGAAAGATGTCTTGCGACAATACGAAGGCCAAGAAACACACACAGTTCACTTAGTTTGCGCTCCTAAGCTAGAACCGTCCCCTCCCAGACGAAATATGTCGACGACAGTGCCTACCAATTCTCCGGAACAAGTAAATAGGTCCACGAGTACTCCAGATACTAGGCCGAATATTCAAAATTTTGGAAATATGAGTGTGCCATGGTTACCAGAAGGAATTCAGATGGATCCTCAATATGCAGCTCACATGGCTGTCATGCAGCAAGCTTACATGCAGTATATCAATCAGTATATGCAGCTGTGAGTATGAATTTGATTTTTTTAGCTTAAAAATAATAGAGAATTTGTATCACTAGGTCATAATTTGTTCGCATTTCGCTGAGTATAACCAGTGGTAAATAGCAAGTAAACTGTCACTTGATTTGAAAAAGTCCATAATTTTTCGTTGAGTAAGAGCTGTAGATACTAACCCTAATGTAATTGGTATTAACTAGGATATTGTTCCTGTTAGAGACTATCAAGGTTCTGGGTAGTCTTGTTGACAAATATCAGAAGTGGGATCTCCATGTAGAAATGCTGATGATATTTATATAATTATAATAATAATAATATTTAAAGTATAAACTTTAAAATAAAAACACTTGGCTTATGTTTCACAATATAAAAAATATTCAGATACTGTATTTAGCAGTAACGAGAAGTCGACATGTTTCGAGTTATGAACTCATTATCAAGACTGACTACAGGAGAGTATTGCATCGTAATTTATGAAACAGACGAAAGCAAAGGTGATACCTGAAAATCAATTTGTTCGTTTACAAGGGGTAATTGACTATTATGGGCGGAACTTATTTCGAGAATTTCAAGAAGGTCAAGGCGTTTTCCTTTGTTACCTGAATGTAACAATTTGGGAGACTCATATTCATTCTGTTGCCAAAAAACTTGGGAGTAGTTTGTTTGCTCTGCGTGTTCTTGCTGACTCTGTTTTGGGGGGAGTTCTATGAACAGCATACTTTGGTATTTTCCACTCTGCCATGGTGTATAGCGTCCTGGTTTGGGGTCATGCAGCGCAGTCGAGAAGGATCTTTGGTTTACAGAGAAGAGCGATTAGGATAATCTCTCGACTAGGTTTTAGGGATGATTGTAGATTTATGTTTGAGAGTCTTGGAATACTGACACTTTCATGTGTGTATATTCTGGAAAATGTTGTTTACCTCAAAAAAAATGAGAGCCTGTACGGAACTCATGGTGATGTTCATCATCATAATACAAGACAGAAAACCAACTTTGTGGTGAACTACTGTCGACTAAAGAGATGTCAGGATGGCCCTGGTTATCTGGCTATAAAATTCATCAACAGACTCCCTCTAACGGTACGGAGCTTACCATTAGCACAGTTCAAAGCAGCTGTCAAAAAAATGTTAATCCGACATGCCTTCTATTCCCTTGAGGAATATCTTAATTGTGATCTTTTTAATATTAATTTTTAACGCGTAGTGTTTAGTCTTGTACTCTATGTTGCCCTAATTATTGCTAGAATTAGCTTAAGTATTTTATTTTACATTCTACATTTTACTTGACTGTGTGAGTTAATATTAAGAATGTTGACCTGTGCAAATACAGAAATGTGTAATGGCATCAATAAATTGTCTATCTGTCTATCTGGTTTTGTTGAAATCCAGGAAGTGATTGAATTTTATACAATGTTCAGAGAAGCCAGTGGTATTTTTGTTTTGTAAAATTGACTTTTTATGTTCTTCAACACGAATATTTATATTCCTTCCTGTCTGTCCAATATAGAAAGCAGGACATTCGTCGCAAAATATTTTGTAAATACCACTGTTTTCTCCGATGTTATATTTTGCGACGTATGTCCTGCTTTCTTGATAATGAGTTCATAACTCGAAACATGTCGACTATCCTTTACTGCTAAATACAGTATCTGAATATTTTTTATATTGTGAAACATAATCCAAGTGTTTTTATTTCAAAGTTTATACTTTATTCTTTATGATGTTTCACCAAGTGATGTGCGAGAATTCAATCTCAGTTAATAATAATATTTATTAGCCTCAGAAAATTATCAATACAATACAGATAAAATTGAGACAAGTCAATTTGTAATCATTAATTTACTAAACGCAGTAACCCATATACTCCATATAAATTGCTTAGTCAGTTGGCTCCTCAGCTCTTTTTAAATAATTGCAAGTTTGTTGAAGATAACATGATTGTAACACAAACAACTGGCCATTTTTATTAAAATAGACTAGGTAGTGGTCTCAGTCAGAACAACATCTTTTATAAAGTTATGCTGATAACATGGTCATATCCACCAGAAGTAGAGAAGAACTCCCGATCCCTTTACATAATTCCACGTTTTTTGAAAAAGGTGCTTATTATCGGGGTATTAAGGCCTATAATCTCTTACCCGCTGATATTAGGAATGTGGAGGGAATTGATAGGTTCAAACGGGCAGCCTCAAGATTTGTAAAAAACAAATGCTTATATTCCTTTAACTTTTAAGTTGTTATCTTGATATTTCATTGTCGGTATTGTTGTGGCATTTTCTTTTTATTGTCGGTTGTGTAGTACAACCCTTTTATATTATTTTGTAAATTTTACATACTCATAAGCTATTGTGACGTTGCTTTTTTCAAATTTTTGAATTGTGTTAGCAAGAAGAAAATAAATAAATAAAGGCTTAAAGTAGTACAATGATTTGCTTGTGAGTGTTAGAAAGTGAGGATAATATTATAAGCTTTAAGATAAAATTTATCGAATATATTAAACAGATTGTTAGAATCTGAATTACTATTTTTGTGATGTAGTTTATAATATATATATATATATATATATATATATATATATATATATATATATATATATATATATATAAACTTTGAACTTTGAAATGAAACACACTTGGCTTAAGTTTCACTATATAAAAATATTTAGATACTGTATTTAGCAGTAAAGGATAGTCGACATGTTTCGAGTTATGAACTCATTATCAAGACTGACTACAGGAGAGTATTACATCTTATTTTATAAAACAGACAAAAGCAAAGGTGATACCTGAAAATCGGATTGTTGGTTTACAAATTTACAAGGGGTAATTTACTATTATGGGCGGAACTTATTTCGAGAATTTCAAGGTCATGGCGCTTTCCTTTATTACCTGAATGCAACAATTGGGTTTTGTTGAAATCCATGAAATGATTAGATTTTATACAATGTTCGGAGAAGCCAGCGGTATTTTTATTTTGTAAAATTGACTTTTTATGTTCTTCAACACAAATGTTTATATTCCTTCCTTTTGTCCAATATAGAAAGCAGGACATTCGTCGCAAAATATTTTGTAAACACCACTGTTTTCTCTGATGTCAGATTTTTCTTTTTTATTGACCAAGAATGACTTAATAACGTTAAAACAATTTGTACAAATAAGAGAAACTTGATTCACTTTTTACCCCGAGGCGAAGCTAAAGGGGTTATAGTCTCACGACAAAAAGTTGGTAACTGGCCCGATTTTAAAAATTCCAACCGATATCGATAAAACACATATGGTTTCATTAGGGAATTTGAATTCCAAATTTTTACCAACGAAGAATAAAAAATTATAGCGTTTTTTAGATAGGCATTACGACATGCGCATGCGCCAAGATCCATATGTACGAAGTCCTACAAAACATGCGTCGAAGTGCTCTGTGTGTCACGGTAACCAAGCGACATTGACAGCTTAAGCTTGATTCTGCGTCTGTGTCTGCTTCCGATCCATAGAGATATCTTATCAATTTGATTCATAATTTGCAGCAAAATGAGCCGGGATAGGATATTCAAATTCGACAGTCAAACAATGAATTTTTTTGCTAAATTTTCACGGATTTTATTCGTAATATCGACTTATTAATACATTTATTGCAATTTTCTGTCATTTCATTCGTAAAATCGACTTTCATTGTTATTTAATTTATATAATAGGTACATTCAAAAAATATTGACGACATGCACATGCGCCGAGGGGTTTTATCATTCCTAGTGCTACGCATTAGGGCGTCCTTCATTTTTTTAATAATATACACTATCTAGATCACTTTAAAAATAAGAACAATTTCATGAATGATAATTTCTATTCCATCAACATTGAACATTTTATGAATGTACAACAAAACATCTAAAAATATATTATTCAAGTTTATATCATGCAAAATGTTTCAATTTCTAGTCATAGATGTTTGTGAGATAGCTTTGTTGATTTTTTAGATATATAAATATTTATCAACCAACTGATATAGCCAGATCTGAAAATAATCAATAAAAACAGTATTTTAATCAATGTTATAAACTTTGATGGTATTTTGAAAAATATTGGTATGTTCCTATAATCTCTTGGTGATAGCGTACTGATTAAGATATGTTTGATATGATTTGTTTCCTTAATTAAGTCGAAATCTGCAAGACGTGATAAAATTAAGTGCATCGACCTTTATATTCCCGATGCTATCAGATTCATTGAAAAGAAATTGCTAATGTGAAGGAAGAAAAACGATTTAATCATTTTCGAAATTCATCTAAAAATGAAAAGAAAGTGGGTTTCAACTCTTTTCCTGCACTTCGCGGAGACTATTCCGTTCGAATCGCATCTCGACCTAATTTTCTTTCAGTAAGCGATGTACTTCGCGAAATTTTTTATTTTTATTGAATCTACTAAATTACTTTCTAATATTTTATTAGGGTTTACTATTAAAGCCTGGTTTTTCAAACTATAATTTATTCCGTTCGAATTACTTCTCGACGCGATGCACTTCGCGCTAAAAATACAACCTTAGTGACGGAGCTCTGCTGCTCTCGTGTTTTTTTTTAAGATTTACTCATTATAAGAGAAGGAGAAACTTCATCATGCATTTCACTAATAACTAGTGGATATACAATTGTATACTCGAAAAAGTAATAAAAAAAAAGGTTAGTTCAATTCATTGACTCAAATTTTAAGTTTGACATATATCAATTTGGCTTTCAAACACGTTGCAATGCGGTAGGAGCATCAGTTGAAATTCTTGAGTATATAACAAATGAACTAGATAAAAATAAATATGTTTTTTGTGTCTTCATAGACTTACAAAAAACTTTCGACACTGTCAATATTGAACTAATGTTGGAGAAAATGGGGTTCCGAGGTACATGCCACGACTTATTAAGGACATGCTCTACTGGTAGAAAGCAGTGCACACAAGTAAATGGTACAGTAAGTGTTGAAGCCAATGTTAGTGTCGGAATAGCCCAGGGATCGGTTCTTGGCCCTTTAGAGTACCTGTTATATGTGCATAATTTACAGTATGAGGGGCTTTCAGCAAAATATGTTAAGTTCTGTGATGACACAGTATTCGTATATTCTGGACCAAATATGGAAGAACTTGAGCAAGTGGTGAATAGTGATCTTGAAAGATACTTCAGCTGGCTGTGTTATAGTAAACTTAGTATTAATGTTGAAAAAACAGTATACATAATAATAAATCAAATTAATAAAAAAACAATGAATCCAGTGATAGAATTGAATAATAAAGTGCTAAAAAAGGTAAAAGAATGCAAATATTTAGGTTTGATAATCACTGAAAAACTATCATGGACTTCACACGTTGAAAATGTGATAAATAAAATAGCTCCAATTCTGGGTGCAATAAAAAGGTGCAATCATATGTTAAATAATAAAAGTAGACACTTACTATACAATAGCTTCATAGAACCTCACATAAGGTATTTATTAGTGTGTTATGGAAATGTGAATGCTTGTTCATTACAGAAATTACAAAGACTGCAAAACAAGTCAATAAAAACTATATTTGCTATGAATCACTATACACCCAGTGAAAACCTATACAAACAATATCCATTTTTAAAAATTGAAGATTTAAAGACTTTGGAGCAGGCTAAAAGATCTAGATATTTAAGGACAAAAAAAGCACAGGACTCTACTATATTCAGGTGTATCCAAACTTATAACAGGCTGCCTGAAACATTATTTGTTGGTAAAGAAGAGGCTGTGAGTAATAACCTCAAAAGATATTTTAAAAACGTAGACTGAATCTTTAATATTATTTTATATATTGTTACATAGAAATTTTCTTATGATTTTGTTATGTTTTATATAAATTTATTCTAGGGCCTCGGTGCCAGTATTTATTGTATACTGATTAGAGGTCTGAAATGAAACTATTATTAAAAAAAAATTAGGGCTATTGTTGACTTATCTGATTGCACTAGTTAGTCCAAACTTAAATGTTAAAAATAATACTTGTTCTCTACTGAAAGTGAATAATCGAGACATTACAATTACAAGAGAAATAGTTGAAGAATTTATTAAATACTTCTCGGAAATTGGTAGAGAGATTGTTGGAACCATTGACCTCAATTCTAATAGTGGATATCAATTTGAAGAGGTCTACAACGAAGAAACTATATATCTCGCCCCTACAAATGAAAGAGAACTTCGAAAATTCGTTACAGAAATAAAAAAGGATTCCTCAGCAGGCATAGATGGAGTAAAACTTACAGACATTGTAGATATAGTTGAAGAACTTCTTCCCATCTTATCTGTTTTCTCTAAGATCATAGAGAAATTGCTAAAAAAGAGACTTCTAGGATATATAAAAAAATTTAATTTAAGAGATGCACGACAATATGGTTTCCTGGAAAATAGTGGTACCCAGAATGCAGTTATGGATCTTGTTCATGTCCTCTCTCTTAACTTGGATCAGGATAAATATATAATAGTAATTTTAATAGATTTAAAAAAGGCCTTCGATGTAATTGAGCATCAAAAACTTTTAGTCAAACTGCATAGCCTAGGAATTCGAGGGAATGTTTCGTTTGCTGAAATCATATTTAAGTAATAGAAAACAAACTGTTATACTTGATGGTGAGAAAAGTACTGAACGCAACATTACATATGGAGTCCCACAAGGATCTGTTCTCGGTCCATTACTGTATATTTTGTATGTTTTGAGTTTGAAGAAGGCGGAGCTGAGAGCTAACTATTTCATGTTCGCTGATGATACTATTCTAGTATATACTGGAGAAAACTTACAGTGCATGGAAGAGGAGATAAATAATGATCTGCTAAAATACAACTCATGGTTAACAGAAAACAAATTGAAACTCAATACCAACAAAACAAAATATGTTATTCAAACAGAAAAATAAGAACAAAGATATCATTCAACTCAGATTAGGAAGCAGTATTTTAACTAAAACAGATCAAGCTAAATATTTAGGAATCATTTTGGACAACAAGTTGAACTGGCAAGCACATTACCAATATTTGAGCAGTAAAATTATTCCGATGATAGGTATGATATATAAATGTCAACAGTATTTGGATATTAATTCTAAATATAAGTTATACAATGCTTTCTTTGCTTCGAACATAAGATACCTGATATGCATCTGGGGGACATGTTCTGAAACTCTGCTATCAAAATTCCAGAGGCTACAAAATAAATTTGTTAAACTCTTATTTCACATTGATTATAGGACTCCTACTGCAGAGGTATACAAAACACTAAATATAGAACCAATAAAAACACTATTAGAAATAGAACAATGTAAAGTAATTTATAAAAAAGAATATGAAGGATATAAACTCAACATCAGGTTAACAAGAAATATTGAAATTCATCAATACGGAACCAGAATAAAACATAATCTCCACTTACAACAAGCAAGGACTGAAATAGGCAAAAGGAATCCAATAAGGAAATGCTCTGAAACATTTAATAGATTACCTCTAGAAATACAGAATAGCAGCTCATTTCCTAAGTTTGTGAAGTCAATAAAAACATTTTTTTTTGTTCAGCAGACTTGAATTGAATATTAACTTCTAAGAGCGATTGAACTCCTGGAACAGCAATACGCTGATTTGGAGTAAACTTACCTAAATCATGAATTATAATTTTGAGTTTAATATTTTATATATGAGATTGTTTTTGATTTACTGTATGTTTAGGTAAATAAATAAATATCGAAACTATTTTTGTTCACAGTGCTGCCAATTCCTACGGTCACACCCCCTACCAACAAAACATGACGATGCCTACCATTCCCAACATCCAGGTTCCTCAAGCAGCTCAACAGCCTAACCCGCAGAACGAGAACGAGGCTCAGGGTGCGCCCCTGGCTCCTCCCCAGCCGCAGGTAGATCAGGAAAACAACGAGCGCGATTGGCTGGACAACTTCTACGCGATCAGTAGGCTACTGGTGCTCTTCAGCGTAGTTTATTTCTACTCAAGTTTCCTGAGGTTCTCCCTAGTGCTCATTCTGGGTCTTGTCATGTACCTCTACCAGGTGGGCTTCTTCCGACACATGAACATTAACAACAACAATAATAACACGGTGCCGGGCGATCCCTCTGGTGTGCCTCAAGAGGAACAGGCGCCCTCTAGGTTGACCTTGGTGTGGACTTTTTTCACAACTTTCTTTGCTTCTTTGTTACCCGAGGTACCGAATGCTGTGTAATTTTTGCGGGATATTTCTTAAGATTTGAAATTTAGCAAACTGGATGTTTGTCTGAAGAGAAATTTTGATAAAGGAATAAATCAACTGTTTTTATAACAATGTTAGTTGTTTTGTGGATGTTTCTATAGGATTCTCGACTTAGTTGAAGCAGTGAGAGTAATTTTGGTTGAGTTGAAAACTTCACGATAGCAAATTGTTTCGGATTTAACAATTTTCATGAAAAATGAAATCAAAGGAAAGAAAGAGAATTAAATACAGGATATAATATGAAATTATTCCAAGGGAATATTATTGTTTGTTTTGGTTTATCTCTGATAAGGGGTCATCCATAAATTACGTCACACGAATTTCCGGATTTTTTTACCCTCCCCCCGTCCTTGTCACAGCTGGTCACATTTGTATGACTCCCCCCACCCAAGTGTGACGTCACATATTTTGCAAATTTTCATTTGGAAATTATTGAATGAAAACAGCGGTTCCGAAATCAGTTTTATTTCCATTTAAATTAGTTTTTAATAAAATTAACATCGAATCAAACAATTAACAAAACAAAAAACGATTTATTATATTAATTAAAGAATTTAAAACAAAAAAACAATTGACTTTGTTAATCAAAGAAATTAATAAAACAAAAAATATTAATAGAATTATATTAATTAAAGATACAAACTTAATAATCTCTATAAGTCCATGGACTAATAGATTTTTAAATGTGACATCACGAAATTCAGGACCCCACCCTCCCCCTCGTCACATAATGTCACACTTCGTCGACCCCCTCCCTCCCCCTAAACGTGTGACGTAATTTATGGATGGCCCCTAATAAATACTCATGTTTTTTTCATAACTTGAAATATTGTTGAAAGTCAATAATTATCAGGCAGCTTTTTAACTAAAAATCATCTGGTGTGAAGTTTTGTCCAGTATCTAAATTTCACATTTTGTGGCATTTGTCATTTTATCGTATTCGTCAGATTTTAAAGATATTTATTCTGGTTTTTTTCATGTTTTTTTTCAAATGAGTGTTTTCGTATTTATATTTTTTTCGCAACAAACAGTTGTGAACTTGAATTTTACATCACAATATTTGCATGTTTTAGAAAATATCTTTTTTTCACTATGGCTCTTAACATGTCATAATAACTATGTGGAATTATATTACAAAAGTACCAGGTACTACTTATCCATTCAATTATATATTTTAAAAACATTAATGATTTATAAAGAAGTACGATACATTCAATGCATATAATTTTTGTCATTATAAATGTGATTTGGGTTGAAATTTATTTTCAACGAAATTCAAAGATTTTCGTATGTTTATAATGGATAATTCTTCCAAAAGCATTCGTTTCATGAATCATCTCCTGTTGCATAAAATAATGTAAAATTTAATGTTGCTGAAGACTCATCAGATACTATCTTAAGTTTCGACATTACCACTATTACTTTCCTCACTATCAACTAGAGAGTCTCGAGAAAATTGAAATAATACATGGGTCCTCACTCAATTTTTGTTTTTACTGTTATTTTTTTTTAACGTTATCAATTCTTAAGTTGGCCAGTTAATTGAAATCTTCACACTGATGTATTTTCTCAAGTAGATCAGTTGTTTTAGATAATTTCAGTTCATCATTGATTTTTATACTTGTTTAAAGTTTTAATAATCTAAAATGATGATTTTCGTAATCATTGAAATGTGTTTGTTTTTTTTATATTTTTCGTGTCATTTGGTAAATGTTTAATTTAATATTGTTAATTGATGTGAAAATTATCTGAAAGAAGTTGATATCAAGTTTAATGGAAGTGAGATCAAGTTCTAATTGAATTTTTCATTTAAATTTCAGTGACGCTTAATATATAAAAACACCGCGTTCGGTTAAATTCATCATACTATATTGTTTATAAGCGATTAGAAAACCTCGGCTTGTTTTAGTTTCAATAAAAGTAGCAGGTTTTTGACTAGTTTATTTTGGGAGTAATGAGTCGGATCAACTGGCTTCCCAAATAATTCAAACTCGTACCTTGTTTTTCAATAATCCCTTCTAATAATATGTATATAGAATGCAAGCTTGAATTTACTATTCGTCAAATACAAATGGGATAGTGTACAGCTTTTCAGTATATTATATAAATAGAGCTTTAGGAGAATTTGTGATTTTTTAATGATAAGTTTATATTATATTGTTTAAAGGAAATCATTTATTGAAAGTTATTATATCGTATAATTTTGATTATTGTGTTTGCTGTTATACCTTCCTTGAATACAACATTCTCCTAATTTAATGTGCCAATTCGATAAGATTGAAATACTTCAGAGTTGATATTGTATAACTTATTTCAAAGTATTGAATTTACCAATTAAAATGTTCTAAAAATTTTAGAACAAGTGGTCACATGCATAATCCGATAATAGTGGTTAAACTAAAAATTATTATTGTTCTGTGAATAAGAGTTATGGTAGAATGTAAATAATTTGGGGGTGGTAATAACATATAGAGGAAAAAAAGAAACGGTGTCATGGGACACCAGGTAGGAACAAAGTTCCTTCGGATAATATAGAAGGACCACAATTTGCGAAAAACATGTGCGTGTCGGGGCGCACGACAGAAGTGATAACTTATACTAATCCAAGTTGAAATAATTAATATTGAAATGTGGGGCTAAGAGCTCTTACGAGATTGTAAATAAAAAAATTTAAAAAGCCAGGAGTTACCTCTGGGATTCGAACCCAGAAATATGGCACACCAGGGTTCAGTACTTAGACCACTTGATCACTCAGCGCAATGTAAAAATTAGACGCAAGAGTGTATATAACGAGAGGATAACGTATCGTCACGCTATATAATTGAATATAAACCTACAATACGTAGTCATTATTTTATGGAACAAATTTTTAAAGTTTTATCTTTTCATTATGCCATATCTGATTCCTGTCGTAATCTGTTCTTTTATAAATATAACTTAAACACAATTATATACGGTGCATGTGCAGGGTATACTGACGGTTCAAGCACTGAAACACTTCTATTATGCAGAGATCCAATCAAGATTGACTTACGGTATAATACTCTGGGGACATTCTACGGCTGCAAAGACACTCTTTATTGTTCAGAAAAAATGCATAAGAGCTCTGCTATGTAAAACTCAATACGAACCGAGTAAGCATCTATTCAGAAAACTTGAGATATTGCCTCTCGCATGCCTTTACATATTGGAAGTTGCATGTTACATTGCAAGGACATCCTTGCCTATTTCACCCGAAACCAAAATTTTCTAAATACTCCACACAATAGAATTAAATTAACTCAGAACTGTCATCTCAGCATTGGAATACAAATATATAATAAAATTCCTCAGGACATAAAAGATCAAATTAACCATTTCAAATTTAAAAAATCGCTGTTAAAACTTCTGAGGGGCGGCTTATTCTATACTTTGGAAGAATACCTTACCATGGCATAATGTAGCAAAATAGTCTATTGTGAATTTTGTGATTGTATACTCTGTGTATTTGGTTTGATAGCCTGTCTATATTGTGTGATGTTTTCAGTAATAATATCACAAGAGCATCGAAAATAATCGATTATACTACCGAGTCACGAGACGTATTTTGCGAAACACCACGAGAGCGCAGCTCGAGTGGTGTTTTAAAAAAATACGCCGAGTGACGAGGTCAGTATAATCGATTATTTTCGATTACTCGAGTGGTATTCGTTACGATTATATAACGAATAAAAAATATCAATTTTTTTTGACAGACGTCAAAACACCGTCAATATGAAAATATTCATACATTTTGACACGAGGCGAAACACCAAAACGATTATATCACGTCGTCAAGGGTATATTCACTTATCTATACGCAGTCGTTATGCAAAATTCACGGATTCTATTGGCTCATTCACACATGAGTTATATAATCAGTAATAATATCACAAGAGCATCGAAAATAATCGATTATACTACCGAGTCACGAGACGTATTTTGCGAAACACCACGAGAGCGCAGCTCGAGTGGTGTTTTAAAAAAATACGCCGAGTGACGAGGTCAGTATAATCGATTATTTTCGATTGCTCGAGTGGTATTCGTTACGATTATATAACGAATAAAAAATATTAATTTTTTTTGACAAACGTCAAAACACCGTCAATATGAAAATATTCATACATTTTGACACGAGGCGAAACACCAAAACGATTACATCACGTCAAGGGTATATTCACTTATCTATACGCAGTCGTTATGCAAAATTCACGGATTCTATTGGCTCATTCACACATGAGTTATATAATCAAATTTATAATTGTAATTTTATTTTTGACGTGTTTTATACCAGTTTTGGTCCTTTTTAATCTCAAAGATGATAGCTCTTAATTATTAGACACAGTTTTATGAACTTAATATTGATAATTAATAATCGTATATTTATAAATATTTGAATCTAAGGAGAATTTATAAAGCCTCCTTTGGTATGTATAATGTATTTTTCACCTAAATATTTTACTGATATACGAAAAACATGGCCAATCTGAAGAATTAACAACTCTATCAATGGTGGATGTATTCTTATCACTATCCTAGGTTAGTATTACAACTCATTATAAAATACTTGGAAATCTGTGTAAAAGACAACCATTTGTTTGTTTAACTTTGATGACCAACGACTAAGCAATATCTTAACATGTATAAGTTCATCAACTTCTAATGGAAAATGTGTGAATAGTGATTTCATATCAATGCCTCAAATGAGATAGAATTCAGTCTTACTCCTGTGATGATTCATGTGGCACTATATAAACTGCCACATGAAATATGAAGGCTGTTCTGTTGAAAGTAACCTTGCCATCTATAAATTATTGAACATTCAGGCAATATACTTTATGAGGACAATTAAGTACGTGAAAATACTTTATTATAGGATTTATTTTACATTTAATCATACAAAAGTTGATGAACTAAGTACCGTAAAACCTGCCAACTTTGCCCAGCAAAATCAGAATTTTTCAATATATCTTTTTTAATGAAATGCTAAAACACATTCTACATGAATATGGAGAACAACCTAAATGATGGAAATGATTCTTAATCATCACTTTATTTATAGCATTTTCCATGTAGGTACTAGGAAAAAATATTTATTAGGGGTGGGCAAAGTTACCTGTCAATCTTATAACTTTACCCGGCTGTGAGAATTCCCTTTTGGAGACAATTTGGCAAACGTTAATCAAACTTAGCCCACTAATTAAGTTCATAAAAAGGTTTGGCATGAAGCAGACGTTGAAATTATATTAAAAAAAACAATATGTTAGAAAGTATTTTTATTTATATCAAAATCTTCCATTTTGTCGTCAAAATGGCAACAAAAACATAACTTCTTCAAACTAAATATTATTCATTAAAAAAAGAAGTTTTTTTTTCTTAGTAATCTATCAGGTAATTAATATAATCATATAAGTAGATACAATAAGATATTATATTTCAGTATTCAAAATAATACAAATACTTAAAGTTAAAAAAGGAACATCAACAAAAATGAAAATAAATTATACGGTTGGAGGTTTTCGTTAAAAAAATAGTAGCCTCTCCTGCTTTCAGTAGGGGCTCCTAGGCGTTCTACAATATTTAGAAATGTCACGTCTGAAATGCCATTAATATCTGGAAATTTGGAACCTTTTCCAGCCTTCCTAAGGAATTTCACAGTAAAATTGTCATCAATCTGAGAGACTTCCAAAATTGTTCCTATAAAGTGCCTTATAGAGTTTTTTGTAGGAAATTGCACCACTATACAGGGTGATTCATTAATAAGTGTAAATATTTTAAAGGAAAAATTTTGAGCTCAAATTATGAAGATCTAACCCAATTTGCCTATACAAAATATTTCTCCTTACTGATTTACAGGGTGTTTTATTTAGATTATTCAAAATGAATTTTGTTCATTACTTGAATGCTGCTTTATATTTCTTTATGATATTTGGCAGTAAGTTAAAGTATTCTGGGACACATCAAATGATAGTAAAGAAGACTTTCTCGCTGTCACCAGTGGCGTACGGCAGGGGCTCGGGAAGAGTTCTTCTTTCCTAAATTCTGCGCCACTGGCAGAATTGTCATTTTAGTATAATTTTTTGATTCTCCAATATTTTCTCTGTAAATAAGGCACTCTTGTTTCGTAACGCTAGAGCCACTATTTTTCGAGATATTTAACGTTGAACATATGGCTGCACAATTCTTTTAATTTGTATATACGAGTCTGTCGGTGTTTTTTCGTCATACTTGCCAGGAACTATGGCAGCAAATTGTAAATTCCGCTAATTTTATTGCGAATCAGCCAAACATATTTTTTAAAGTTAGAAGATCGTTTAGCGAAAGAATGGATAATCTCATTGAGGTTAACGGAGATCACATTGAACATATGTTGTAAATTGTTTTTAAGTTTTGTTCATGAATTTGATACTCTTCCAAAAATTGTAAAGAAGATCTTGATAATTAAGTATTTATTTTGACTTTTTTATGTAGCGCTGGATATTTTTGTAGTTGTTCTGTTTTAAATTGTTTGTTAATATTATTATAAATTGAAACAAAATACCTAATAATGATTATTTTAAGTAATACATCCAATCGTATGACAAAAAACACCGACATGACTCTTACATAAAAATCAAAAGAACTGTGCAGCCATATGTTCAACGTTAAATTTCTCGAAAAATAGTGGCTCTAGCGTTACGGAACAATTGTGCCTTATTTACAGAGAAAATATTGGAGAATCGAAAAATTATACTAAAATGACAATTCTGCCAGTGGCGTAGAATTTAGGAAACAAGAACTCTGTTCTGCCGTACGCCACTGGTGATAGCGAGAAAGTCTTCTGTACTATAAGTTGATGTCTCCCAAACTACTTTAACTTACTGCCAAATATCATAAAGAAATATCAAGCAGCATTCGAGTAATGAACAAATTTCATTTTTAATAATCTAAATAAAACACCCTGTAAATCAGTAAGGAGAAATATTTTGTATAAGCAAATTGGGTTAGATCTTCATATTTTGAGCTCAAAATTTTCCTGTTAAAATATTTACACATATTAATGAATCACCCTGTATATGTCCCAGGATTTAGTACTGTACCATAAAGTCATGATTTGCATTAAACCATGCAAATTATATAAGGAATACAAAAATTTTTTTGACCTAAAATGTCTGGCAACATTGCCCATATACTTTTGTTTACTAATATAATACCTTGGGCAGTGTAACCCAAAAACAATTACTGCATTGTGAGAATCACATATCCACCTTCCCGCAATCTTAATTTCATTATCATAAACTTACTAGACATTGAGCCCTGATGCTTAGCTTTTCACCCTAAAAATACTAAAATTCAATCAAAATTTCCTTACCTGTTTATTCACAGCAACCCACCTACCAAGCGTTTTGGACGATAATAACGGAAAACAAGAACCTCGCTCGGCATAACGGCCAAGCGGTGTTGTTTCACAACGTTGCTAAATTTAAAATTATCCATGATTTTATAACGCCTACATTGGGCAAAGTTGGCAGGTTTTACGGTACTTGTTTTTATGAGCTGAAAGGAAAGTAGATTCTTTATTATTCATGCATAGAATTAGTTTTAAGGTTGGACAAAGACCTACTTTAATTTCGCCCCTGAGATATTTGATATTGTTATTAAAACAATGGTTAAAAATAACAATTTACACATTTATTATAAGAAATAACGCATGACGCACGTTTGGCAAACTTAGTTTGCCATTAGCATCTGAAGAAGGTGAAGTTCCACCGAAACGTGCGTCATGCGTTATTTCTTATAATAAATGTGTAAATTGTTATTTTGAACCATTGTTTTAATATGTTTATTAATTTACACCAAGTATCGGCCCAATCAATCCAAAATATTTGATATTGCTATTGAATTACAATTTGACAGTCAATTTTGGCTTCATCTCATGTTTTAACATAATATACCTCAAATGACAATGTTGGTTAGACATATCAAGTACATTCAAGTTTGATAGCTCAGTTTTATAGCAGCTTTACGTTGTAGTGAATCATGGATAAAGGAAAATTTAGAAAACTGAGTGCTCCCTGTATGCCCATCCCATAGAACGTAATCGTAATTGTGAAACGGATGGAATAAACAGAGACGGCCTATATTACACCTAAAAAATCAGCCAAAAAGATTGATTCAGTGGTACAAAAGACAAAACGATTGCAAAAGTATAATGAGATCCATAAAACTAATGGAGTTCCATTCACAATTGTATTTGTAGACTGCGAAGTTACTGTGAAACTATTTTGCACTAACAATTATTTGTTAAATATTACCAAAACCAATGAAAGATAGTTTTCACCAAAATATTTAAAAAAAATAAACGTACTCAATTTTGATACAATGCTTTTTCTTCTTAAAGCTTGGTTCATACAGACGCGAATCGCGAATTGCGAATAACGTTCTGATTGGCCAATTTGAAATCAATATGGCGGCCTGTCAAAATTTTTTAATATTTGGCGAATTCGCAAAATTTTAAATTTGGGGGGCGGGAAAATTGGATTGAGTTCAATATATTCGCGCGAATTGTTATTAGAACCGACCGTTTTATGGTTAGCACATGCGCATTTTTGTTCATCTTATTGTGTTGAGTGTGAGTTGAGAGGTGAATTGACACGTGTTTTGTTTGTTTTCCTTTTAGAAATTGTTTTGCTCTTGTTTTTTTTTGGATTTTTTATCAAAATCATGTATTGACATCCTATGAAAATTTCTAAATTTTTTTTCATCTTTGGAACGCATTTCTTGAACTAAATTATGATTAAGCCCCTTGCTGCATCCTTAATTTAAAAATTTCGCAAGTATCCAACTGACCGATATATTTTATTCTGTCTTTTATTAAATAATAAATAAGCAGCGATTTTACGTCTTCGTTGCCACTGAAATAAACTTAAGGAATGCGCATCCGTTGATATTGAATACAAACTCTTAGATTTCTCTGTATCTCTCGAAATCAACAATAATTATTAATTCTCAAAATAAACAATCAGCTGGCTGAATCGGCCAACTTTGTCGATGTCAAATGTCAGATTTCACTCAGACTATGTCATGTCATAAGTCACTTATCTAGTGATGGGCAAAGTGACTCATTTGGATGTTTTGAAACAGTTGAATCAAATCATCAAGATGTTTCGAAACACTGATTCGAAACAATGAAACATTTGAAACAGTAAAAAAAAATTGAATGGATGCATTCATGATTTAGAACTTGGTATTGTCGCATGTCAAATGCCCATTTGGCTCATGTGTAGAGTCGTACAGTAATAATTATAACGGAAATGCAATAATTAAATCAGATTTTGAAAGTGTTGGATTTTTTATTTTTTATTGGCATATGGCGTAACAAAACATAATAAGATAACATGTTATAATATAAAAACATAAACATATCATTATGAAAACGCAAATTAAAAATAGGTTTCTTTAGAAAAATTTGGCAAAAAAAATATACAAAAACAAAATCGAAAAATAAAAAAGTTTTAAAACATATTCATTTTAATCTATTATTAAAAGAAGTAAAAAAACTATTTAAAAATATAATTTTGGACGATTTCTGGGCGCCTAACCTGTTTCGTCTT
Source organism: Cynegetis impunctata (assembly GCA_030704885.1). Classification (NCBI taxonomy): domain Eukaryota; kingdom Metazoa; phylum Arthropoda; class Insecta; order Coleoptera; family Coccinellidae; genus Cynegetis; species Cynegetis impunctata. The sequence goes on along the minus strand of JARQZK010000816.1, from coordinate 114,005 downwards.
TCGATTATGATCTGCCCTGTTTTAGAAAATACCCTCTCGCAAGGGACTCGCAAAAAAAAACATTTAAAACTGCTAATTACAAATTATAGGCGAATCAGAAACAAACGGCGCGAGCTAACATATTCAAAACAAGTGTGCCGTAGTGCCGCGCGATGATTCGATTCATACACACACACACACCCACATAAAACCATAGAGGTAATATGCAACCATGTATTTATTCATTGAGTAGGAATTACGATACATACCACTGAAACTGAATCCGAAATGAATCAGTGTATCGAAACTTAAAAGTTTGATGTATCGATACATTGAAACATTTCTATGATTCGAAACATTGTTTTGAAACATCGACTCAGTAGCCAACACTACACTTATCACCAACATTAGCAATCTGGAAAAAAGTAAATATCCCCAAAAATATCGCAAGTATATGAAATAGTCCAAACTGGCGAATTATTTTCCTGCGAATTTACTATTCGCGTCTGTATGAACCAAGCTTAACTCTAACAACACCATTTGCTCGAAAAGTGTAGCAAACCTAATTACAAGTGCAGAGATGGGCGACAGATCGCACTCGTATTTATAAAGTGTCGAACTCAAAAATCAGTGCTTTTGAGTACTGACTATGAAATAAACCAACCCAAGATTCAGAGTTTGTGCTCCAGAGGACACTTATTTCAATCTTACTGCTGTTCTCCTTCTTAGGCAAGAGTGACACATTGTCAGGGACATTTTTGAGTTGTGTCACTTTAGAAATGGGAGTGACTAGAGCACTGTCCAGACAGTGTAGCCATAAAATTTACGGATACTGTCCAATACAACAAGCATGCGCGAAAGAGATGGTTATTACTTATTGGACAGTGTAGCAAGAAGTTTTACAAACACTGTCCAGAGTGTGAATAAAAAATAAAATTTGATCTCCTCTTCCAGTATTATAATACTATATTAAACTATAGTTCATTACAATTTTTCACCTTTTTATTTTTTTAAAATTTTTACTAGGTAATAGGCATGGTAATAGGTATTTACGGTATATTTTCAGACTTTCAGAAACTAAAATGAATCTTAATGGACAGTGATATTTTAAATACATTTTTTAGTCCGGAGACAATGAAATATAATATATTGTTCCAAATCAAATTTATAGAAATACAAAAACTTTTAATAAAGTTAATTTAACATATCTTATTTGTTTCATATTTTAGAAATTTTCTTTCACTATTATGTTGAAACTTGAAATTATGTTATACCTACCTATATGATTTTTGTTATACATTAGTTCTCATCTAAATATTGAAATATATATAGATGCACAAACTCATTGTTATTTTTGAAGATTATAAACAACGACAGATTCTCATTCTGGCCATTAGGTGGCGAGACAAAGATTTCCACAGAAATCGATGTTTTTTTATTTTCTACGTGCCTCAGATAAATATAGGTTGATTGAGTAAGAAAAAGCGAAATAAGGTTTGGTGTTGCCTCTCTTTTATCGCCAAGTAATTCCTATGAATTATGTATGTTTAAAAAAATGGTTAATGAAATAGGCATTTTCAACTGATTCAAAATTTACAATCCATATAATCCTTCAATATTCTGTTACTCAACTCGAGTAATGTATTGCAATTAAAACAAATATACTTATGAATTATTTTATTATTGAAATAACATATCATACGAATAACATATTTACAATAAACTATTCCAGAAAATCTAATTTAAATAAAAACAACTTAATTGAACTAATCATCAACTGACACGAAAATTAAAATATTTGTATATAATCCGTTCATATTACTCCATTCTGTTTTTATACGTAATGTAAAAAATTGAAATTTTAGTAACCTGACACCTCTTATTACAATCCTCCAGAGATTTTCATCATTACAACCAATCACTTTGAACACAAAATTAGAATTATAATTAGTGATTCACAAGGCAAATAACCCGTCAAGTATTCAAATGGCTCTCTAAAGATATTTCGCAGGATAAACTCTAAATACACTCATCGACAAAAATCAATGACACACCAGAAAATTGATATAAATTTGAGGTAGTTCCTCATTGTTCTCGATCCAAATGATAATAAATTCGTTTAATCAAGCAGCAACTAAAATTTTTTGTACGCTTTTTGGTCCTGGTGTTCATTTGAACATTTCCATCTTGAAATTTTTTGATTGAAATATATTTTGATTAATATTCATTTAATATTCCTACCGACAACGAAATTTATGGTATGATTATTTAGCGAAAGTTTTAGTCAAATCAAGTTAGTTAAAACAAAGCACAAAATATGGATTATTTTTGAGAAAATATTTTGTGAATTTTATATTCAAAGTTTTAAATGTATGAAATTTTAGCTTGCATTTCCTTTTTTTTAACAGCAAAAACTTACACCAAATTTATGATTATTTTCAAATGCCGCATCGACTTTGCTATTCAGTAATTCTAATCCAGCTTGTCATCGACGCACTTTCTAATGGAAAAGTGTTACATTTTTTCCTGTTAATTCAAACCTCTAATTACTTCTTACAGTAAAATTTCCGAAGAATCGTTCACATGCAAATACATCAATTCGAATTTCAATCCATTATCCAAATCCCATGCAAAGATGATAAATTCGAAATATAGACCTAAACCGACATAATTATAAAATTTATATAAATTCAAATTTCAATCAACATAAGAAAAAATAGTTTAAAGTCGCTATTTACATGGACTTGCCCATCTAGATGAAAAAAATCAACTTAATCTGAAAAATTCAATTTTTGTTCTGATTTCCTGAAAACGCAAGCCACAGAACAATGTAAAAATATTTTCAGACGTTTAACGCTTTTCAAGTTATGCATATATCGATTGCTACGTTTTTGTTTAATTGAAATTTCCGACAGCCATACAGAATTCGCAGTTGAAATTTCTACAACAAAAAAAAAGGAAAAATAATGAAAAATATAGAATAAATTAATTTACGATTTAACGCAATTTTAAACAACAGGTAATACAAATAACTGACTGCAGTTTTGATATGTATCTGATATTGAGTAATCTGAAACTACAATAAATTTAGACGAGCCTACATAAAAAATCAAAAAGAAACAGGTATAGATAGCAATAATTAAGTAAATTTAAATAACGTTAAATAAAAGAAAATCATAATTTGAAATCACAATAATTATATCATTACGAAAAATAGCATCTTCTAGAAATATTACATCTCAATTAACCAAATAATTCCCTGAGCATTAGATCAATCCACTCTATATTAATCCTACTTCAACCTTTCCTAAAAAAATTGTATTTTGTACTTCAATTTCAAAGTTACTTTTTTAAGTGCAAAATTTTAGCGAAAAATGTCTACTGTTGGATATATTTCAAAATTTTTAAAACAAAAACTTATATAATTAGTTGGTGGAACATCGCCCACAACAGTTGAAAATTTAATACTCAGATTTGTTTATTTTTTCAACTAGACAGGCACTATTGGTGGTGAATCGTTAATTGTTTTAATTCTAATTTGCATCGATAAAAACTATGCACTATGATACAAGTACGACCAGATTTTTGTCTGAGTGAAAAACCACGTAACTGCAGTTTTCTCATTTGAGATAATGAATCCGAGGTGTATGAATTTACACGCTTGATTTTGAGGAAAGTACTGAGTAATATACCCAAATATTCCATATCAAAAAATTAGTAAATAGTTTACATTGCGTTATCATTCACCATAAGAAATAAGTGGCTAAAATTTTTAACAGTAATTCCTTGTAAGAAAAAAGTAGTTCAAATGTAACATTAATTCTTTGTAAGAAAGAAGTAGTTAAAATAAATGTAACATTAATTCTTTGTAAGAAAGAAGTAGTTAAAATGTAACATTAATTCCTCCTAAGAAAGAAGTAGGTAAAATGTAAGAATAAAAAATTGAGGAATTATGATTTCTTTGAATATCGTTTCATTTTCAAATAAAACTTATTTCTAAGGTGGTTTACTTGTACCAGTTTGTAAGGAAATTTAGAACTTTGACAAAAAGAAAATGTATAGTATCGGTTGAACTAATGATAAAATCTACACATGTACTGATTCAGTTTCAGGTAACATTAAACACAGAGTGTCTCAACGATTGAGTAATGTAGTTAAACATGATAGTCGGAAGCAACAATTGATGCCAGAGAATCAATAAAACTGATTAGTTCTTTAATATGCCATATTTGAACAAACATAGACACCATATATAACCATCCATGAAGTAGTTTGTTTGAAAGCCTTATCTCTATCCCGATATAACTGAACAGTATAAAAACAACAAGTTACTATATATATATTTCAAAATTACTTCAAATTGTAAACCAATACCCTTTCTTTGACATGGAACAGAAGGAAAATAGTATTGCTGAAAATCGTCGTGCGATAGGAACATTTTAATCGTCATAAGCAAATTAACAACCTTAATTTCGATGCAGAGTCTTTAACAACACCAAAATCGATAAGAATTCCTCCACGCGTATCGATATTTCCTCAAAATTAACCTCGAACACCTAGAACTGGCGGCGGGCGTACGTTCCGCCGTCGCAACAGCTCCTCGTCTGGCAGTCAGCAGCAGCGGCAACACGCGTGGCGTCTCGTCGGCATGAGCGGCAACATCGCGGTAGGGCCGGCCGCGCCGTGCGGTCACTGGTCGAGGATGTCGACGAGCGAGGCGAAGGCGCACGATCCCAGGCCGTTGCTGGACATGAGACGCACTAATTCTTGCGCGTGCGCCATCGCCACCTCCAGAGCGGGCCGCCGTGGCTTGTTGTTCGATTCTGCGGGAAAAAACGGATGATAGAAATGAGACAGTGGCGTTAAGTTGTTTGAAGGAGATACGAGGTTAGTTGCTCGATGATACAAGTCGATTTTCCAAAAAGGAAATCGGTCCATTCGAAAGTATTGGGAAATTTATACTACTTACTATCAATTTAGGTATGCTGTTATTATAGACCGAGAGATACTGGAAGGATTTGTGAAGTAATTTCTTATAGTATGGCGCTTTTAGGGGGGTTCATATACGTAATAAATTGAAGGAAAATGATGTTCTTACCGGTAGTGCGCGGGACGCAATTGCAGAATAAATTGAAATTGCACGAAATCCGGTGTCGAACAATTCCTTCCACAAAATTTTTTCAATTAATCGGTATTTTAACAAACAAAAATTCGACGCTCGTTATATGCCATACTTCTCCGGTGGGTGTTCAGACCCGCCATACATTTTTGAAAATGTTTTTTTTAATTTATTTCTTACAGGCTGATTTTTTCAAACAATTGGTTTTCATTAATCTTGTACGAAAATCACCACGCCACAACATTCCGACGGTCCAAAATACCCGCCATACCCACTCAAACATGTAATTTTTTAAAATTTGAAAAACTATGTCTTTCACCTTGAAATTTGGTCTAGTAGTTGTTTTTATGATTAGAAACATAATTGTTATAATTCCATACCAGTAGAGTGGGTGATATACGTACAATGTAATTAAATAATTATAAAATTTTATGCAAAATTTGAACAATTTCTAACAGTATGGCACCACTTCTGGACATAAGTATGGGATAAATTTTCCTGAATAATACTTTTTATGAACTTTCCCAAAATTTTAATGCCTTACTGTAAAAAATCGTTTTATTTATTTTTTACATCGCAGCGTGCGTATCACGGTCTTTCGTACCATGGTCACCATGGCGTATTTTTTAGCTTATAATGTTATTGGAACAATCTGATTTCATTTTGCCATACTGTAAAAAATAATTTTACGACTTCTATAGGCGTGTTTTAAAAACGGTTAAAAAATATCATTTTTCAAGTATGGCACCACTTTTGTACTGCACTAGAAGTATGGCGAATATAAATTTGTCTCACTGTATCATAAACTGACTACGATTTAACTGCCATACTGAAAGAAATAGTTTTTCGAATTTTAAAAAATTACATGTTTGAGGGGGTATGGCGGGTATTTTGGACCGTCGGAATAGTATGGCGTGGTGATTTTCGTACAAGATTAATAAAAAACAATTGTTTAAAAAAAATCAGCCTGTAAGAAATAAATTTCAAAAAAATTAAAACATTTTCAACTGGAGAAGTATGGCATATAGCGAGCGTTGGATTTTTTTGTTGTTAAAATACCGATAAATTGAAGAAATTTTGTGAAAGGAATTATTTGCCACCTCCGGATTTTCGAGCAATTTCAATTAATTATTCTGCAATTGCGACCCGCGCACCACCGGTAAGAACATCATTTTCCTTCAATTTATCACGTATATGAACCCCCTAAGAGCGCCATACTGTAAGAAATGACTTCACAAATCCTTCCAATGTCTCTCGGTCTATTAATCGCAACTTCTGCAGATCAACTGACTCAACAATTATGGAATACTTCACAGAACTTCCTTCTCATAGATGAAAGATACTGGTAAATCTGTACTACTTACTATCAATTTAGGTATGAAGATATTACTCATGAGATCTTTGTTAATTCTCCAACATATTCCAGAGGTTCATCTTATAGACGACGAAATATACTAGTATAATTAACTTATTCGTTACTATTTGATAGTTGATCATTATAAAACATAATGATAATACTTACTATGTACTGACTTATACAATTTATGCAATTTGTATTACTGCAGCTTTGGTCATCTTCACATTCTTGTTAAGACAGGGTTACTTCGTTGTTTTTCTAACTGTATAAGGAATGGGTAGGTAGAAATATCTGTCCATCTTGGGATATTTACAGATTACATGTATTTGGAAATTTTAAATCCAATTATATTGTTCAAATGCATTATTATCCAAGAATCATATAGTATTAAATGATTATATAAAACTATCAAAAATTATGGAGCTACATAGATCGGCCTGGTCTGGTCATTCGAAATATTAATATATTTATCATGATGAGCTTTCGAAAAAAAAGTGATTACAAATAATTTGATTCTATTGCCGACAGAAGAGCTATTGCCGACACCAAATTTTCTTTTAAAATGTTAAATGGTATCTTTCAATCGTCCTCTATGAATGACTTGATTCATTACAATGTTCCGCAATATACCACTCGCCATTATAATTTGTTTCATACATCCACACCCAACACAAATTACTATTTGAATTCCCCTTTACACAGATGCTTGAAAAGTTATAACTCTATTTCAAACATAATAGACATTGATATTTTTTCTGAATCTTTGAATACCTTTGTGAACAAACTTAAAAAACATTTTGTCCAATCGTCCAATTGATAATATATTCAATATTTTTTTTTGTACCTATATAAAATATTTCTACTGTATAATTGAATTGTATAACAAGACATATTTAGTGTAATTGTGAATACTGTTTCTGGGTTCGTCCTGTTTGTATTCCTATTTGTGAAAAAAAAATAAATAAATAAAATTAAAAAAATAAAAATTCAACGACTTACTTTTTCGAATTGAATGTATATTCTTTGAATTATCTATAAAAGGTAAATAATTATTCTGATCTTGATAACACTTGACGAGAGTAGAACTGCCATCAATTTTATTGTATGAAACTGCAGTAATATCAATTCAAATTCAAATTTCATATTATTCATGGTCAATCTAAATTTTAAAAAAATATATATACATAAGTTATCAGAATTCTTATACCTGTTGATTTTTAGGGCTTTCCAAAAGTGCAATTGCTCTACTCACCTAAAATAGCCGAATTAAGGGAAGCACATATGTTTTCTCGTTCCGAAGGCTCCAGCTGCCAACCGACGGGACTGGCCCATGGATTCGAGTAGGCTAACAAACTAAATGCGTCCTAAAACAAAATATAAATGAAGTAGTATATTCAATTAAAGTGACAATACAATATGAATAACTTAATGAAATACTCAGCACAAAGATTCAATCACTTTCTTCACGAGACAATATCAATGTAGTGTTTCGGTCTCCGGATAGTAAATAATATAAGAAAACATTTAAGAATAATTAGATTAGATTAGATTAGATTTTTTATTGATCAAATTATTACACCTTAGTGCTATGACAAGTCAATAATATAAGTAGGTATTATAATATAAGCGTAATTTACAATTAAACACCACCATTATAACCCTATAGAAAGTAAACATTCAACAAAAATTGTATATATACGAGCACAAATATAAAATAAACAAACATATAAATGTAAAAATAGAGGTGCACAGAGACAGTACACTAACGATAGTCACTAAATCGTAAATCTGAAATCAGACACATCATAGTAAGCATTCTCCGAGAGGTGCCTTTTCAGTTTCCTTTTGAAATTCGGGAGGGTTGCAACCTTCATTGATTGGGGCAGTGAGTTGTACAATGATATGTATGAGTTATATCTCTTTGTCATTTCTAGTCTCTGGTTTGGTACTCTAATGTTATCCTTGTTCCTAGTATTATACGAATGGTTGTTTCCATCTGTAGTGAGTCTTTGTAAATTTTCCCGAATGTTTATCAAATTGCAGTATATCACACAAGATGGCAGAGTCAATATATTGAACCTTATAAACCAACTCCTACAGCTCTCCATCTGAGCTATCCCAGCTAAAGCTCTGATTGCTCGTTTTTGAATTGTGAACACTCTCGGAATATGAACAGATGTGCCCCAGTTTATCAGTCCATAAGTCAAAGAACTATGAAACTTTGCATGATAAGCAGTGAGGGCAGCTTCATTACCGACTTTATTTTTTATCTGTCTGATTGCGTAGACCTTGCATGATAGATTTTTTGCCAGTTGTTCTATATGAGGTCTCCAAGTTAACCTTGAATCAACAGTTATACCAAGACATTTGACATTATCTGAGGTATTATAAGACAGCGAGAACATGACTCACGATTCCCTACAATGGACATGTCCGAAGTATATAAAATAAATTGCTGTAGTCGTGAAAAATTATAATATATTGGTGGAACTTTCAGAAATGTTCTTATTAGAGTGTCGGAATATGAAAGTAGTTTTGATGGTAAAAAAAAGGTGTGTGTGTGTCCAAGATTTCTCACCTTCAACATTTTCTGATTTGTATCAGTAGATATTTTGTCTACTGCCAACCTTTGGCTCAGTCTGTATTGATACAATATGAATAACTTATATTGAAATACTCAGCACAAAGATTCAATCACTTTTTTCTCGAGACAATATCAATGTATCGTTTCGGGCTCCGGATCATTGAATAATATTGTAAAACATTCAAGAATAATGACTTACGATTTCCTACAAACGAAATGTCCATAATATATAAAATAAATTGCTGCAGTTGTGAAAAATTATAATATATTGGTGGAACTTTCAGAAATGTTCTTATTAGAGTGTCGGAATATGAAAGGAGTTTTGAGGGTAAAAAAAGAAGGATGTGTGTGTGCAAGATTTCTCACCTCCAACATTTTCTGATTTGTATCAGTAGATATTTTGTCTACTGTCAACCTTTGGCTCAGACTGTATAATTCTCTACCGAATTCTAATATCCTTTCGACTGCTGGCTTCGAACCCGATCTTCTATTGCATGGTCCATCGACATCTGGAAAAATTAAATAACAAAACATGATCCTCGAAAAAAAAAGAGAACGTTTCCCTATTGTAAGTTTATTGCAGATTTACTATTATATATATATATATATATATATATATATATATATATATATATATATATATATATCAGAGCTGTGCCAAAGCATTGTGCTTTGTGCTCGTGAAAGCACTCGGAGCCCTTTTGTGCTCCCGAGCACTGTGCTTCAGAGCCCTTTTCGAAAGCAGTGCTTAGGGCTTAGTAATTGAAGTCCTTCAACAAAAGTGCTCCCGAGCACTGAAGTGCTCCCCCCAAGCACTTCTGCGGATTACTAAGCACTAAGCCCTGAGCCAAACTTGTCGTAACACGAATATGCGTATGCGGCGGCGCTATGATCGTGAGTTGATATAATTCCAGTGATAAACATCTCACGTTAGTGTCAAGTCAATAAAAAAATTATTTATAAAATACAACACCCCCCTTCCATCAAGTGCTCCTGTTGAAAGACTGTTTTCTTTTGCGTGTATAGTAAATGCACCAAGACGTCATGCTCTGAGTGACAGGAACTTCGAAAAATTAGTTAAATTAAAAGCTAATGGGGATGTTTGAATTTTTTTTCATTTTGATGAGTTGTACACCATTACTTATATGTTACTTGTATGTAGTCAATACATTGAATGAAAATTTTGGATTTTTTTTATGGGAACTCGACTATCTAAAACGCATAGTTTTTTCAGTAGGTACCTATATTCTGATGAAATATGAATAATAAGCATGGGATTTTTAATATGAAATATTGAATCTTCAATACTCTGTGCTTTTTATAAGGGTTTCTCCTATTTGATATATTAATCATCACTTAAGTGATTAAATACTAACACTAAGATTCTACACAGGTCCTTTTTTATCCTATTTTCATATATCCAATAAAATCTGTGTCATTTAGCTAATATCAATGTTCGTAGGTTACAGATTACAGAAGTATATCTTGTTTCTGTATTATTTAAATTTAAATGTATCTATGATCTTTATGAAATTGATCAAAAATGGCGTGTGAGAATGCCTATGCTTATAGTTATTTATGTATCAACGGAGTTATAAGGATGTTAACTACAGAGGGCAACAGATTTCAATCCCGAGGGACGAAAGTCCCCCTCCGTAAAATGTACAATTTTTCTGAGAATTTAGTGGAATTCCAATATTCAATTAGATCTTTCCCTGAACCTCTCTTCGAGCAAAATGACGTGTGGGACAATGAAATCTACTGAACCCCATTGAAAATTTTCTGGTCTTTTCAAATATCTCAATCAAATCCCAAAATTTTAATATACAGGGTGTCGAATCTCCGCTTGGAAGAAGTCCCATAATTTTCAAATACGGACCTGGAATTTTCTGGAAATTTAAATATAAATCGGTCGACCTGTGGAAGTGAATCATACGTTCCAAATATCAACCGACTATGCTGGTTGGTTCAAAAGTAATGAGGAATTGAAATTTTTGGTGCATAAACTCGGTTATGGAATTGATTAGACCTATCATATATCGATTTCTTGGACTCGCCTAATATAGCTCTAGCTCAGGTTGTCGTAGATATGTTCATTTACCAATGAAACACCCTGTATAGTTCTGTAACAGCTCATAGTGAGCATCGAATTTGTAACATCCTGTGCATCTCTTCTCACCCGTCAATAATCTCATACTCATATGCCAGCTTATAATTTTTTTACCGATTAAAATAACCTCAATTTCAACAATTCCTAAAGAAGTACTTACGGCTTAGTGCTCGAAATGTCAAATTACTTTCACAAAGTGCTTAGTTATCGCAAGCCTTTTGTAAAAATAAGTGCTTAGTGCTCGAGACCGGGAGCCTTTTTTTTTTCAAGTGCTTAGTTCTTAGTGCTCGAAGCAGTATTCTTCAGTGCTCGTCTGCTCTGATATATATATATATATATATATAATATATATATATATATATATATATATAAATATATATATATAAATATATATATATATATATATAGATATATATATATATATATATATATATATATATATATATATATATATATATATATATATATATATATATATATATATATATATGTAATGAAGTAGTGGACGAATACATATACCTGGGACAATTAATACATAAGTCTTGTTCAGTACTTCCGGAAATCAATTGGCATGGAAAGCATTCGGACAAAATTCAATCATCTTTAAATCAAGAATGCCACTCCGCCTAAAGAAAAGCGAGCCTTCGATCAGCTGATAATACCAGTCATGACGTACGGCTGTGAAACCTGGGCACTAAAGCAAGAGTTCATAAGGAAACTCCAGGTTGCACAAAGATCTATGGAGCGGTGTATGCTCGGCATAACAAAGAGGGACCGTAAGACAATAGAGTGGATTAGAGGAAAGATCCAGGTAATAGACGTCATCCACAGAATAAAATCCCTCAAATGGCAATGGGCAGGGCACCTAGCGAGAAGGACCGACAATAGATGGACCATAAGAACAACACAGTGGTACCCAAGAGGCGTCAAAAGGCCAAAGAGGCGCCCCAATATAAGATGGGATTATGATATCAGGAAAGAAGCAGGAACAAAGTGGTATCAAGCTGCTCAACAACGTAATACATGGACAGGAATGAAGGAAGGATATGCGAGGAGGCTGCACCCTACTTAACGGTAGACCATAGCTGCATATGATGATGATGATGATATTTATTTATTTATTTATTGCGAACATGGGGATACAGACAGGTACAAAGATACCCACTAGAGTATCCACAAATTACAAAGCATATTACTCTAATAATTAAGAAATTACACCAAAAAAGAAAAAAAAAAAGAGCAGTAAGTATTACTAAAATTAACATGAATTAGATATTAAAAATCAGAATTCAGAAGTCACCCCTGTGCCTCTTCAATGCACTTTTTATCCCAGAAAGGGACATTGAGAAAAAATCAACATTATTCTGTATTTTATTACTAAAACGATTTATACGGCAGAGGGGCGAATTCTGTGCCGAATAAGTATTTCTTAGCGGTAGGTGAAACAACTCACTAGCCCTTAGAGACCTCTGGGGAACATTTATAAAGATATGCGCGAGAACAGCGGGGTTGCTTATCAAACTGTTAACGATCTTGTACAGGAAAAGCTCATCCGAAATAATTCTACGATCAAACAAAGAAATAATGCCGAAGTGATCCCGCGCCAGGGAATAATCACCATTGGGGATTAAATAATTGGTTTTATAAGAAATAAATTTTAAAAATTTATTCTGAATCTTTTCCAGGCGGTCTATGTATACCATCTGTCTTGGGCTCCAGATAATGCTAGCAAAAATTAATTTACTGAGGACAAAAGAGTTGAATAAACATAAAAGCGATCTAACATTTCTGAATGACTCACACTTCCTACGGATGTAACCCAGCATCCTAGAAGACGAGTTAACAACGGAATCGATGTGTAGATCAAAAATGAGTTTAGGATCTAACATCACCCCAAGATCTTTTGCAGAGGCGACTTTCTGAAGAGGTACATCCCTTGTGCAATAAATATGATTTACCTGATTCAAGTATATATAATATATATGGACTTGAACACAAGAACAGAGACCGAAAGAGGCAATTTCCGTGAGAAAATACAGTAGAAAAGAGAAAGTAGGCACTGCTTATAATTCCCGCAAACAACAACAGTAATCTGTTGAGGAAAAAAAAAGAAAGATGACTTTTGTGACGTTGACGTTATTTTCAGTTTGTTACTTCATGGTTCATGCCTTTTTTTGTAATAATTGCTTGAGAATTCCAGTATATATTTAAATAGTTGATGGAAGACCATCATCGGGCAGATTCTTAACTCAATCTGCCCGATGATGGTCTAGTGACTGAAATTGCAATCGCAGCGTTATATTTTTCAAAGTATTTTTGTGATAATAAACGTAGTAAATCCAAGTTTGTTTTTGTTCACTATATTTTAATATTCATTTTAATGAAATGTGCATGGCCCAATTTAAATTTAAACAATTGAATATAAGTGTAAATAAACAGCCTTATAAATAGAAATACCAGCACAAATTAAAAAAGAAATTTTAAGCTAATTAACCCCATAACCTACCCAAAATGTATTCTTCAACCCTTTTTTCAAACTAGAAAAAGACAAAACTTTAAAATGATGTTCGAGAGCATTATACAAATTTAACGGATGTATAAGAAAACCTATGTTGACAACCAGTTACTCGACGTTCTGGTATCTTGAAAACTCAACTAGGGATGTGACCTCGATTCGGAAAAATCGATTAATAAATAATCGATTTTTTTTATTTAGAAATAAATCGATTTGTGAAAAATCGATTTAAAAGAAAAATAATCGATTTTTCTTTATACTTCGACTTTCTATACGAAAAATGCCTATTCGATGTATTAGTGGAAATATATTATGAATATTCAATCTTAATTTAATTTAAGTGAAAATTATTCAAGATAATAAGTATCAAAAAATAGCCAAATGGAACATTTTCAGATTTTCTTACTTTCGCCAGCAACTTTTAGTAAGAGTTTTACTCATAGAACATTTTTATGGTTAACGACAATTATTTTGACACTTCAAAGATGAAAATAAAAACCATAGATATATACTATATATAGAGCACAGATCAACACCTCCTACACTAGAGGAGGTGTTGTACAGATATATATATATATTAAGATTTCTATGATAAAAACAAAAAATATCACAACTTATTATATATTAGTACGTACAGATGGCGCTGATTTTTTTATCGACTTGTTCAGTAAACTTATCCATTTTTTCATCCATCGCACAGATAGCACCCTTTACAAAAATCGATTTAAAATGTGTAATTCTTATAATCGATTTATTAAAAATCGATGTTTACCATTAGTAAAATCGATTTTAAAAAATCGACAATGAAAAAAAATAATCGATTAAAATAAAAATCGATTATTTATTAACATCCCTAAACTCAACCCCGCACCTCAAATCTCTAAAGTGATAATTGAGCCTGTAATTTTTTCCTTAGATAGGATGGTTGAGAAGTATGTAATATTTTGTGCACAAAAACTAAATAATGATACTCAATTAGATCTTTCATCTTCAACACTCGATATTTGGCCAAAACATCGTCAAACTTTCTTAAATTGAAAATGAACCTTATACGAATATTCTGTATAATCGGAATTCTGGATGAAACGGTTCGAATGTAAAGCTCTCAACCTGAGATAAGTTTTTTGTATCAAATTTTTGACGTGATCCTTAAACCTCTATTTTATTGTCTCTGGTCGCTCACCCATCACTTCTTCGGCGTCGTCTATGCTATCACAGGTTTGACACGCGGTGCGGGATACGTCGTTATGGCCGTTTCCGTTCTGGTACCCGTTGGTGTTAACGTCTCCCTCGACGGCACTCGCCGACGTCTTTTTACCGTTGCAGTCGCCGTGGCCGTTCTGCATCTCGTCGCTCACGTCCATCTCGATGTCGCTGTCGCCCATCGCTATGACCGACGCGGAATCGCCAAAACTGCCGCCGCCGCCGCCGCCTTTGTGTGCTGCGTTCGTCTGGTTCATCTCTGAAAAAAAAAAACATAAGGATATAATAATAACATTTATTTCAAAGATTATCACAGATAGATCAGGTACAAATGATAAAATTGAAACATGTCAGACGCAGGCGCGGATCCTTTTTTTGGGGGGAGGGGGAACTTTTATATATTCAAAAGCCAAAAGGTACTGGTATTTTGGGCAATGGTAAATCGAGTAGCTCTTAATTAGATAGATAGATAGATAATTTATTAGTGCTTGTCACAATTTAACTTTACATTGTGTTGCACACGTCATACAAATTTTCCCAGTTGGGATTAACATAAATACAGATAGATACATAACAATAATATACCAACAAACTTTCATAAAAACTACAACTGACTAGTTTTGCAAACAATTAACTTACGAGAAAAATATATAAAAACTTTTTGTTACCATTAAAACAACAAACAAATTACAGACAAGTCAAAAATTCAAATCATCGGTCAGGAATTCACGCACTCCATAGAAGGCGTTTCGTTGAAGACAGGAGAGCACAGCTTTTTTGAATCCTTTCAAATTAAGAATCTTTACTTCCTTAGGAAGTTTATTGAAAAGTTTATGTGATATAAAATTCGGGCCGTTCTTCGACTTCTCAAGTCTCATATACCTCGATTTTATGTCATTTTTTTTCCGTGTGTTATAGTTATGGGTATCGCCATTTTTAGGTAATTTGTCAACGTTACAATACGCGTATAATAGACACTCATATATATATATGGATGGAAATGTGAGTATCCTAAGTTTCTTAAATGCCTCCATACACTTGTCTCTGTAGTTCAATCCTGAAACTATCCTCACCGCCCTCCTCTGCAATCGGAAGATTCTTTCCCTACCCGAACAATTACCCCAAATCAGAACGCAGTACCGTAAATGTGATTCGACAAGACTGTGGTATGCGATCTTTAAAACTCTAGAAGAAACCGTGTTTATTAAATTTCGCAAAAGAAAAATATTTTTTACTAGCTTGTCGGCCACATTGTCTACATGGTTTACCCAAGTCAATCCGGGGTCAAAGAAGACTCCTAGAAATTTGACAGTTTCGCCTGTAACTGAGTCAGATTTAACATTTCTTAAATTAAATGCCATTTTTTCGGTTTTCTCAGGATTGCACGAGAGCCCGTTGACAGTGAACCATTCTATGGCCCTCGACTCTGCCTCGCTCGCAAGCGCCTTCACCGAAGTCCAGTCCCGACCCCTGACAGTGAGTCCCGAGTCATCAGCCCACAACACATGCTCACAATCAAGATAATATGACAAGTCATTGACAAATATTATAAAAAACAAGGGTCCTAATATGGAATCCTGGGGAACTCCCACATTGAAAAATCCCTCATTAGACCAACTGTCATTAATATATACTCGTTGTCGTCTATTTGTGAAATATGACCGAATAAGACTCAGTGCCCCATTTGCAAATCCGTACCTACCCAACTTGTCAAGAAGGCCCTGCGGCGAGACACAGTCGAAGGCCTTACTTAAATCTAGGAATATCGACAAAGAAAACAAGCCCTCCTGAAAGCATCCCAGTGCGTACTCCACAAAACGAAGGACAGCATCGCAAGTGCTCAACTTCCTTCTGAATCCAAATTGATTATCACATAAAAGGTTATATGTTTCAAAGTGTTGTATTATCTGCATATACATCAATTTCTCGAAAACTTTAGAAAATACAGGCAGAAGAGCAACCGGTCTATAATTTGACATTACATTCTTATCTCCTTTTTTATATAAAGGAATAACTTTTGATATTTTTAAGCAATCAGGAAAATCACCTGATTTTATACATTTGTTAATTATTTTAGTAAGAGGTTCAATAATGTGATTGACATTTCGCTTTAGTAATGGTACAGATAAACCATAGTAGTCTCTGGATTTACTATTTTTTAAGGAAACGATTGCGTCTCTAACATCGTTGTATGATACTTCCCGGAAACTAAAACTTCCCACCCCATCTAGGCCAGGTGGCAAGAGATCTAAAGGATTCTGCCTGTATTTCCCAGTTGAGGACTCTACCAATTTCCGAGGCACCGATATAAAATAATCATTAAAATCATTGGAACTAACGGGTATAGTAACCACCTTCGTGCATTTTCTTTTACTGTTTATGATTTTCCACATATTTTTATTTGGGTTGTTTGAACCAAGAATAAAATTATCATTGGCTTTTATTCGAGCCTTACGTAACGCAATCCTATATCTATTACGTGCTATATTTCTAGTTACTCCCAAATTGTCAGATCCGTAGTAGTTATACATGTCATTATAAAGTCTCACCTCATCCCTCATCCTGCTCAGGTCACCATTGAACCATTTCACTCCCGAATCCGTCCCACGAGCCCGAAAATTGATTTCCGGAAAAGATTCCAAAAAAATTTCTACAAATTTGTCATAAAAAAATCTAAAACAATCATTAGATGAAACCTTCTCATCCCTAATAAAATCCCAGCTTTGTTCACAAAATAAATTATGCATTTTATTGAAACCCACCTGCGTTAGTGGTCTAAAACTCTTTTTTACGAGAGTGTGTTTTTTATTCAGTTGAATTTTGAAACTCACGCTTTGAGCCCTATGATCAGAAAATTCAACCTCGGACACTAGAGAAGTCAAATCATCTAACCCTTGACGCCTCAAAAATATGTTATCCAGACAGTTTCTACCTCTTGTCGGTTCATGTATAGTTTGATACAGACCATAGGATTCAAAAAGTTCTATCAGTGTGCATGCTCTCGCGTCCGGTCCAACTGAAATTCCTCCACAGCTTGAACCAAAACAGACATTAAAATCCCCTGCAACAATTATATGATACATCGGGTCAACAGAATTCAAAATGTTATCCAGAGCATCTACGAAATTCCCAAAAATGCCATCAGGTGACCGATAAATTGAGATTATAATCAAATTTTGTCGCCTTATTGCAGCAACTTCACAGTCCAATTCCACAGAATGTTGTCCAGGACCTCATAGTCATGGTCCTTGGTCAAGATAAGGGCACCTCCTCTTTTCTGTTTGTTTCTTGAAAAACTTGAGGCAGTATGCCAACCTCCAGAAGTAAAGGTACCTGCCACATCCAAAGTGAGCCAGTGCTCCGTCAAACATATTACATCACAATGATTATTGTCTGAAATATATATATCTAATTCATTTAACTTGTGGGAACTTATTCCCTGTACGTTCAAATGTAGCACATTGAGAACTTGTGCTCTGCATTCTGTTTTCTCAAAAGATTCAGTTAAGGTTTGTTCTCCTTTGCACCTTTCATGTGAAAAAACATAGAGACATATGCGCCATTTGGCCACAGATCAGATGATTCTGGTCAGACGAAACTACAGTTTAATGCTGGATGGAACAGTAATTATAATATTCATTTAGATGATAAGGCTCTGCATCCAGGATAAACTTACGAACTCTTGTTACATAGAGACTTATACAATCAATATAGCCCGGAAATGTTTTGGTAGAGCATTATATAAGTTCATACAAGTGTACATTGTGCTTTTTTAAGTAAGTGTGAGTGATAGCTTTGGCAGTTGATAAGGAATCATTTGTCGTGTGTTATTCAGATTCTTGAAGCCAGAAAAGAGTTCTTTATGTTTATAAATGAATAGCAAAGATCTAAAAACAAACGAACCAGGTACAGTCAAAATATTATGCTTTTTAAATGAACCTCTACACACACACATATATATATATATATATATATATATATATATATATATATATATATATATATATATATATATATATATATATATATATATATATTCATATATATATATTCATATAAATATATATATATATATATATATATATATATATATATATATATATATATATATATATTGTGTAACGTTATGAAATACCGTACACTGGTTAAAATAAATTTCCATCAAGATCAACCCGCATAAAAGATCCGGAGTTCAATATGAATCAATATGATCATATGTTTTGCAACGTGTAAATTCTCCACTTAACCGCTAATACCGAACTATGCATTCAAATACCGTGATTCCTCGCTATAAAACGCCTGAATGAATGACCTGCGTACAAGAGAGTATGGAAATAGCGTTGGATTTCCACGTGAAACACGTAATATCGGTCTCTTTAGCCAAATAACTGTTGAACAAGTAATATCGTTAACCAATAGAATTATATTCAATATCAATTGAACGTTTATTAAAGTTTATTGAAATTATTAAGTATCTGTGGCGTCTGATAGACGCCACCTTGGCTAGAGCTAGAAACCACGCCTGGAGTTTAAAATTTACCTTGGTTAGAGCTAAAAGCCACGTTGTATGAAGTTTGAAATTCACCTTGTTTGGAGTTTACAAAAGAAACCACCTTGTCTGGGACTAACATCTACCTTGGCAACCCACAGCTGGAGCTACCAAGAACTTGGGACAAAGATAAAGCAGAAGTCAAGAGTACAATCCACCTAGAGAATCTCAAACGTTGATGGAAAATTATATTATAAAAAAAAAGATAAGTCTTATGTAAAAGAAAACAGTAAATACCTTTCATTTTACCTTGTTATTATTCCTGTGAACAAATCAGAACCCTAATATGTTTAACCAATCTCCCTGCTAGCTCGGGCATAAATATCTTTCAAAAGGGAGGTTGGTTACAGTTTCACGTCAATGATAGTAGAGGGGGAAAAAATCGAATCGAAAGTCGAAATTATGGGGGGTAAAAGTATCTTTTCCCTCCTTAGTCGAAATGAAGATCGTACTCCTTTCTGAATTATATCGTCAAAGAAGTAGTCACCATAATATGAGATAGTTGTATGTAAAGAGTTTTCAATTATCATATTGAAATAAATTTCTTGAGTATCGAAAACGCAAAAGTCGAAGGAGTGTAATTTTGAACAAAACCCACCAGGAGTGGAATTCGAAACAAAACCCCCAGGAGTGGAATTTAAAATAAAACCCACAGGAGTTATGAAATAAATAAAAACCGTAGGAGTTAGAAAATATCAAAAACCGAGTTGAAAATCATTAGACAATCCCAGGATTAGAACATTACAAAAACTACCAGAAGTTGAAAAAGATACCGGTAGCAGAAGAAGATAAGAAGAACATATCGAGGATTCAAATACAGACAGGTTTCCCTAAATAGTTTAGAGATATAAAACTCTCGGTATACCATATTTTTCTTCGAACTCATTTTCCTATTTAAACTTTTTTTATTTTTATGATATATAGTATTAATCAAGTTAACTACTTACGTTATCTCAATGAATAAATCATCTTTTCGAGAACAAAAAATGTAATTACAATGTAATCTCTTAATCAAGGATTGTTTTTTGAATAGAGTTTTTAGTAAACGTTTATTTGGCTTCACTGTCTGTACGGCAAATAATCTCTAACTGGGGAAACTCCTATATCAGTAAATTTACATAATTTGTTCTCCTAATATGTTAGGTACCCTATAGTTTCATTTTGAAACAAATCATTGTATTCCCTTGCTTCTCACACATCGATCAATAAAAAAAATTCTGATAAACACGTGTAAATTTTGAAACGAAACATTCAAAGATAGCATCACTATAAAGCCGAAGTTCATGTGCTTCATTTTGTAATAAAAATCTCTTATTATGAATATATATATATATATATATATATATATATATATATATATATATATATATATATATATATATATATATATATATATATATATATATATATATATATATATATATATATATAATTAAAAATTTTTGGAACTATGTGAATAATCTTTCTAAGTCAAACAACATTCCTAGTGAAATGTTCTTCAATAATGTTAAAAGCAATAATGTCAAAGATACTTGTAATTTATTTGCTGGGAATTTTGAGTTAGTTTATTTACAAGCTGAGTCTTCTTTCTTTCATCAGTTACTGTTGAATAATGAACTTGACTTCACTATATCTTATGAGGAAATTGTTTCAACTATTCTGGGAATAAAGGATAAGAAATCTTCTGATTCAGATGGCCTTTCTGCTCACTCTGTTAAGAAATGTGTGCATTCTCTTGCTTTGCCTCTATATCTATTGTAAAACAAATCGTTACAGTTGGGTCAAATGCCCAGCATATGGAAGAAATCATTTATTACCCCTGTTTTTAAATCAGGAAATAAGCAAGATATTGCAAATTATCGACCTAACACGATTATCGGTACCATCTCAAAGGTTTTTGATTCTATTGTTGCAAATAATATTTGTGAACTCTGTATTTTATTTATCATCAAACAACAACATGGCTTTATCAAAGGTAGATCTACCCTTACGAATTTAATTTTTTATAATAATTTTATTTCAGAAGTGCTAAACGATAAAACACCGAATATTTTGAAACAGGTAGATTCTATTTATCTTGATTTCGCTAAAGCTTTTGATTCTGTGAATCATAATTTATTAATCTTTAAATTATCTAAGTTTGGTCTTAGTGGATCCACTCTAAAATGGCTCTTGTCCTTTTTGTCTGATCGTCAACTGCGGGTGAGGATTAAGGGAAATTTATCTGATCCATTCACTGCTACCTCTGGTGTTCCTCAGGGATCACACCTTGGGCCACTTTTATTTATACTTTTTATAAATGATATTGTTGATGATCTCTCTGTTTCCTCTATACTTGTCTTTGCTGATGACATTAAAGTATTTAGAAGGATTTCAAATTTTTATGATCAGGTTGGCTTACAGAAAGACTTAGATCAAATTTATGTATGGTCATGTCTTAATAAAATCAAACTTAATTGTAACAAGTGTAAATTAATTTCTTTCGTTCGTAGCAAATCTAATAGATTACTATTCCAGTATAGCATCAATGGAATTTTTCTTGACAAAGTTGAAAGTATAAGGGATCTTGGAGTTTTCTATCAGAGTGACTTTGAATTTCATTTACAAGTTAGATATGTCACCTCTAGGGCATTTAAATTGCTAGGATTCATTAAAAGGACTACTAAAGAATTTAAAACCATTTCTTCTATCATTTATCTATATAAGACTCTTATAAGGCCTATCTTATTGTATGCCTCCATCATTTGGTCCCCACATGACAAGTATTTGATTAAGGAGCTGGAGTTAGTTCAACATAAGTTATTTAGGTATGTTGCGTATAAAATGAATCGGAGAATGAGTGTTGTTGATCATGACTATTTTGATTTAGCCTTATTTCTCAATTTAGAATCTGTTAAGTCATTACATGTCTATCATGATATCTACTTTCTTAAAAAGGTGCAGCTTGGTCTCGTAAACTGTGATCCTATTGTAAAATTATTTGATGAGCGTGAAAACCGCTATAATCTAAGGGTATTTAGAATTTATCAAGAGAGTACTTCAAGAAGTGATTATGTTAAGTATTCCTCTGTCCCTAGAATGAGGCGAAAGTGGAATAAAATTGTTATACCTGCGGGTCTCTCTAAGATAGATTCTTTATCTAAGTTTAAACGAGAACTGAAAACTATTGTCAATAGATATTTGTAAGATTATTTAATTGAAATTGCAAGTTTTCATTGTCATATGAGGAATTTACTATTTTTTTTATGTAAACTTATATTACATGTAAAGGGTTTTGCCCGTTGAATATTAATAAAATAAAAATTAAATAAATAATTGACCCACCTTCAACCGCCTGCTTGGTCTTGTTAAAATTCTTCGTAGACTGTATGACGGACGTCTGCACTGGACTGCATGGTCTGGGAGACGTACTCAGGTTACAATTCTTCCTGGTGCAGACGTCCACGTCGGACCCGTTCACCATTTCAACGAATTGTCTACACTTCAGCATGAACAAGAGGTTCTGATTGTTTTCTAGCAACCCAGGGTACAGACGGAAAGTCCTCTCTATGGCCTCGCCCATCCTTCCGGCTAGGACCAATTTAAGAATTCCTACAATGGAAAAGGCATAAATAAATAAGCTGAGGAGGATTATTCAACAATCAGAAGAGAGCTGGCTGAACATATACTTATCGTACATGAAGGTACAATGTACCAAAACGCGTCATACATATTCAATTATGATTGTTATTCAGTTGTAGTGATTTCTCCTATTCCTATTGGTCAACATTATAGCGCGTGAAAATATAGACTTCTCGTATCATCTACGTCAGATTTTACTCAGTGAATTACATAAAATGGGAGTGAGAGGAATATGTTTGAAATTAACTGACAGCATGATAGAACCCAGATGGTTAGGATGAATGGAATCAGAAGTTATACTGTATTGACTAATATAGGAGTACCACAGGGTCCTATTTTAGGGCCCTCGCTTTTTATTCTGTACATAAATGACTCGCTAAACAAACATACAGAGCTGGTAAAGTATGCTGATGATACTGCTGTACCCTTGAGTGGACAAACTTGGGATGTAGTAGCTGTGAAACTGAGCAGTAAAATTGATCAAATATTTTCATAACTGTGCCAAAATAAATTAATATCAAACATCAAGAAGTCTGTATTACGGGCAAAGGATATTATATTATTAAATAGTTACCTCTCTTAGAATATTTTTCGATGATTTCCATTAATTAAATAACTTTCGTTGTGTGAAAAGTTACATTGCTATTGAATAATATCCGATAATTCGTTAATGATGAATACTATTGCAAATTTCTTTTTAAAACCTTGAATTATATGAATATGTATTATGTGTTATACAGTTTGCAATGCGCCAGCAAACACCTTGATTATACGTCAGACATCAATTAGAATATTCAAGTAAGTTAATTTTAAAAGCAAAACTTATTTTCTCTAATAATACGCATATTTTTAGAGGATTCTTCCGATCTATACAATTTCTGTGTAAATGGAAACATACAGGGATCAATAACTGAAGAACATTCGAGGCTACAGGTTGAGCCGTCAACCTCTTCTCGCGCTTACTCCAAGAAAACTGCAGACAAATCAAAATTCCGAAACGTCGTCAGTCGGTCGCATGTAATAGTAGAACTTAATGAAAAGCACTCACTCTGTCTATTCTTTATTGAACTCAAATCTTCGGAAAACGGCGTCTCAGTAATTTGAGAGAACGCTTCTGCCGTGTTGCAATATCCATGATGTACTAAATACGACGAGACCATTCTGAAATTTAAAAAATAACTATTAGTAGACTTGTCTAATTCACAACAGATGAATTATTCAACAGTGTGAATATGACATCGATCAGAGTCTTCAATCAACATCATCACCACAAATCACAATGAAACACTAGATACCAATCACCAGCAAACTACATCAATCACCTTCAATCATCAACAATCACCATTAATCAACCTCAATCATCCATTACCTTCCTTCTTCATATAAACACTAGTCTTCATCAATATATATATCCATTACCATATTCCACTATCACTCACCTCGACCCACCATCTAACATCATCAATCAACATCAATCACAATCAACCATCATCAATCATACCACTTTTGACCTTCATCTAATCACTATTGTCCCATCAACCATGATCAATTTATATTTATCACCATCTTCCACTATCACTCACCTTAAATGACCATATATCACCATCATCAATCAATCACATTCAATCATCTATCACCTTCAATTTTTATCAAATACCTTTAGTCTCATCGACCATCATCAATCTATATATAGCACCATCTTCCACTATCACGCACCTTAAATCACCATTTATCATCATCAATCACCTTCTCTTACGATCTAGCAGCATCAACTACCTTCAATCAACTCAACACCAGGTGTTTTGTTTAACACACATGGCGCAGAATAATTTCAAATAATCATTCATCAGAAGATAATAAGCGAATGCAACAATATGATCAATCTCTGTCAATAAATCTTACGCATTTTGACACGACAGCTAACCAAATACGTTCAAAAACTAAGGCCTGTAATACGTAATATCACGTCTGCTTTTCTTTCAAGTGTCAACTCGAAAAAAATTTCGACCACATCAGACGTGGGATTAATAGATACAAATATTTAGCGTTATCTGGTAACCTCCGAACAATAACATTAATTTTGCTCTGCGTTCTAACTTACTTGCTTAATATGGCCTGCCATTCTCCCTGGCTTTCCGGTACAGGAAAATTGTAGATTTCCATTCGAGTCTTGGACCTCAGTTCGTTCATCATGTCCTCGATATCGAAGACAAAAGGCTGCTGACCGAAATTAGCGTCGACTACTTCTCCCGGCGTTTGCAAACCGACCGTAGGATATAGATTTGGCTGCAAACAAAACTGAATGAAAAATTGATCTCGATGATAATAATTGCTGAAGGTTTCTAGAACGATATTTATATATATATATATATATATATATATATATATATATATATATATATATATATATATATTCCACACATGAATTAAGTGTTCTAATCACGTATTATTGGAACTATTCTGCATCGAAAATTTATATATATATATATATATATATATATATATATATATATATATATATATATATATATATAAATAAATTTTCGATGCAGAATAGTTCCAATAATACGTGATTAGAACACTTAATTCATGTGTGGAAAACATTCAACCGTGAAAAATTTATTTCATTGGTATTTGGCGGAAATATAATTCCACATAAACGTAATGATTTGGGGTTGTCAAATAAGTTTGGCAGAGAATATATCTTCAAGATCGTGTTTTTTGGTGGCTGGGTCAAGTTCAACTGCGGAAATGATATTCTCTAATATAAAAGGGAGTTTAAATAGAATAATTCGCATGTTCCTTTGTTGTCGAATGACTCCTGCTAATCCTAATGGTACACACACTGTTGGATAGGTCTTGGCATAACTTTTTTAACAATGTGCTACACGTGAAGAGCCCTACGAAGTCTATTTCTTGCGCAATAATTTTTCTCTGTTTTGGACGAATTGCAAAATGATGAAACTTTATCATGGTATCGTTAGATCAGTTAGATTGAAGAAAGTTGGTGGGCTTGGCCAGCAGATGATCATTTGGGTCGGCAAAAGGCTCCAAAATCCAACTTTTATGGCTAATTTTCATCAAATGCTGTGCATCCCTAAACGGAAGTATTATAGATGATCCGCTCATAACAACCAAGCTAGAGATCATAATTATTATTAGAAAATCACATGTTTGATTTTAAAGGTTAGTATATTTGACTGATTACAACAAGAAATTAAATTAGGGTGGAGTGTACGTAATCCTTCCAGAAAACTTGCTCAAACTACTAACAATCTTCAGAAGAAGAATTGAAGAACATGAGCGCTGCCTAGTAAACAATAAGAAAGATTCTAATTATTCCAATCATTTGCTAGATGAGGATCATTGATTAAATAAAGATTTCTATGTTTTACATAGAGAGAATAGAGGATTGAAATTAAACTGTTGGGAAGCCCTAGAGATTAACAGGTATAAGAATTCTGATCTGTTACTGAACGAAAAAATTGACCTAAATCATTCATCCCACTCCTGAATATATTTAATACCTGATGTAGTTGGAGCAAATATTTGCAAGGATTACCTACCCTCCACACTAATTAAATCCATGTGTATTTCCATTAATATTGTAATGGGTTTTATCCAAGTAACGACCACATCACTTCAAAATTTGGAGGTCATCATTATTTCCAAAAACCTCGATACCCTGATTTCCAGGCAATCTTCTGGATGAAGAATAAAAAAACTATAAATACCGACCCCAAGGCTCTCTTCCGACCAATCTAGTTAGTCGGGTACTAAGAGTACGCTGGCTAGTATTTGGGAGGACTCGGGTTCAAATCCCGGGGCCGACTGGTTTGTCATGAGTTTTTTTCAGTGTTTTCCTCATGGTAAAGTAAGTCACTGCTTGCAAACTTATAAGGCGAATGCTGGGCCAGTATTAATCCTCTGAACCCTACCCACACTTCCTATGTTCCATAAATATCCCGTCTCGCCTATCCTTAATGCACTTGTACATACAAGTGTATCCCTCTGATCTGGCTGAAGGAGTTAATCCCAAACTTAAGCTGCCCGCCTCCCTGACACATACTTCAGGGAAGAATGAAACACGTGTTTCCTTTTTTTTCCTCTCTTCCGATTCCGAGACTTGAATACCACTTGTCAGAAATACTAGAGCCGGTTCCGACCGTCGAAATACTCACCGGAAGATCTCTGAAGGCCGTACCAAGATGGTGGCCGTTCTTGGTGTAGAAACATGTGTTGTCCACCAAATTGACACCGCAACCGATAACGTCTCCCGTAGTGAAGGTCGGTCCATAAGGCTGTCCAGTCCCGGAGGAACAGAACGAATGGCCATCGTCGCCATGGTAACCGTACGATTGTTTGTCCCAGCCTGTAATTTAAAAAAAATACCTCTATTCAGAAAAGAAACAATACAAGTATCGATAAACTTCATCGTTCGAAATACTCAATTTGCAAATTGGTAATATAAGATGATATCGCCCTCTGTTAACGCTTTTTATTATAGGCATGAGTATAATAGAAAAACTAAATCATCGTACTAACATGAGTTTCAATAAATTTTGAAATATATCCAGCAGAATTATTCGAAAAATAAAAATTCTTCATATAATTCCCTCGATAGAGCGACATCTATATTATTTTCACTCAACTTCAAGTGGAGAATGTTAAGAACAACGAGATGGCCATTGCAAAGTATTGTAATGATAAGACAAACTGTACTGGTCTTATGAAACACACATCAGCACCACGTATCAATCGATTGCAATGACCAAATCAATGTCCCAACGTTTTAAAATCTGAACGATCGAAATACATAGGGCATTGAAAAACATACAACGACGAAGTCCGTCCAATTTGTAAAGTTTCTACACCTCTAGTAAGAAGAGCAACAATACAAGTATGGATGGACTCCATCATCCGAACTACTTAATTTGCAAAGTTGAGGTCATAGAAGATATAGCTTAATATCTATCTTCCCGAGCACGCTGTGACAGTAGCCCTCTGTTAACCCTATTGATAGGTATGAGTATGAAAGAAAAAAAGAAATCATCATGTTAACACGTATGACAACATAATTTTTGAAATATATCCAGGATAATAATTATTAAAAGAAACAATACATTTTCTTCCAATGAACGATTTGCGTAATTTGAATTTATTATCCTCGTGAAAATTGTTTTTTTTTCATTTCTATTTTAAACCGGATGATCAATAATAACTTTCATTCATATAATATACCAAGAGATGTCGGTGATACCACCGATGAGATACATTATTTTTCGAAACGAATTTGAACGAATGAATTCATTCGATAATTTAAAATTATCGAATATCTTCAACACCCTTAATTTTTAGCATTTCTTCACGCCATAATTGTACATAATAGAAACGTGGTAAATAACTCCACCTCAAGAACAATATACTGCAATTTCGATGATGTTATATCTCGTGCTGTTCACCCCTGAAGAAGTTATTTGTCATGTTTCCTCTCGCTCGCTTATCAAACTAACAACGGATATACTGCGGCATTGGAAGATCGCTGTGCCATCTTTACAAAATTGCATGAAACATCGCCCATTTCATCATCGGAAATGGAAGAGATCTAGGTCCAAGTCAAACGCCCGATTAAATTTCAACAGCAGTTTTCTGTGTTCCTGCCAAATTACACTAACTTAGTGTTAATTCCGGCTACGTAAAAGAGAGGACGCGCTCCCAAAATCAGACAATTACCGAATGTCAACGAAAGTATGAAAAAACGAGAGGTGTCATGGGACACCCGGTTGTAATGAAGTTCCTTTCGCTATATAATAGATATTAAATAGCAGCCATAACTGAATAAATAAAAAACGTTAACTAAATGAAAAACGTTTGAGAGTTAGGTATCATATGATTATCAAAATAAATTGAGGGATAGTAAAAATTGGACCTGATATTTATATTTTCAAGTATTGAAAATGAATATAATATCATTAATTATCAAAAAATATGAACTTGATCAATAGGTTCATTCAATCTTGGTAAATATAAGGACACATATGTCTCGAAAAAACTGCATTGAAAGTGATAACGTATCATGTAGGTTTTTCTGAATCATTATTAATTGTTAAAGAAAATTAATACTAAAGAAATTGCAACAACGCCTATGATTTTGAATCTGAGCAGTCGATGTTTGAATAACTACTTCTTTGTACGGACAAAATTTGTTTCGTTTGATTATTCAATCCGAAACCCTGAACTATCATTATACGAATAGATAGTAGATTTGTAAAAATTATAATCAATTCTAAACTTCGAAATCATACATCGGTATTCAACTAACCTCATCATCGCTACCCTCAACTTCTCCTGAATCACTTCTTCAATAAATTCATTCCATATCGATAAAATAACAACAACGGTTGATAGTAATTTGATGAATAAGAGAATATACGCATACATCTGACGCGCACGCCCAGCAAGGATGCCGTGTTAGTAGAGTCGGAGACTATCTTAGGCCTATCTTTCATTCACCAGTGTGTGGTGGGTTACGTGGACAAGGAACTTCTTCCACAAATTTAATTGTTGACGGAAGACGTTTGTCCATTAGAAATTTGTTCAAATTCGTATCGAATCAATATAAAACAATAATATCTCTATTTACCTATCATACCTGGTAATCTGTTCATGTTAACTCCGTGAGCGGACAGTCCGATGCCCATGTAGCCATCTCGACCTTTACTTGGGGGGGGGGGGTGGGGGGGGGGGGGGGTGGGGGGGGGGGGGGGTGGGGGGGGGGGGGGGTGGGGGGGGGGGGGGGTGGGGGGGGGGGGGGGTGGGGGGGTAAAATTTTCATTCACATCTGCAGCTCTGTATGAATTAATGAACAGCTGGAACCTCCCATCATCTACATCGAATGATTTTTTCGCATTATACATAATGCAAGTGTACTTCTGAATAACGTCAAATAGATCACGTAAGGCATCATCAGTTAGGCTAACGTCACCGAAAGTAGCGAATGCTTGTTGAAATTCAACGTTATTTTTCAATAACGTGAAAGGTCTTTTTTTTCCCCGATTAAAAAGGCTGGATTGAAGTCACAACCTGTGAAAGCGTGGAAACCAATTAAGATGTTAGCTAGTAGTGGACCAAGTTGTAGGTATATTTTAGACACATCAATAAATCTTTCGTTATTACCTGTCCCGGTTAACATCCAGATGTGTGGGGAAAGATTTTTCACGTTAATCATATTACTCAGTATGATTATTAAAATGTCAGTATCTGAACCTCTAATAACAATATTAGACTGATCAATAATACTACAAGCGTGGAAAATGATTCTACTGTCTGCCTCTTCATGCGATTTACAGCATAAATCTTCGACGATACTTTACTCAACAATGCCGTTTTTAGATGTATATGAATAACAATTTTTGAAGCTTAAATGGATCAATTTTTTTCCAATAAACGGTGAAACATCATCCATTGCCCAATGAACAGTGAAAAAATCAATAAGAGCTCCCTGGGATTTAGTATTTCTCATTTCTATTGTGAAATAATTTGGTCTAATTTGATCAGGTCCAGAAATCGAGTAATCAATTAGTGATGCTTCATGTCGTAGACTCTGCTCGTTGTCTTTGATGGAAGGGTACCAGTATTGATCGAAGATAGCATCTAGTCTGGATGCTGGATATTTGGTAATCATTTGCAAAAACTTATTTGAAATATTACCAAATCGTTTTGGTACTTCTTTCATAGCATATACATCAGCGTGACTTGGTGGATCATGGTCCATTTTTGCCTCAAGACATTTGACAAGTGCAGACTTGACTGTTTTATGAATCCCTCCGTCCAAATGGCATAGAGAAAGAGGCACAGGAGTTAAGATAAAATTCTGAGGACATCGATCTTATAGTCCAACATGCGTCCAAATAAATCCCGCTGTATTTTGATTTCTTTTTTTTTTGACGATTTTTTCAGAAGTCGTAAAATACTTTAAAATTTATTTTTTTTTCGAATTTTCAAAAGTGTCTGCTGTGAGTTCACAACCGCTGAAATCGGCAGCCATTGTTATTTTTCAGTTCGAGTGGAGGTATATGATGACATGTTAAAATGGCAGTGGCCGTAAAATACTTTAAATTTTTTTTTCGAATTTTCAAATGTGTCTGACGTGAGTTTACAACCGCTAAAATCGGCAGCCATTGTTATTTTTCAGTTCGAGTGGAGGTATATGATGACATGTTAAAATGGCAGTAGCCGTAAAATACTTAAAAAAATTTTCTTGTATGAATAAATCAATATTTTCAATTAAACTTTGAATTGTTTACTTATTATATTTCCATAATAATTTCATATTTGCTGTAGCGCCTTATAATGAACCTATTTACCTTATTATGCGCATTTATAGTAAAAAATGTGTTTGCTTATCTATGTCATTAAAAGATCTTTTACATCTACTCGAGTAATTTCAATGTTATATAGATTCTACGAATGTAATAGTTAGAAATATGCACGGGCATATATGCAGGTAAGGTTTCACTGTCAGCCGGCTATTTACAACCGGAGAAAATGGTAGCCATTTTCAATATAAGCTCAAAATGGTTTGATAAATAACATATATAAATTTCAGAAGTCGTAAAATACTTGAAAATTTTTTTTTTAGAATTTTCAAAGGTGTCTGTCGTGAGTTTACAACCGCTAAAATCGGCAGCCATTGTTATTTTTCAGTTCGAGTGGAGGTAGGTATATGATAACATATTAAAATGGCAGTCGCCGTAAAATACTTTAAAAAAAATTTTTTTTCGAATTTTCAAAAGTGTCTGCCGTGAGTTTACAACCGCTGAAATCGGCAGCCATTGTTATTTTTCAGTTCGAGTGGAGGTATATGATGACATATTAAAATGGCAGTCGCCGTAAAATACTTTAAAAATTTACCTAATTTTCAGGCCTGTCCCACCTTAGATTACATTGCTATGATTTTCTTTCAGCATTAAACGAATATTAGCGAAGAGGGCTTCAGAACAGAGCAGGTCAGAAATTCTTTCGGTTGGGGCCAATACAAAAGACCCTTGGAGGGTCTGCTATCCCCTCTCTCTGACCCCAATCTTTACGAACATCTGCCGTCCATGCTCGGAGGAAATACGTTAGTGTGTTAGTATCGTGGTAGACGCCAAGCGGAGTATATCCATTATGGCTGCTCCAGGAGATAGTTGTTTCACAAGAAAGATTTTTCTCAAACGAAACAAATAAAATTCGCTTGATTTCGATGCTAAAGAAGAAATTTGAAAATTCTAATTTCATAGTAAAACAGGCGACAGAAGATGCTGACACATTGATTGTTAACACGGCGATCAGTATGTCCCCATCGTTTGATACCGTATTCATAGTAGGAGAAGATATCGATCTTCTCGTCCTGCTAACAGCACTGGCGAGATCTCATCCAAACGTTTACCTTCGCAAACCAGGCAGAGGAAAAATTGTTGAAAAAATTGACTCTACTCGAAGACTACAGTACGGAGAAATAGTGGCGGAAAACATATTGTTCTTGCATGCGTTCAGCGTGTGCGACACTACTTCTTCTGTTTTCAACGAAGGAAAAATTAAGTTTATAAAAACACTCGAAAAGTACGAATATTTAAGCCTACCGCGACCGGGCTTAGCTAGTACCCATTGCTTGTTTAGTATGTATAGCAGTCTCGCTGGACAAACAAAACTTCAGCTACCGTAAAATATGTGTTGTCAGATTTAAGCTGGCTCTTAGACTATAAGCTTACCGTCATCGAATGCATTCGTAGAGAGTGTATTTTCATTGATCAATATTGTTAAATGTAAAATTCGAAATAAAATGGTGCTTAAAATGTTAAATTCAGTTGCGTCTGTTAGATCTCACTTTGCAATAAATGAGATTTGCTGTAAAGAATTTTAGGGCCTAGCAAAGCTATGTATGCTAAATTTAATTCTGATATGTATCTGCAGTAGAACCAATCCACAACTTCCACCACGGACAAAGATGATGATGATGTAATGATGTTTTGTGAACAGTTTATATAAAAAAAAAAGATATTTGTAACAGAATCGTGTTTTGATTCTAATAGTAATTTAAGTAAAACGTCCCGAAAATACCTACTATTTTTTTTGGACGAGTAGGCAACATGTTGGGTACAGTATTTTTCGTGCGGTTGCCGAAAAAATCATTATTGCGATTTTAGGCGACAAATTGGCAGCAAAACACGTATGAAACAACTGCTAGAATTAGTGAATTTTATATGCAAAAACACTTGTTACCAATATTTTCCGTTTTGCGACATGTCGCAACCACGGTTGCGCTTTTGGGCGACAAATCAGAGTCTAAATTGCGACACGGCTCTGAAAAATCTGGCAACCCTGGCTCTCACTCACTCATCAATTACTCTGGCGCGCTCGATCGTTTCTCGATGTTCAGTTTCATTTCTAACATATTTCCCAGCATGTTAATGCAAAACCAAGTTGAGCATTTTCAAGTAGGAAAATTATACTTTCGAAATCGTATTTGTAAATTGAAATCGGACCATATCTGTGTAGTATATGAAGTTTATATTAAAAACTAATACTAGCCGGAGGATCTATACTACGAGTCAAAAATAACCGAGTTATTAATTTTTGAAAGAACTGCACTTTGGCTGGTTTGAACTCTCATTTTCTTCGTGTTCTCATTATCTACAACTTTCACCATCGCGATTACCCGGACGATTTCTTGCATAAAATTGTTAACAACAAAGTGCAAACAATGAAGTCGAGTGAAAAACATATCACTATATCATATGGAACTATTCTCCAAATAATGGCGCAGCTAATTTTTTTTACACAAAAAGCTCACTCCAAAAATTATATGTCTCTTCGAATTCATTATAATCATTACCTTATAAAATCAATCAGATATGACTGTGCCTTATTCATTTATTAAATTATATATATAATATATATATATATATATATATATATATATATATATATATATATATATATATATATATATATATATATATATATATATATATATATATATATATATATATATATATATATATATATATATATATATATATATATATATATACAGTGGCGCACCCAGGGGGGGAGCCATGGGGCTGCAGCCCCCCCGAGATTTATTGTAGTAACAAAAGAATTGAGATTACTAAGATAATAATTGTGAAATTAGCTCATCTACTACTATAAAATGAGCCTACTGGTCACTATCAGTTAACCATAAGACCTATTATGATTTACCGGATACGGGATGTGCGTTTTCTATTTAAATTTAATAAGGTTAATTTTGATTCAGCCCCCCCCCGAAACTCAATCCTGGGTGCGCCCTTGTATATATATATATATATATATATATATATATATATATATATATATATATATATATATATATATTATATATGAAGTGAACTAGGACATTTATTTGAAACTAATCAAACAAACCTCCTAGCGGAGCTGGTTATACGAGTTCACGAAACATCGAAATGCCTCCATATACCTTAGGATGGTGTATGTTAGAAACATTAAGTTGTTTATCACAATCAATGGAAATGATAGACAGTCTGTTTCGCCCTTATTTGGGGCTCATCAGTATCATCTATCCATCGAAAGTGATAACCAACCAAATATTTCCAACGGCGTTATATTTTCCTTCCAGTGACTATATGGCATATAAATATGACACAGCGCCACCAGTCGGAAACAAATGAACCACATCCCACAGATAGAAGAAAACATTTCGGCAACGAGAACTCGTACGTCCTGACACCCGAAGGTGGTTACTATAATCGCTAAGCAAGAGTAAAGTTGATACATCCATTCGATGTAATTCAACATTCACACGCCGCAAGTAACAAGCGCTCCAAATTTTATTTATATATATATATATATATATATATATATATATATATATATATATATATATATATATATATATATATATATATATATATAACCAGCTCCACTAGGAGGTTTGTTTGATTAGTTTCAAATAAATGTCCTAGTTCACTTCATTTTATTGCCACGAACGTGTATCGTTAACACGAAGAATTCTGTTTTCTATTCATTTGCTACCTGTAAAAGGGATAAAATTTGGAGCGCTTGTTACTTGCGGCGTGTGAATGTTGAATTACATCGAATGGATGTATCAACTTTACTCTTGCTTAGCGATTATAGTAACCACCTTCGGGTGTCAGGACGTACGAGTTCTCGTTGCCGAAATGTTTTCTTCTATCTGTGGGATGTGGTTCATTTGTTTCCGACTGGTGGCGCTGTGTCATATTTATATGCCATATAGTCACTGGAAGGAAAATATAACGCCGTTGGAAATATTTGGTTGGTTATCACTTTCGATGGATAGATGATACTGATGAGCCCCAAATAAGGGCGAAACAGACTGTCTATCATTTCCATTGATTGTGATAAACAACTTAATGTTTCTAACATACACCATTCTAAGGTATATGGAGGCATTTAGATGTTTCGTGAACTCGTATAACCAGCTCCGCTAGGAGGTTTGTTTGATTAGTTTCAAATAAATGTCCTAGTTCACTTCATTTTATTGCCACGAACGTGTATCGTTAACACGAAGAATTCTGTTTTATACATTATATATATATATATATATATATATATATATATATATATATAAATATATATATAAATATATATATATATATATTGTAATATTTATAATAAATCCTTTATTTAACAGAACTGCTGAAAGTACATAAATGCGTATAAGCAATGTGCCATAATGAAAATTATATAAAATATAAATATATTAACAAAAGTCATAAATAAGGTCGTCAAGACATAATATAAAATAAATATGAAATATTAAAAGAAAACATAAAAATCATAAATACAGTCAAAAACACTCTTCCAATATAAAATACTTCACTGATTGAAAACCAGATAATATGTAGATTTATCGTTAAAAATATTACAAAAAACATCTTGGCTCTAATCACTAGCAAGTGATTTCTCAATTATTTTTTTTTAATAAACCTAGGGATGTACATTCTTTGAGGTTGTTGTCCAGGCTGTTGAAGGCTAACATTCCTGCATGATATATAGATTTTTGGTCTCATTTTTATTTTTGACTCCATCGTGTTTATAATGTTCTAGTATTATATTGGTGATAATTTTCATTAAATTCAATTTTTTTTATTGTCTAGATAAAGAAGCTGGCAAGAATAAAATGTGTCATTTATATGAACATTCTTTTTCTGTTTAATACATTCTAGTTCACAACATACCATTAATTATCAAAGAATAAAATAAACAATAATTCCGACTAATCTTCCGTCAATTATATTTTCTTTCGAAAGCGCATTTATAGCTATAATAATCTATATTTTCGCTACTGACAAGTGACAGCTAATTATTCATTTTCGTATAATTGAGAACCAATCACATCCCGTCAATTCTATGGTTCATCGGCATAATTCCCTTATAATTTTCAAACCACTTGCTAATTCCATTCCCGCTCATAATATACCAGTAATTATCATGGAATAAAATTATCAATAATTCCGACTGATCTGTCCTCAATTCTTTTTTCTTCGGAATGAGCATTTATTGTAATCTATATTTTCCCTCTTCTGACAAGTGACAGATAATTATTCATTCAATTGACATCAATGACATCACGTAAGTTCTATGGTTCATCGGCCAAATTCCTTTATAGATTTTCCAACCACTTCAATGCAGCCAACCATCACAATGAAACACTATACTGCGATATACCTACGTACCGATCCCAAACGTAGTTGTTTGTCTACCCGTCCCCTCGACAGATCGCATGAGGGAATCTTTGCCAGAAGGGTCAACGAACCTCATCTCTTCGTTCCCTGACGGAAATGTCGCTGGATACCCTAGCTCCAGTGCTGCCAAGTTCTAAAAACGAAATAATCAGGTTCTCTTATAATTATTAATGCGACCTTCTATTAACAGCAAATTTCTTGCAGCGAGAGATTAATACATAGGAATATTGGATGATTACGTTGAAGTTCATTTTTAAATTAAACTCGTGCTTCGTTGTTATACGAAATTAAAAACATGATCATAGAAGCTGGCAGTCAGTAATTTCAGCGTACTTCACAACAAGAGAAGTGACGTTTCTTTTGATGGGGGATCTTCCACCTCGAAATTATAACGACTTTAAATTCATTAATGTCCGACTGGTATATTATTTGATAAATAATGAAATTACGTCAAAGTCACTAAAATGCGAAATATTAGCTAGGAATATTATTTTGTTTAAACATAGGTATACAGCACACAAAAATAATTTTGCGATTCACGAATAAAAATGTCCGAGGTAGAAGCAAATACCAAGATATTTGAGTGAAAGCTGTTGAAACTGTTGATGCGCTTGTGCCAGAAAAAATACGTGGATAATTTTGAGTACGAACGAGCGAACAATTACTTTTATAAATACAATGGGAAGTTCGGAAAGTTCAATTAATCAACTGAAGGTGAAGTGCAATAACGAGCCATAATGCGAACACAACTAAATAACTTACTTCATGAAGAAATTTTTTTATATATTGTAGGTTTTTATAGAATTCTATCGTCATAGAAAGTATAGTCCGGGATCCAGGTGAAAATTTGGTCAATTACTTCTTCTCGATCGATAATTGGTGAGACGCATCAGGAAATAGTATCATTAAGCCTAGTGAACGTCAGCTGCGGTTCCGTGGGTGGGATAAGCGCAAAATTCGAATGAACGTTATGTAATATGTTGAATAATTCTAAAATGTCTAAACGAAACGTCAAAGAACGAATAGAACCTGTGCAGGTATACCTGCGCAGGTCTGTGTACGTACAATAAATGCAAATACTATTCCCACATACGCTCCGGTCTACCTGCGCAGGTAGACCTCTCCGGTCTACCGTAGCGTATGTGGCGGGCATTAAAGGAAAACACAGAACATAGAGCTGAGCGCAGAGCACAAAACAAAATTGCGTATATCGGTTGAGAATACTAGATTTTCATTGAGAATACTAGGCTACTAAATTGAATCGAAAAGTACTGAATTTATTAGGATTTTACCCAAAATTCCAACCCTATAACCAGGGCCAGATTAACCCTGTCCGGGCCCCTAGGAAACAACCCTGTCCGGGCCCCAGGTCTTTTCAAGCTGATAAAGGGATGTAAGTAACTTCCAGATGATCGACTCCAGGTATCCTGTTACTTCAAACTCTTGTGATATGGCAACAACATGGTTACTTTGACTTGATGCTGTAGCATCACCTTACCTGACTCGTTAGCTTTATTGAAATGGTATTAATGAATCTAGGTTATAGATAAGTGATGAATGGATGATCCAGGTTGCATGATGGGTTAGGAAAGAGAAACCACCGTAGAAAATCTAGTTTCACAAAGGTAGGAGTGTCTGTTGTATAGTCTGTCCGGCGAGAATTGGCGTGCACGTCACAGACAAATAATGACGCAATGCTGCCTACCCGGATAAATAAAATTCGAAATTGTCACAATTGATATTTGTCGTAAGCATTCTTTTGAAAGGGTAGTTATATGGTGATAGTGAACGGATCATCCATTTCGACAAAAATAAACTGTCCACAACATATCAAATCATATGTGTTCCTGAAGAAAAGTCAACATTCCGAGTAATGAAAATAAGTTGAATTAAATGTTAAGTTGTAATTCTGTTTCAAAATTTGCAATGTTGTCGGACCCTCTCGACCTACTTTCACGTTCAAAAGTCGCCGAAATAATCTCTATATCTCATTTTGATCGAAAATTGGGTCAGCTAATTAAATTCAAGATTATTTAATATATCTGGCAACACTGTTCCCGATCGACGTCATATTCAATTCATGACCTGAACGCCAATTCTCGCTGGACAAACTATGAAACGTGCGATAAGGATCTTCGTTCAAACAATTTTCCGAGTCCGCCCCTGAGTTTGATGGACGCAGAAAAGCGAGATTTCAAAATAGCAGGAATACGATAATTACCATATAACCCTGACAACGACGCATCGCACTTCTGTGCATGATGATTGGACGCGTTCTTCGTGTCGACGAAGCAAGGAGATAACTCCCATTTTTCTATGGAAACGGAGCTAGTTAGTTACGGTGCCATATGGGAAATCATCAGGCTTATAGGGGTTGTCCCGTTAATGTTGCCCGTGGAAACGTGACCACATATCTCGAGAGATCAACAATTATTCCATACAGAAATAATTAATGAGAATGTTTACATTTTGTAGAACGGAATAACTTCATCAACAACGCCCACAAAAAAATGGACTATTGCACTGAATGGAAGGTCCACAGTGCGGAAGGGAGTGGTTTTTAAATTCTTTAATCCATTTCATACCTCCCGGACTCTAATTTTTAAGGTTTTCTGTTGTCTGTTATTACACACACACACACACACACATATTATATATATATATATATATATATATATATATATATATATATATATATATATATATATATATATATATATATATATATATATATATAGTGCATTGGGACAACATGTAAGTAACACGGGTCATATAGTTGATTTTGAAAATCCAAAAATTTAGAACATGAAAACAATCACTATAAAAGATTGTTCTTGGAAATGTGTCACATGAATAATAACATCACAATGAACACAAAGTCAGACACAAATAATCTGAGTTCAATTTATAGTTTCCTAATGACTTGTGATAAAAATAAAAACAATAGTCTCGGATGTTTGGTGCGGATCTCCCCCTCAGTACATTGTTTGATTGATTTTTTTTTCCTTATAATTTTTTCTTATAATTTTTATATAATAATTTTTCTTATAGAGAAAAGAATTGTTTATATAGTTTTGTTAATATTATATACCTTATCATGTCTGTAATTTTTATGAATGGTCATAATGTTGTGGATTTCAATGTTGGATTTTGATTCATGTCTCCTTTGCTTTGAGAAAATTGATGTAATTTTTGTCTTACTAACTTGATCCATTTCTCCTGTTTTTTTCTCAAGTTACAGTTTATAAAATTGAATGTCTCTACTTTAGATGTACAAATAATTTCTGTGTAATTTTCTGTGTTATTTTTTGGCCAAATGATGTTTTAAATATGTCCAAAAAGGCGAGAAGAAGAAGAGTAGTATTTTCTGTAAATTTAATTGTCACTCGCTGCGTAATGCGCATAATAGATCTATAGTAAAGATGGCTGTTGAAGTAAGATCTTAGATGTTGGGGAATCTTTTTCTTCCAATTTTTATTATAGATTGTACCTTTTGTGTCGCCAAAGTTAACATGTCATTGTATTACAAACAAAACAATGTGGAGAGAGCCTTGTTTTTTCTGGAGTTACCAGCTAAAGTCGTAGTATCGTAAGTCTACTCTGTGTACAGTTTTCTTGATGTTTCAACTTTGTAATTTTTATAGTTAGCTCCTGATGATGTCTGCAATAGTAGACGAAATATAGAGCCTTTAGTACAGATTGACTGGTTATTGGAGACGCCCCCTTTTTTTAGTCGGAATACCCTAAATTTAGAAAGAATATTGTTCTTAACGACTATTACTCCGTTACTTTCACACTATATATATATATATATATATATATATATATATATATATATATATATATATATATATATATATATATAATAATAATAATAATAATAATAATTTATTGATCCTTTAGGACACTTAACAATGTGTATAGGATAAGTCAATATTACAAGTTAATTCTATTCTAACATTTACATCAACAATTACCATCCCACTGAGTGATCAATGAATCAGAGAGAAATTCTTTAACCGAATAGAAGCACTTATGTAGTAATAGCTCCTTAATAACTCTTTTAAATTTTAGTTTGTTCAAAGATTTCAAATGGGAGGGCAAATGATTGAACAATCTGACACCCTGATATAGTGGAGAACGTTCAAAACTGTGAGTCCGATGTTTAGGAACCAGGAGTACCTGTGAATTTCGTGTTCCATGATCGTGCGAGCTAGCAAGCTTTTTCCAGTTATTCTCATTATCTTTCGCATATAAGAGACATTTAAAAATGTATATACATGGAAGTGACAGTAATTTATTGGCGACAAATATAGGCCGACATGATGCTCGATGGTTCAAACCAAAATTATATATATATATATATATATATATATATATTAGTTTTGGTTTTTCTTTGACCTAATATATATTTTTTTCGTAATATGTTCTTGGTGTTAGGTCACATTAAATGATGCATTTTAGTTGTCGTGCAAATGATTGTTTATTGACGTTTCGACCATTTAATGGCCTTTTTCAAAATCTATAAACTAAAGGACGTATATTACTTCAATCGATTGAAGAGCCATAAATACGACAAAAACAACTCTACCGCCCTGACAAAACATGAAATAACGAAAAACCACTCATTCAATTTCAATGAAACGAAAATATTGAAAACTGAGCCAAACACCAAAAAATGGGAATTTCTTGAATCGTTGGAAATCCAAAAAAATATCAAATGTGCAATTAATAACAAGAAAGATGTGAATAATACAACCAAACTGTATGCTCCTCTGCTATATGTTCAGAAATAACTGACCTAGCAACGCCGTTGACTGTGATAAATATGTGTAGTAAAAATGTTTTATTCTCTATGTTTCATTTTAATTTGTTGATTATCTACGTTAAGGGTAAGAATATATTTTAGATGACTTTTAAAATTAATGTAATATACGTCCTTTAGTTTATAGATTTTGAAAAAGGCCATAAAATGATCGAAACGTCAATAAACAATCATTTGCACGACAACTAAAATGCATCATTTAATGTGACCTACACCAAGAACATACTACGAAAAAAAAAAAAAAATATATATATATATATATATATATATATATATATATATATATATATATATATATATATATATATATATATATATATATATTAATATGAATTTACTGTATGTTAGCCCCAAGTTGTGGAGTCAATTATTATGAATTAATTTTCTTTATTTGCTATTATTTATTTAATATAATGTATTTAAACTTATACTCTTTTAAATTATCTCATGCTCTATGTTGTTGTCGATATAGTAGGTCTCTTCTTTATCGCCTTCTCGAATGTTATGTTAATCCATAAATAGCTTCTCTGATGTTGTTTATATTTCACTTATGATTGGAACTCACTTCAGGTAATTAAACTGTTTCAACTTATACTTTTATCTATTAATTTATCATTATAATTTCAGTTCACTTTTCTATACCATGAAGAACTATGGTGATTCAATAACAAATGAATACTCGATGGACACAAAGACAATGCTTATCTCTTGGCTGCTAAAGATCAACTGACTGCGGAAATGGAATCCACTTCCCTATATAACTTCTTTTTATTTTTGAAAATCAAATTGCCTGATGTATATATTCTAGAATATTCTCCATATCCTTTTTATGATTATTGATCATTTTTAAATATTATACTAACAGGTACTGTACATTTTTAAATATCATTCTATTTAATTAAATATACAATAATTTTGGAAATTGATTATTTCAATAATAACAGCTTCTTTATGATAATTTAAAATTTTCCAAACTCAGTACTTCAATTCGATTATTTTGAATAATTTAATGACATTTGATTTGTTTTTTAACAAATTTGTAATAAAAACATATATTTTGGACTAAAAATATCTAGTTAAACTCATCTAAAGAATATTCTGATCATTTTGTATTAAAATTTTCAATATTCTGTCCATTAATAAATTCTGTTATTATTTATTCTTGAACAATTTGACACTTCAACATATATAGTTTTTGATTCTAACTTGAAATTCTTCTTTATTACATTATTCTGCACTAATTTTATATATAAAACAGTTAACTAATTTCTTCTAATACCTTTATATATGATTAACTCTCTTCAATGACTTGAAATTTACTTATTATCTGATATACAAATTTAGTTGATTCTACGATACATAAAATTTCCATAATCATATGTTTTCTACATAAATTAAGCATGTTATCTTGGATTAATTTCTTCCATTTATTCTTTATAAAGATTCTATTACTTATAGTCTCCTATATTTCTAATATTTCATGAATTTACATTGAATCACTTGAAATCCCTGTCCAACGATTATTGACATTTCATGTCTTCGACATTCTACAAGTATTACTCATATATTATTAATTATATACATATTTTATAATTAATCAATCACCTCTTAATTTTTCTTTAATTTTATTGAAGTTTTCCCTCTTTCTTATCAATTTTATTTTATATTGTACTATATATTTTGATTTTAATATTGCAAATAAATAAACCATAGCAATATATATTGACACGTGTTTCGGAGTTTTCGCTCCTCATCAAAACGGCGTAGTCAAGTATGGGATGGAAAACTTGGAAATGAAAATAATAAAAAACGAAAACTCTAGTTGCGGAAGACAATAACACAATTGTGACTTGGTGTTTGAACTCTCCGGTTTGGGAGATTTCGTCAAACTTTTGATCTGTTACACCCAACTTTATATTATACGAAATATTCAAGTAGAAATCTTGATATGGGACACCCTATATAATTTGGAATTTTCTGAAAACTTCATATCAAAAGAAATATTCGCGTAGAAATCTTGATATGGGACACCCTATATAATTTAGAATCTTCTCAAAACATTATATTGAACGAAATATTCAAGTAAAAATTTTGATGTGGGGCACCTATATAATTTGGAAATTTTTCTAAATTTGATATTAAACGAAATAATCAAGTAAAATTTTTTAACTGGGACATCCTGTATAGGTAATTTGGAATTTTCTCAAAACTTTGTACTTAACGAAATATTCAAGTAGAAATTTTGATCTGGGACACCCTATATAATTTGGAATTTTCTCGAAACTTGATATCAAACGAAATATTGAAGTGGAAATTTTGATCTGGGACACCCTATATAATTTGGAATTTTCTCGAAACTTCATATCACACGAAATATTCAAGTGGAAATTGTGATCTGGGACACCCTATATAATTTTCTCGAAACTTCATATCACACGAAATATTCAAGTGGAAATTTTGATCTGGGACACCCTATATAATTTTCTCGAAACTTCATATCAAACGAAATATTGAAGTGGAAATTTTGATCTGGGACACCCTATATAATTTGGAATTTTCTCGAAACTTTATATCAAACGAAATATTCAAGTGGAAATTTTGATCTGGGACACCCTATATAATTTGGAATTTTCTCGAAACTTTATATCAAACGAAATATTCAAGTAGAAATTTCGATCTGGGACACCCTATATAATTTGGAATTTTCTCGAAACTTTATACTAAAGGAAATATTCAAGTAGAAATTTTGATCTGGGACTCCTGTATAAAAGAAATGAAAAAAGCAACCCCTAGTTCAATTCAATAGTTACGAAAACAACAAAGCGACGCATTTCGAAAAAGCATCATTTGTCGAAGCATGGAGAAAAACGGCACAATTCGCAAAATACCTGGATCTGTCCCTGCAATCGGGAAAATTGAACTGTTTCGCGGTAAAACGGGAATATCGAATAAAACGCGATGTCTATTCGAATAACAAACCGCAGAAATGAAAATTGGCCGATGTCGGTGGGTGTGTAAGAGCGGTGCAATCGATTCTGACGTCGGACGTAGACAATTTTTTCGTTATTATAAAGGGCGAACGACGGGACTTTGAACTTTCTGAACTTGGGAGCAGACGGTTCGTTTCCAACGACCGACGGACTGACGGTGCGGAGAACTGTCTCGAGCGGTGTTATACGTGCCGATTATAGGCCAGTGCGTTTATATCATTGAATCCCAAAGTGGTCCAGGTGGACCCCCAGGGGTCCACGGAAGACTCTACGGGGGTCTACGTTGGCGTGACAAAAA
The DNA here is from genome assembly GCA_030704885.1 of Cynegetis impunctata. Lineage (NCBI taxonomy): Eukaryota > Metazoa > Arthropoda > Insecta > Coleoptera > Coccinellidae > Cynegetis > Cynegetis impunctata. The sequence goes on along the minus strand of JARQZK010000816.1, from coordinate 69,086 downwards.
AAGGGGGTCCACAAAAAATTATCCGGTTCCGATCGTGAAGAACAAAAATATTGGCTTGACTTCACCTATCGATGTAGGCAGACTCACAGCACAATCAATTAATTCTCACTTTTTTTTTTAGAAAACTCTTAATTCGTGGCCGCAAACGCAAATTTCCATAGTTAGATCTAATCCGCACATTTTTTGTCGAGTTTTGGGAATATGGTAGAAATGTAGTTGCATTGGGTCCACCGGAACCAGTAAAATTTGTAGTCTACGAGAAAAAAAAGTTTGGGAATCTCTGGTTTAGATGATCAATTGTGTAGTGGTCAAAAAATAAAAAATTGATTTTTTGCATGGAATGTGTTGCAAGCGACATCGCCAATAACCTAGAGAAGGTTGAAAGTGCCAGAAAAATTCCTACTAGTTCCTAGAGCAGTCGCAAGGAGCAGCACCGTGAAAGTGCCCGCTGACTGTCAGTGAAAAAGGCTGAAAGTGCCATCCGCCATGATGAAATGTGCCTTTCCATTGCATTGGATTTTTTCAAACCACTATGAACATTCATCCTCTACGTGCAATGAGCACTGGACTTTCAGCCTTTTAACTAACAAGATATGGCACTTAGATCGTTTCCCAAAAAAAGATATGATTGCACTTTCAGCTTTTCACGTGCAAAATCAAGTTATATATGTACAACAAAAAAAAACAACTCTTAAAAAACAAATAAAAATATATTTTGTAAGTCTAATGAAAATTATAGATTTTCAAAAAATACAGTATAAGTTTTATGAAGTTTTTATTGAATACTGAAAATTTTACTTTGTGGCACTTTCAGCCTTTTCCATTTCCATTACACAATTGACAATAATCCCGAAAGTTTTCAAACTTTAAAGTATGGTCGGGAAAGAGTTAAAAACAATCTATGAAATTTTGCAACCTTTTCCGAAGTCCGGAACATTCTGTCGAAATTGCAACATCACCAAGTGATGTGCGAGAATTCAATCTCAGTTATTGAATTTTGCCTTATGCTTGTGAAAAAAATTACAAAAGTTCTGCAAACTTGGAGTACCTAGTATTAAATATATTATTACATATCGCGTATCAAATTTGCAATCAATTCAAGGGTACGTAACATTTATTTATTCAAAATAAACGTTTTCCTTCGATACACTAACCAAAAAAAAAAATTCCAATTGTTCTGCAAACTTGACAGATACTTCGGAAAAATATATCGAACAGTTGTATAAATTTGCAACCTTTTACGTAGACCGAAACATGTTTATTTATATATTTTTTATTCGTGGTCATTTTTTTGGGCAAGATGGTCTCGAAATAATTACAAAAGTTTTGCAACTTGGTTGCAAATTTAGGAAACATCTATTCTGATGCATTTGCAACCTTGTACGCGGTCCGGAACTTTATGCAATTTGCAAAAATATGATTTTTGGATTTTTATATTTTTGCAAATTGCAAATTTGCAAATGCATCAGAATAAATGTTTTCTGAATTTGCAAGCAAGTTTCAATACTTTTGTAATTATTTCGAGGCCATCTTGCTCGAAAAAAATTATAAATAAACATGTTCCGGTCAACGTAAAAGGTAGCAAATTTATACAACTGTTCGGTATATTTTTCCGAAGTATCTGTCAAGTTTACAGAACTTTTGGAATTTTTTTCACAAGCAAACAGCAAAATTCAATGTTATTGCAATTTTAACAATGTTCCGGACTTCGGAAAAGGTTGCAAAATGTGATTTGTTCCTTTCTCTATATAGAATTCACTTGACCAAAGTTCAAAAACTTTTGAAAATAATGTTGAATTTTCGATTTTCAATGCATAAACTGACTGGCCTATTATGCTCTTTTTCGTAATCCCATACTGTTATTTTGATTTAACGGTATTCAGATGACAATTGAAAAGTCAGTGTTAACGGCCGCCGGGCGTTATAATTTCATAACGGCCGGCGGCCGTTAAGAAATCACTTGTTCAAATATTTATTTCAAAACATCATTCTGCTTACAATAACAACATTGAAATCTTGGTCCACAACGAGTTGGGAGAATAAACCTCTGATTTTCATTTCGCATAGGCTAATAATACATCTTCATTAACCACCTTTACATTCTTGCTTTTACGCCACATTTCAAAATTTTCATATTCTTTTTGATATCGCTCTTGAGTTATTTTCGGCAGTTAATCAACACTCGCTGCATGATTCTCCCAATATTTCTAAAAGAATTTGACTTTGTTCCTCAATTTCATCCATGGTCGTCGTTAAAGCGAACTTGAGAACACAAAAAACTGACGTTGTTTATAAAACTGTCAAACTGTTCCATGACAACAGAGTGCACGACGTTGGGATTTTTCTTTAGAATTGCGAGGTACGGGGTTTTTTCTTTCTTCGGAATCAAAATGTAATCTTTCAACGGGATGACGAAAAATTTTTAACGACACACGGCCGATACGCAAATAACGGATTCGGTTAGTTATAATCCGAGGCGCAGCCGAGGATTACAATATCCAACCTCATCCGTTATTTGCTACATATCGGCCTTGTTACGTTAATAACTATTAAAATATCACTTTTTCAAGCGACGTTTTTAAATGGGCGTATCACGTAATAGTCCGGGAGCAGGGTAAAAATTTGGTCAATTATTTCCTCTCGAACGATAATATGACGAGAGGCATCAGGGAATAGTATCATTAAGGTTCGTGAACGTCAGCTGCGGTTCCGTGGATGGAATAAGCGAAATTCGAATGAAAGTTATATAATTTGTTGATTTATTCTAAAATGTCTAAACGAAACGTCAAAGATCGAATAGAGCTAGGAAAACACATAGTAGGCCAAGCTACAGAGATTTAGAGTGAGCAATTTGTGCAAAAAGTGTTAGAAGAAAACCAGCTCCGCCATTGTTTGTCAAATAGTTCCAAATGATATAGTAATATGTTTTTCACTCGACTTTATTATTTATGTCTTTGTTATTGACAATTTTATGCAAAAAATCGCTTTTTTTCAGTTTTTCGCTTATAAAATTGAAACTATCAGAGTAATCGTGATGGTGTCAATAGATTTATTGTAGAAAATGAAAAGACGAAAAAAATGAGAGGTCGGACGACTCAATCAGACTCTCAGTCTAAGGGAAAATTGGAAAAAACCGGCCAAAATGCAGTTTTTTCAAAAATTCATAACTCGGTTATTTTTTTAGTTGTAGCGTAGATCCTCCGGCCAGTATTAGCTATTGATATGAACTTCATTTGTGCGAAGATCAGAAACTGTCCGATGCATAGTTTTTGATCTGTGGCCATTTGATTATGTAACTATGCAATTTTCCAGCAGACCTGAATGCGACAGGTATGGTCCGATTTCAATTTACTAAAAAGATTTTGAAAGTAGAATTCTCATAGTTCAAAACGTTCATCTTGGTTTTTCATAAAAACGCTGAGAAATATGTTAAAAATGAAGCTGAACATGACAAAAAACGGCCGAGCGCGTGAGAGTAGTTGAAGAGTGGGGGTTTACAATTATTATCTGACAACGTTTAGAAATTACTGTCACGTTCAAAATGCCGACGCTTTCGAATGTCATACTTCTCCTTGCCTGCTGCTCTACCCCCACTCTTCAACTACTCTTACGCGCTCGGCCGTATTTCGTCATATTCAGCTTTATTTTTAACATATTTCTCAGCGTTTTTATGGAAAACCAAGATGAACGTTTTGAACTATGAGAACTCTACTTTCAAAATGTTTTTAGTAAATTGAAATCAGACCATATCTGTCGCATTCAGGTCTGCTGGAATTGCATAGTAACATAATCAAATGGCCACAGATCAAAAACTATGCATCGGACAGTTCCTGCTCTTCGCACAAATAAAGTTTATATCAATAAATAATACTAACCGGAGGATCTACGTTACAACTCAAAAAATAACCGAGTTATGAACTTTTGAAAAAACTGCATTTTGGACGGTTTTTTCCAATTTTCCCTTAGACTAAATGTCTGATCGAGTCGTCCGACCTCTCATTTTTTTTGTCTTTTCATTTTCTACAATAAGTCTATTGACATCATCACGATTACTTTGATAGTTTCAATTTTATAAGCAAAAAACTAAAAAAACGCGATTTTTTGCATAAAATTGTTAATAGCAAAGACACAAATAATAAAGTCGAGTGAAAAACATATGACTATATCATGTGGAACTATTTTACACACAATGGCGGAGCTGGTTTTCTTCTAACACTTTTTACATGAAAAAATCTCCGTAGCTTGGCCTATAGAGCAAGATCCCAGAGTCGCCAGACGTTACTTATTTTCTCAGCAATAATATTTGTGGGATGAAGTAGTGCTCGTATGTACTTTCAGTGTATGGATACCTGCTACTTTGTGCCGACGGCCAATTTCCGGGTATCAGGTGCGAACGATGAAAAAAAACTCAACTCTTTTCTTATTTTCTCAGTCTTGATTTATCTATATGATACATAGGGAACTATTTCAATACCTTATGCAAGCAGCCAGACCGATCGTATGGGCCAAACATCCCGCCATACATAAATAAAGTACCCCTCATAGGCGAGCGGTGTACCCCAAAAAAGAGCTCTCGTTAATGAAGAACCCATAACTTTTTGGTAACCGACAAATTTTGGTACCAAAATGTTCGTTGCAAAAAATATGCACAACTTTTCTCAATAAAATATTTCGATTGGAGTGGGGGAACATTGTGTTTTTTGAGAAAGTAATACGCGCGAGGATTACGATTCAACTCGCTGTCAATTTTTTCCACTTTTATATATTGAAATGAAACTTTTACGGATTGATCGTGATATTAAGCACTTTCAAAAAATGTTTAGATGTTAACCAAAATAGACCTGTTTTGATGTTACGTAACTATATATAATTATTTAACGAATAATCGGGTTTTTATCTTCGTCGAATAAAAAAGTCGAGGAAATTTTCAAAATGATGCTTACAATTGATGAGGTTTCAATTAATATAGTTTTAAGAAGTTTTTGGCAAAATTGCAAGAACTTGTGTTGCAAAGAACGAAATCTATAGCACTTCGAATATACTGCGCGCGATTATCGTTTGAACGTACACTCGCCATTAATTATCCTCTCACTATCTATCGCTATTAATAAATCAAATTTTTATGTCTTTTTTTTTATCTTCTTTAAAAAGTGGATGAATGTTTTAAACAAATTCTACAGATCTTTATTATCATAAATTTTTATTATTTTTTTACATTTTTTTATATTCTTTGTATAATAAGTTATAGAAAAGTAATATATACAAAGGTAAAGAACAATAATTTCATTTATTTGTTAACAAAATTCATTATTTAGCTCTGGATCATCACATGTATTTTCATCGCATTGGTTTTTACTCATATTGCAACATGATTCAGAACAAGAGCATATATCACAACAGTCTAATTCAGATGCAAAACATGGGCACACAATGTTTGTACAGGGTTTATTTCTGCTCTTGCACGAACAAAAATATTTTAGCAGATATTCCATCGCGGTATTACTTTCGAAATAATTTGGAAGTAACACTTCATCTTGTTGAATCCAACCATAGTTCGTTACTTCAAAAGATATCATTTCTGATAAAGTAGCTTGATTCCACTCATTAATTTGCCACATATAGATCTTAAAATATGTTGTTTTGATGCTGATTCCGACGGGGGCAGTTTATCTATAGGAGTATTTTTTTCAATGGCTAAACAAGATCTAAGAAAATGTACACAATACCTATCAGCTTTTGATTTTTTTGAGGGGTCATATGCTGAAGCTAGGAAATTACTAACAATATTTATAGCTTGCTGTATCTGTAAATTTGTCAAATTTGAAAAAACTTGGTAAATCATTCTCACTCGTTTTTTGCAAAGCAGCGTACGCTTTTTTCTTTCCAATGGAGAAGAAACTGGAAGTAGTATCACATCCACTTATAGCATGAAGAGGCAGAAGTGAATCAGTGATGCTTGAACCAAGTTTGTTAGCCAAAATATGTATTGGTATGTATCTTCGTTGATTTAATAAAGGAGTTACAGTCCCTGTATAAAACCATATTGAATGATGAAGTGTTACTTCCAAATTATTTCGAAGGAAATACCGCGATGGAATATCTGCTAAAATATTTTTGTTCATACAAGAGCAGAAATAAACCCTGTACAAACATTGTGTGCCCATGTTTTGTACCTGAATTAGAGTTGTGATATATGCTCTTGTTCTGAATCATGTTGCAATATGAGTAAAAACCAATGCGATGAAAATGCATGTGATGATCCAGAGCTAAATAATGAATTTTGTTAACAAATAAATGATATTATTTTTCTGTACCTACTTTTCTATAAATTTATTATACAAAAAATATAAAAAAATGTAAAAAAATAATAAAAATTTATGATAATAAAGGTCTGTAAAATTTGTTTTAAACATTCATCCACTTTTTAAAGAAGATAGTTACATAAAAATTTGATTTATTAATAGCGATAGATAGTGAGAAGATAATTAATAGCGAGTGTAAGTCAAACGATAATCGCGCGCAGTATATTCGAAGTGCTATAGATTTCGTTCGTTGCAACACAAGTTCTTGCAATTTTGCCAAAAACTTCTTAAAACTATATTAATTAAAACTTTATTAATTGTAAGCATCATTTTGAAAATTTCCTCGACTCTTTCATTCGACGAAGATAAAACCCCGATTATTCGTTAAATAATTATATATAGTTACGTAACATCAAAACAGGTGAACTTTGGTTATCAATCTAAACATTTTTCCAAAGTGCTTAATATCACGATCAAACCGTAAAAGTTTCATTTCAATATATAAAAGTGGAAAAAATTGACAGCGAGTTGAATCGTAATCCGCGCTCGTATTACTTTCGAAAAAAAACCAGTTTTTCTCAAAAAACACAATGTTCCCCCACTCCAATCGAAAAATTTTATAAAGAAAAGTTGTGCATATTTTTGCAACGAACATTTTGGTACCAAAATTTGTCGGTTACCAAAAAGTTATGGGTAGGTGTCATAATTTTGGGGGTACGCCGCTCGTCTATCAGGATTTGCTCATTTAAGCGCGATAGTGATTATCTATGCGCGTCAATCTCCCTTCTATACTTACTGTCATGACATTTCGCTCATACTGTCATACTCATAGGGACACTTTATTTGTGTCTGGCTGGATGTTTGGCCCATACGATCGGTCTGGCTGCTTGCATAAGGTATTGAAATCGTTCCCTGAGTATCATATATAAAAATAAAGTGTGAGAAAAGAAGAAAAGTGTGATTAGTTTTTTCCATCTTTAGCACCTGATACCTGGAAATTGGCCGTCGGCACAAGATAGCAGGTATCCATACACTGAAAGTACATAAGAACACTACTTCATCCCATACATATTATTGCTGAGAAAATAAGAAACGCCTGGGTCCCGATTCTTGAAATCATAGGAATTAATTCCCGAGCGAATTAATTCTCACGGTAAAATTCTCTTGAGAATTGCCAGAAGCGATAGTCGCTATTCTTGAATATGTTAGGAATTTGCACTATAGGAGAATTGACAAAGTTACGTATGTTGACTATATTTTCTTGATATTTTTGGTGTTCTATGAAACTGGGCAATAATAAAAAGGCAATTTCTAACCTAAATGCTGCTTAAATTTTAATTTTTATTATTGTGAGGTTGGGTGTGTTGATAGAATCAGAGATAGAATAGAATAAACGTCATTTCTGAGAAAAACACATATTTGTTTAAAACATGGCCAAAAGGTCCTTTGTAACAGACAAACAAAAAAACCAATTATTGGAGATATTGGAAAATGATCTAAATTTAAGAAGTGGCAAATTTTCTTCAACATTCACTAACAAAGATGCCCAAATGAAATGGGAAAATATTAAATTGGAATTAAATTCAATTCCAAGAGCATATAAAACTGCCGTGCAATGGAAAAAGGTAGAGTTTCGAATTTTTTCTTCATATCACTGTTTTTAGACATGGCAGCATTGAAATTCTTTTTTAATTTTTTTTAAATAAGTCGTTAGTTAACGTGAACGGATTTATATCTATATTAAAACGTCTTCTGTTTGGTAATAATTCTTCCACCACTTCTAAATTGTTTATAATGGCGTGTCTTCTTGAATGTTCCATATTTTATATTATACTATTAAAACAGCCAGACACTTTATTCACCAAATTACCTACGAGAAACTGAATTCTCTTGACATAACTAGTGAGAAACAATTCTCTCGAGAATACCCAAGAATTGCATTTTCAAGATTTTGTAGGAAAATGACGTCATTTTCTCGAGAGAATTAATTCCTACGATTTCAAGAATTGGGCCCCTGGCGGCTCTGGGATCTTCGACTAACAAAACACAGATCTGAGCGCAGCGCACAAAAAAAAATTGCATATATTGGTTGAGAATACTAGATTTTCATTGCTACTTTTTGAATCGAAAAGTATTAAATTTATCAGGATTCTACTCGAAATTCTAAACCTATAACATATAATTTGCAAGGTTTAAAATCAAGGTCGTACTGTTTAAAACTGAAAAACTCAACCTACATTATTATTGTATACTTACATATTATTGTACGCGAGAGGTATTCAAGATTCCTCTCTCTTTTCCCACAGAGTTCTTACATTATAAACATAAATCTTCACTTCAATCAGCAACTTGTCCATGAACCCAGAATCGAATGTACTATACACGAATACATGATAGTAACCGTCAATTAAGCCTGAATCAAAGTTTCGTCGTAATTGAAAATTATAAATTACAAGCCTCTACACGTGCAGATTCGAATTCAATAATATATTTATCTTATATAATTATAATAAAAAAAGCGTGAGCAGCAGAGCCCCGTCATTCTTTTTTTTTGATCGCGCGAAGTGCATCGCGTCGAGATGCGATTCGAACGGAGAATTGATTCTGGTTTGAGAAACCACGCTTTAATAGCAAATCGAAATGAAAATTAGAAAATAATTCATTTTATTGAAGAAAAATAAAATTCACGAAGTGCATCTCGTACTGAAGAAATACGCTTCAAACCCGTAATGAAAATTGGAAGATGATTGAAAGTATGTAGTTCTACACTACTTCTGAACTACTATATGTATTATATTGTTTTATCTACAACCGTGCATAAATTATGTTTTTACACACCCATATTAGTGCGGTTATTATTACTTTAACGCACTAGTGCGGTAAAAATCAGTTTAACGCACTAGTGCGGTAAAAATTATTTTAACGCACTAGCGCGGTAAAAAATTATTAAACTAGCCGTGAAATCTCCATATTTTCGACTGACAACTTCAAAGTGGCGTTGCTTTTTTTTGTCGCTATGACATCCTAATTTTCATAACAATAGGGAAAACATAATAAGCGATACGCCCCCTACCGGTGTCGAATATTACTAGAGCATGGGAGATAGATTGCTTTGTTTACATCTGTTTACGTGTATTTTATATGAGAAGTTGTTGAGTTTTAATTGTATTTTGGATCGTTTACAAACGTTCAGAAGAGATGAATCACTATTGTTGTGTATTCTATTGTTCATATTGGGTAAAAAAAAACCGAATATAGCTTACATACCTTTCCGAAAGCTGGACAATTCAAAGTTGCATTCCAAAGAAAGTTGGGAAACAAGGAAATGATGGATAGAAGAAAGGTGTGGATTCATAACTTGAAGATTGAAAAAAAATGTCTGAACATAAGAGAGTTGTTCTTTACAGTTTACTGAGAATAATTATTTTCCCTGCAGTAAGTTTGTGGATTTTTCCATATAGAATTATACCAACTAATGATGTGCAATTTTCAGCTAACCGAAAACGTAGAGTTTTTGAAGTCCAATGCTATTCCAACGAAAAATCTTCCACTTTTATCGGAATCTGAACCTGGGCCATCATCCAGAGATTCTAGATTATTGTATTTTCTTTCATGTAACAACCAGATATACTATTAAAATAATAATAACAAATGATGTTTATTTGCACAACCAAAATAACTGTTTATCATAACATCAAGAATATGAAATAAATCTGGACTCTATAGCTAGGTAAAAACTAAAATATTCAATTATATAATCAGGAAAACAGAGATTCTATCAAAAAAACCAGACTCTCAGAAGTTCACCGTACTTTTAGGATAGCTGTTATACGTCTGGAAAATTCAAAAAATATAATAACTTATTACGTTCAAACCATTCAAGCAGAGTATTCATATTAATTCTTCTTTTATTTCATGTTGTTTCTTTCAGTTTAGCTGGTAAGTACTTAGTTCAAAAATTCTTCAGTTCGTAATGAAAGTAGACATGTCAGAGATGTTTTCTTGAAACTTTTGAAGGTTTTTTTATTTTTTAAATAAATAGGTGTTCTATCATACAGCCTCTTCATGAGGTATACATAGTTCCTTCAACCAATTAATTTATTCGTCCTCTACTTTATTTTATTATTGATTTTCATGTTCAATGATAAAAACTCAGTGTAAATTTCAACTTGATGTAGGTAGGTTATCTACTGTTGAACAGAGATAAAATCGTCCTCAATCCAAACACAATATATCACAGGAAAATACAAAGTCCAAAAAAAAAACACAAATTACGACAATAAACGTTCGAAAACTCAAAACGAAATGAACGTAAATACCATTACAACCAATGTAAACAAACAGCTAATCTCCCATGCTCTAGTACCGATAGATATTAGCCGTTCCGGCGCTACGATCTTAATTTCGGACGCCTATAAAAAAAGTTAAAACATTGCTGGTGACCAAGTTGGGAAATTTTAGACTATAATTAATTTGTATTTAATCAAAACGAACGGTTGTAGATAAAATAGTATACATACATCGCGTGGTAAAGGTTTTTAGCACACTTAAGTGAATGAAAAGACTCGCCTGCGGCTCGTTTTTCAAACTTCACTTAGCGTGTGCTAAAAACCTAGTTACCACACTTATTATGTAATATACTATTATCGAATCAAAAATTATATTCAACTCACAAACAAGTCTCTAACACAGAACACGAATGCGATGTATTTTTAAGATAAACACAGTGCCGGATTAAGCCAGCGCAGGGCCGGTAGCAAATTCGGCCCTTGTTTTGCTTTAGGTTCTCAAGTTTATGGTATTAAACTCGGATTAGAGAATAAAACCGAAAATGTGTACCTATGCGTGACAACCCGGAACGGCTATGTAGGAACACGTATATCTGTGTGCGTGTACCTAATGATATCAGTTTTTGAAATAAACTCTCTGTATTTTTTCAATTACTTTTACAAATCAAACTGGTTGGCTCTTTTTCAACTTTGATAATAAAATAGTTCGTATATTATTTTGAATATTCATTAGGTACAATCAAAGCTACATACGCACAATCAAATTCAAATTTATATTCGTGTAAGTAAATGACATCCATGATTCTTGTGAAAGCTATTTGAGCCAATTTGCCTACGACCAGTTAGCTGATTGAGGTTGAGCCATGAGAACTGACAAGAAACTTTGGCCACACTCTTTCATTCGTCAGTGGGTCACAAGTGTTGGTGTTACAATAATATGGTGGAACGTAAACTGATGCAACTAAAGCACAATGCTAGACTCATCTAAAGAGCTTTACACAGTTTTTTACGTTGTGCCAAATATATACATAAAATTCCAATAGTTTGATAGTCAATAGAATCCTATTTTATTTGTTCGGGTTTTACGACTAGCTCGATAGACAATATCAGAGAATTCCCCTGTTAGTTTTGCAGTGCTACACTGTAGTGTAGTGCAGTACAAGTAACAGTGCAACAATAACAACTTGTTTGGCCAACGCTCAATTTTTAGAAATGTGGTACAACTTTGAATTATTGTTGTAGATTTTGACACCAACGTTTCTCGTGGTATGTATTATACCCACGATTTAACGTAACGAAATTGAGTTTTAGATTTTCAGGTGTGAGCGAAGCATAGCCTAAGCGCTTCGCGTTTAAGACATTCAAGATATTTTACGCTTATCTAAAATTTTTTTTTTACTGTCAGACAGGCGATGGAGCGCGGGGCCCCCAGATTCGCGGGGCCCGTAGCATTTGCTACGTGGCTAATCCGGCACTGGATAAACATTTTTATTTTTGAGCATTGTGCGACTTGGTTATTCATTAACAATTAGATTTTAACTTGTTTTATCACCAGTTTTCGGTAAAAATTACGACAATTACTCATTTCACTTTGAAATCCGGGAGATGCTGAAACTCATGCTTACGTATTTCCTGGTTATATATCATCCGAAACCAAATTCCCACACATTTGTCGGCCAGTTTACGGTATCCATCGTACGAGAATCATGCGCAACGAAATAAAAGTGATTCATAACCAGTTTAATTAGAGCGTCCCACAAATTTTCCTTCACGTTTCGACGTTACAATGGGTAGTAGTATATTATCTCGAAACTACGCAGATCCGAATCTCTAACTGCGATACGCACCGGGCCTGCCGAATCGATTTAATGGAAACTAATCCTTTATATACATGAAAGATACGAAGGCGCTCATTTCTACGTTGAACGATCTTATTGCTACGCTTTATCGTCTACTACAACATAATACGTAAACAATAATTGACCGTTCATTTCCGATATGTGCCCTCTAGACTCTAGAGGGCACCGAATGCAATCGGGTCGAAAGTGAATAATAATGTCACTGTCAATGGCGTTAAACTTTCGCGAGCGTTCTCGTAACAACATAAACGATAATGACTATGCTACTTTACGTGTAACAACAACAACATGTGGACTGGATAAACACCTACGGAATAAGAATCGTCAGTCAGCAAAAGTTCCAACGCTGAGACCAAGTCATAAATCAATGAATTTCGAGGAATGCAACAACGCATATGAGTCTGTGGTTCGTAAAATAACATAGACTATCCAGCATCGAGAACGCTGGAATCAGATGTTCAAACATTGAAAGTCATAGAACGAATTATGAGGAATTGAGCAATTGCTTCTGTGGTAGATAATATACCACAGAAATATGTGGCTTCGAAAACCCTTAAAATATTTCGTATAATAAATTATGAGAAATATGTTATACGCATCTGTGGTTCAAAAAACAACTTCGAATTAGCGAGCATAGAACCCCCTTGAATTTAACCTCGAAATATTTTATCGAAAACAGGAACATCCTCTCTCAACGATATTCTATTGGCGTCTGAAATTAAGATCGTAGCGCCGGAACGGCTAATATCGGTACTACTCTATGAGCCATTAACGATTTGTTTACATTGTTAGGTAATGATATTTACGTTCCTTTAATTTTGAGTTTTCGAACGTTTAACTTCGGGGCCGTTCAAGTATTACGTAACGCAATTTTAGAAGATTTTTGACCCTCCCTCCCCCCTATGTAACGCTCCGTAACGTTTTCATGAACCCCCCCCTATAAACGTTACGTAACACCCAAGTGACTATTTTTACCTAAAAGTCACAAATATGTTGCGCAAAGTATCGGAAAATTGCTAAAATACGGTTTTTATTGTTTTAATCGTGTCGTTAATAATAAACAAAACAAGAGATTTTTATTTAATAAGCAATCATACATAATGTGATATGTTGAAAAGGGCTCAAACTTGTCCTAATGAACTTTTACTGCTAATCTTACATTTAATTATGCCGTTTTCCTGACTTAGCCCTGTCGTTGCATACATTTTCAGCTAACTTCATCCACCATTATTTTTCTCATGCATTATTCAATTTTCGCTTAGTAGCAGGTTTTCACTTTGAAAACCTGCTTATTGAAATGGGTGCGATTAGCAAAGTAGGACCTAGGCCCAAGATGGTTTTTCGTTTCATGACATTTCAGGATGCTTGGCATCAAAAACCCAATTTCAAAAGTCTCTCTTTCTCTACATATGTATGTAATATATATATATATATATATATATATATATATATATATATATATATATATATATATATATATATATATATATATATATATATATATATATATATATATATATCTATATATATATATGAAAAACTTGGTTCTCGGGATGAACCGCGTAAAAGATTTGAAAAATCTCCGATTCCTCCTAATTCGATTCGTGGAGTAGGCAGATTGAGGCCACGTATCTGAATTATTTTCCCTTCTAATTCTCCTGAAGATGGCTTCGCAAAAGGAGCCGAAACGTCGAGATTTTTCAAATCTTTTACGCGGTTCATCCCGAGAACCAAGTTTTTCAAATACTTCCGACCGCGGAAATCTTTCTGAACATATATATATATATATATATATATATATATGTTCGTATGTATGTAGGTAGATAGTTTCGTAGTTTCGCTCCTGTGTATTTCGTGTTTAAAAACTGGCAACGGAAACAAAATATAAATGACGAATAATACAGTGGAGGTATTCCCCATAAAACATAAACGGATAGAGTTGCCAACTTGGGAGAACAAAATAAAACGGACTTACAATACAATCGAGGGATTCCCCGTAAAAAATGAACGAAAAGAGTTAACAACTTCGGAGATTCAAATTCTCTAGTTTTTTATTTCAATAAAAATCAATGTTACGTAGCGCGTTGTTCGAACCCCCCTCCCCCCAAATTGCGTTACGTAATACTTGAACGCCCCCTTCGTAATTTGTGTTTTTTTGGACCTCGTCTTTTCCAGTGGTTCATTGTGTTTCGATTGAGGACAATATTATCTCTGTTCAACTGAGCTGTCATATGTCAGAAAAATTAACAAAATATAATAACTCATTAGCTCAAACCATTCAAGGAGAGTAGTCATGTTAATTCTTCTTTTATTTCATGTTGTTTCTTTCAGTTTTGCTGGTAAGTACTTAGTTATTTCCATTATACTCAAAACCTTTCACTTTGTAATGAAAGTAGCCATGTTAGCGATGTTTTCTTGAAACTTTTCTTACTTTTTAAATAAATAGGTCTTCTATCATACATCCTTCTCATGATGTATACATAGTTCTTCTAACCAATTAATTTATTCGTCCTCTCCTTCATTTTATTATTGATTTTCATGTTCAATGATAAAAACTCTGTAAATTTCAACTTGATGTAGGTAGGTAATCTACTGTTGAACAGAGATAATATTGTCCTCAATCGAGATACAATGAACCACTGGAAAATACGAATCCAAAAAACACAAATTAAGAAGCTAAACGTGCGAAAACTCAAAATGAAATGAACGTAAATAACCATTACCATACAATGAAAACAAACCGTTAATGGCCCATAGAGTAGTACCGATATTAGCCGTTCTGGCGCTACGATCTTAATTTCAGTCGCCAATAGAAAGTTGGTGCTGCTATGATCCATTATTTATGGCTTTATAACTTGGATTGAGGGAGCACATTCGGAATAAAAGAACGCTCCAAAACATACGCGTCTGTGATTCGTAAAGCAAAATGTACATCGAAGCCTCTTCATTTGAACTGTCGAAATAGTTTCGACAGAACATACAACTGTTTCACCGATATCATTCGGTAGGATTTGTTACTTCTCTCATCAATTATTTACGGCGTGTAGTGTATTGAATGGTCATACGGAATAAGAGCGAACAGTCCAGTTGGAAAACGCTCCAGGCCAAGATCACAAAATAATGAGTTACGAAGAATCCGACTTTCTGCGTCTGTGCTTCAGAGAACAGCATAGAATCATATAACATCGAAACCCCTTCAATCATCTATCGAATTGTTTTCAAGAGAACGAAAAAACTGTCTCGCCGATATCGGTAGGAACTGTTTCTTTCCCGATTCGTTATTTATGGAATATCTGATCGATAAAACGCAATTGATAACGAATTATTCACAACACAAAATGGAGTCGCTGACGTTCACAAGGTTGAATTTAATGGAGAGTACGAGTGATTGTTGTCATATAATAGTTTCAGATAAAACGTGAATGACACAATGAAAAAGTTCATAAAACAAACAATAAAGAGAAATTTTACTGACTAACCCATAAGGGCTCTGTAAACGATCAAATTTGTTTGACAAACTTGTTTGACAAACTTCACTTGTTCTTCAAGCAATGGCATAAACGATCAAACCAAAGATCAAACAAATTCGACAAATTCTTCCTAAAGCGCCCTGTAAACGATCAAATTTGTTTGACAAACTTCACGTGTTCTTCAAGCAATGGCATAAACGATCAAACCAAAGATCAAACAAATTTGTCAAATTCTTCCTTAGTAAAGGGCCCTGTAAACGATCAAATTTGTTTGACAAACTTCACGTGTTCTTCAAGCAATGGCATAAACGATCAAACCAAAGATCAAACAAATTCGACAAATTCTTCCTGAAGCGCCCTGTAAACGATCAAATTTGTTTGACAAACTTGTTTGACAAACTTCACGTGTTCTTCAAGCAATGGCATAAACGATCAAACCAAAGATCAAACAAATTTGTCAAATTCTTCCTTAGTAAAGGGCCCTGTAAACGATCAAATTTGTTTGACAAACTTGTTTGACAAACTTCACGTGTTCTTCAAGCAATGGCATAAACGATCAAACCAAAGATCAAACAAATTTGACAAATTCTTCCTTAGTTACGGTTTTCTCGTTGATATGACGTGACGCATTCCGTGAAAAATGAGCAGTACGCTTTTGAATTTAGTTGTCAAAAATGCCATCAATCCAATTTTTCATCAAACACCTAAAATTTTACAAACAAGTTTGATCGTTTACAGGGCGCTTTACGGTTTTCTCGTTGACGTGACGTGACGCGTTCCATGAAAATTGAGCAGTACGGTTTTGAATTTAGTTGTCAAAAATGCCGTCAATCCAATTTTTCATCAAACACTTCAAACACGTGAATTGTTTGACAAACGCATCAAACAAAGCCATAGACTATCAAATAATTTGACAAACACCTAAAATTTGACAAACAAGTTTGATCGTTTACAGGGCGCTTAACTACTCCGTTGTGAACATCGTTGTATGAATATCGATATTCCTGTCTATTTCAATGTAAATATCGTTTGGTGTATTAATTATGAACAACATATCCGAAATTCATAGGGCATTTTGGAGTGCGTATGGATCTAAAGAAAGAAGGCATTTGAAGGATTTTTGCACCCCCCAACCCCCTCCAAATTGACTCAGAATTGAAGATTTCGCGATTTTCGAGGTTCTGCGCAACTCCAAAGCTTCTGATTGAATTGTGCAGTTAGAGTACTGAGAAAAAAACAAAAATTAGAAGAAAATACGACTACTTTCATAACCTGTGCGGTCGACGTATTGGCCACCCCTGCCTTAGACTATTCCTAAGGATTCGCGGAAAGCTACAGACATTTATATTGATGATCTATATATAGTAACTCGTAGATGGCTAATTGTGAAACCCACTTGTCAAAGGGACAATTGAATGGAGAAGTCATACGATCGACAATACCAAATTTGACAGGAAAATTGACTGTTTTTCATCTAGAAAAGGGCGAACGATAAATCGAGTGCAATTAATTATCGTATTCACTTTATACGTTCAGGACAAGTACCTAATGAGAATACATTCTTTTCAATTTGATGAAAGTAACAACTCGAAAAGAAATCATACATGACGAAGTCAAATTTTAATGGGAACTTAATCAACAATTGGAACTTATCAAATAACCTTCAAAGGGAGTTGATAACACGAGTCCAAACATTGCATTTATTCATACCATAATGATGTCAACTCAACAGACAGACGTTTCGCTCTTATTAGATATCATCAGTGCTCTACACTCGAAAAACATTTACGGTAACACACACAGCGAGGTCAGGTCAAATGACACTAAAAATAGTATATTTGATAGAAATAATAATAGATTGGGAATTCCATTTGAAAATTCAGAATTAATCAAATCCACCTGACAACGTTGTTCAATGGACTTCGACGATATGACGTTCCTACCCATCATTCTAGGGAGAGCGTGATCCACACTCGAGTAGCATCTTCGGTGTTGGAACCCATACGGCGAGGCCCTTGAGAGGTCAAATGAAACTCGATGATCCAACAAGTATATTTAAAAATGATAATTTTTTAATTTACATACGAAAATTTTCGAATTTGTATGTTTTGTAGTATTTAATTTCAAGTATATGGGCAGCCAAGTCTTAGTAATTAAATTTGTAAGAAAAAGAAATAAATTTTCCAAAAGAACAAACTCCCTTATATACAAAAGCAGATAAAAGGCTATCTACCACTAGAACCATGGTGGCAGTAGTTCGTTAGGCCCCTACACACGGGCGTCGATGTCTTGATACATCAACGTGCATCCAAGAACGTGCAACCAATAACGTTAATGTGTATGCAAAAATTTCTTGAATTTTTGTATGCGCGTTCCAACGAACACTTGCAGGAGGCAACGTTTGGAGGCGATTTACCGTGTTGTGTGCGTTTTTGAAGCAGTAGCGGCGGTTTAGTTTTTTCAAACAATTGATTACTGCAGTAGGCATTTAAAATAATAGAGAGTTATTGGAAACCTGAATTTACTGTCTTGCAGGATTTGTGCTGACCTTATATAAATAGTGCTCGACTTTAAAATATACTTAAAATTATGAGGTTACGTTATAATGACAAGGTGGTAGGTACTTTGTCTTGCTTTATCAAAGGATAGAACATAGAACATAGATAGAAGCCGAAAAAAGAGAGGTTATGACATGTAAATCATGAAATAAGGTCTGGATAGTGCCTTACAGTAACCGCGCACAAATAACGACAAGCAGTAACATTAATAATGTCTCCCTTATTTTAAACATCAACTGCGCATGCGTATATGTCAATATAAGGTCGGCACTATTACTGCTTAACTTTATAAAAGTTCCAATAACTCTCTAATAAGTTAAATTCAGATTACACAATGTATTTCACATTGTTTGGGTTTTAAAACCAATATCAACATTTAATATATTTATTAAAAATGTTTGCAGATAGTTTCATTAGTAGGTCTGACTGCAGAACAATGTCCCGGAAATTTCTATGGGAATTTGTTGAGTTGTACAGGGGCCTATCCTGCTTGTGGCAGACAATATCAAAACACTATTAAGACCTAAATGAAAAAATTAAGCATACCAAATATTAATAAAGAAGCTGCAAATAATTCAAAAATAAAAAAGTTTTGATCTCGTAGAGAATTGAGGGCTTCGGAGATATTATAGTAAAAAATTTTAAATCTTGGTAATTCCTTCCAGTCGCTAAATATCTGAGCAATGAGGTTATTGGCCATGTGTCTTGACGTTTTATGAATGGAGTAACCATTACCATGCATTGGGAGTGGAAAGGCATCAATATCGATGGGACGTTTCTGAGCCACCTGCGCTTCGCGGACGACATCATCCTGATGAGCAGCGATGCTGACGAGCTTGAACTCATGCTGAGAGAGCTTAAGGAAGCCTCGGAGTCCGTAGGCCTGAAGATGAACCTCCTAAAGACCAAGGTCATGAGCCCAGATAACATCCAGGTGACACTCGATGGACACACGCTTCAAGTTGTTGGAGAATATGTGTACCTTGGCCACAACATAAATCTTCACAAGAACAACCAGACCGCAGAAATCAGCAGACGAATTGGCCTGACGTGGGCTGCGTTTGGAAAACTCGGTCACATCTTCAGAAAACCGGACATGCCCATAAACCTGAAGCGGAAAGTATTCGACGCCTGCATCTTACCCGTCATGACCTACGGCCTTGAGACTATAGCCCTAACTCAAAACACGGCGAACCGACTCAGGGTTTGTCAAAGGGCTATGGAACGTGCGATGCTGGGGCTAAGCTCGAGAGACCGAGTCAGAAACGAGATCATCAGGGAGAAAACAAGAGTCGTTGATGTCATAGAGCGAATCGCTGGGCAGGGCAAGTCGCCAGGGATGACACCAAGTGGACAAAGACCATAATGCAGTGGCGGCCCAGAGAAGGTAGGCGTAGTGTCGGGCGCCCCCAAACAAGGTGGAGAGACGATGTCCAGAGGAAAGCCGGCAAGAACTGGATCTTGAGTGCACAGGACAGACAATGGTGGAAAAACATGGAGGAGGCCTATGTCCAGGAGTGGAAGAGAACAGGCTAAAGAAGAAGAACCATTACCAAGAGTTACGAATAGGTTTGTTTTTTATTTTTTTAGAAGCCAACCTTTAGACCAGATTCGGCGACGATTTTTATTTTCCTTTTTCTTGCACAAGTGCATAAGTACCCGCAACTGCCACTAAAGCTAAACATTCCTCTTCCTCAGACATCTTGCCAAACAGTTTGGTAGACTGGACAAAACTATGGTTTTGTACGTACGTGTGTACGCAATCGGCTTGCACGTTATTGGTTGACATCGACGTCCGTGTGTAGCCTGCCATAGAGAAAAGGTTGCACAAGCTCACAAACACTTTCTCTTTATATTTTACATATATTGATAAGGGCATCTTGACTTCACCATCTCTAAGCTCAACTTTTATTATTGAATTACTTTCTGAGATAATTCTTTATTAATAAAATAACAAGAAAACGGTGTCATGGGACACCAGGTAGGAACGAAGTTCATTCGGATAATATAGGACCACAATTTGCGAAAACGAAACATGTGCGTGTCGGGGCGAACGACAGAAGTGATAACTTATACTTATCCAAGTTGTAATAGTTAATATTGAAATGTGGGGCTAAGAGCTCTTACGAGATTGTAAATAAAATTGAATTAAAAAAGCTAGGAGTAACCTCTGGGTTTCGACCCCAGAAATACGGCATACCAGGATTCAGTACTTAGACGACTCGGTCGTCAAAGCAATGTAAAAATCAGACGCAAGAGTGTACATAACGAGAGGATAACGTATCGCCACGCTATATAATGGAATATAAACCTACAATACGTAGTCATTATTTTATAGAACTAATTTGTAAAGCTTTATCTTTTCATTATGCCATATGTGATTCCTATCGTAATCTGTTCTTTTATGCATATAACTTATACTAAATTATTTCGATGTTTCACATCTGACGTTTTCGAGTTGCTTGTACATGAATTAATGAGTACATATAATGCATTGGCGATTGACGTGGCGGAGTGGTATCAGAAAGAGAAGGGATATACTACTACTACTAATACTAAATAAATAATTGGTTTGCCAAATTCGACTTCCTAAAATGCAGGCGGCCGAAGGCCGCATTTTGGCAAACTTATGAAGCCGAGATAAGGAGATTGACCCCGAATCGCGGGGGCCGAAGGGCCCCGTCGATCGCCCACGTCCTTTCCGTAGTGCTTAGGCTACGTCTCGCCTCGATTCGAGACGCCGATTTTCGATATCGAACGTTTAAAGTTTGACGTTTCTCCGAAATTCGCTAAAACGGCAGCATTCCCGACGCTTAAGAACTATTTTCGCGTCACATGGATTCGAATTCACGTGACCGCCTTTGGAGCCGATAGTTGGACGGGTTGAGTTCTATCGAGAAGTTTCACACGAACTGAGATTGACAGCGTGTAGATTGTGCGCCCGTTCGACAGAGGCAGGGACGGGCTTAGCACTCCTCGGCGTTCGAGAAACTATATTTTTATCGATCTATATTTTCCACGGATCTATTTAATGGGCGATGGAGCCTCTCACTAGTATATATAATACTAAATAAATAATTGGTTTGCCAAATTCGACTGCCCAAAATGCAGGCGGCCGAAGGCCGCATTTTGGCAAATTTATGAAGCCGAGATAAGGAGATCGGCCCCGAATCGCGGGGCCCGAAGGGCCCCGTCGATCGCCCACGTCCTTTCCGTAGTGCTTAGGCTACGTCTCGCCTCGATCCGAGACGCCGATCTTCGATATCGGACGTTTAACCCTCTCGGTCACGAATTAAAACTATTGGAGCGAAAAATCTGAAATTTACTGTGATGCAACTTATGATATTTTGAAAATTTTTGATGTTAAATTCAGATTTTCAAAATGCTCAGTTTGGGCACTATGACATGTCCCCAATTGGGGACATCATGAGCTGATGGGCACTATGACATGTCCCCAATTGAGGACATCATGAGCTGATGGAAGACAAAAAATTTTCAGAAATATGTTCAGAGAGTAAAATATTGATATGTTTTATTAAAATAACATTACAGGGTATGGTATTTCATGAATGGTCCATTTTCGAAGTACTAAAATGTATAAAATTTAACTTTTGCAGAAATAAAATAAAAGTGCTGTTATATTTACCAAGTTGTTGCGTTTACCGCTAGCTCACAATGTCCTCAAATTAGGACACCACACTTTCAAAAATCGCTGATTACAATATGCACAAAAATCACCAAACACAATTACTTTGGAACAAGTCTACACTTATTGTGAACGTGAACAAACAGTTTTCAAACACGTGGTCTAACGAATATAACCAAAAAAAAAAATAAACAGTAGAGCGCTACACTGCTGTCACAGCAGTTTACCCTACGGAAACCTATATTTCAAATGAATGATTTTTTTTTCCATCAGCTTGTAGATGGCAGCACATATATTCATTTGGAAGTATATGATGTCCACAACTGAGAACAATGTGACAGAGAAGTAAGAGCAAGCGGCACTTCATAGGAAAAAATCCAAAGTAGGTTGTCCTCAATTGAGGACAAGGTGAGCGAGAGGGTTAAAGTTTGACGTTTCTCCGAAATTCGCTAAAACGGCAGCATTGCCGACGCTTAAGAACTATTTTCGCGTCACATGGACTCGAATTCACGTGACCGCCTTTGGAGCCGATAGTTGGACGGGTTGAATTCTATCGAGAAGTTTCGGCACGGCGAGTCCCAATGAGGTCGTAGCATCTAGCCGATACCGCACGAAATCGAAATTGACAGCGAGCAGATGGCGCGCCCGTTCGACAGAGGCAGGGACGGGCTCAGCACTCGACGCGTCGCGTACCGTTCGAAAGAGGCAGGGACGGGCTTTGCACTCATCGTGGTTCGGGAAACTATATTTTCATCGATCTATAGTTTTCACGGATCTATTCAATAGGCGGGGGAGCCTCTCACTAGTGTTAACTAAAAGCGTGACTTTCGTCAGTCTACTTCCGTCACACTTTTAGTCTCGCATATTTTTCAGTTTGGTCGCGCAGCAAAAATCTCCTCCAAGCCTGCCGTAAGGAACTTCGTTCCAATAACAATACGCATATACGAATACGCTGTCTTCATTCGGCAAGTGTATAAAGTACGTTCCAAAAAGCCATATAAGTGCAATCAGGCATAAATAGACTCCGACTCCGCAGCGTGCACATGCACAATCCGATTACCGTGGAAACTTTCGATCGGAAATTTGTCGCGTTCGACCGAAAGAACACGAACCGATAAACGAACTCGACTTCTGCAATACCTTTCGTTAGAAGATCATCGAGAATATCGAAGTTGGCGGATCCCGCAGGATTAATCTCTAGTAGGGTTGCCATCCGTCCGGGTTTCCCCGGATTTGTCCTAGTTTAGGGGGCGTCCGGGGGTCGTCCGGACGGGGCTTTCAAAATATGTCCGGGTAAAACCCGGTCAAATTTTGTGTCCGGGTGTATGAAGCTTGAGTGTCAGTGACGGAGATGAGCTATTAAATGTAAACCAGTTGTGGCCGAATTTTTTCGAAACATCTATATTCTAAACTGCTCAAAATTGAATAGAAATATTTTTGTATACCAGCTCACAATGCGAATGTAGAGTGAGTTTTTTCGCTAGGGTCGCAGTAATGTAGGAAAGATAGAAACTTGCTAAATACACATACGCTTTCTTCTCTGATCAAAATAAAGTCTAATTTTAAAGACTTGAGTTGCTCCGACTTTTACAAATTCAAGATGAAAAATAAAGACATTTTGGGAAAAATTGGCAAGTCTAAAAAATTCCAAGTTAAGTTGAATTAGTAAAAAGAACTTGATCTCGTTAAAATTAAAACTTGTTACTTGCTTTTGATTTATAGTTAATAAATAATTTAGACTTTTGGGTACCTAACCTATCTAACCGAACTAGATGACCTATCCTATTTGCTATTACAATGTAGAATCTAGTCTATTTGGTTTTTGATCTAGCAAAAATTATCGTCATGAGTTGTTTTTTATTTGATGATACTTAAAAAAAAAAGAAAACTGAACTGTGTACAATAGAATTTTATTTGTTTTTGTTGTTCTGTTATTATGGCAAACAAGCGGTTTAAAGTTTAAATGAATGAAAAAATTAAAATATAAACGATGTTTTATTTTATTAAAAAAAAATTTTTTTCACGGTTGTCCGGGGAAAAACAAAATTTCACAGAAATGTCCGGGGTCTTTAAAACTTTTGTCCGGTATCGGCAATTTAGGTGATGGCAACCCTAATCTCTAGCCTACTTTTTCGCGCCTTTTTCCTCGATTTCTTTTTTCTCGGAACACGGCCAACGGAGTGTGTTTCAAATGAAGCGGTCGCGAATTTTCTATAGAAAACACGGTTACTTTAATACTAGAGCCTTTGTTGTTCACATCATAACGGATTTTCACGTTCGCATAGGAGCATATTCTACTTTCCATTCTTTGTTTATATATGTGAACCCTTGTTACATTTAGTTAATAATTCATTTTCACAAGCAGCTTTTCCGGATGTGCTGAAAGTGAGCAAAATTATTCCTCTTTTTAAAAAAGGTGATTTCGATCAATTAGTAAATTATAGACCTGTTGCGTTGTCTGCCACTTTCTCCAAGGTATTTGAGTATTGTTTTCTAGTAAGATTGTTAAGTTTTCTAGATAAGTTCAAAATTTTAAGCAAGAACCAATTTGGGTTTAGACCTAATCATAGTACCATTGATGCTGTCTTCGCTTTCTTGGGGGGTGTGGTTGATCACGTTGAGTCGGGCGGATACCCTGCTGGGATCTTTTGCGATTTGAGTAGGGCGTTCGACTGTGTGGTTCACAGCATTCTCTTGAACAAGCTAAGAAAATATGGGATCAGAGGGAATCCACTCAAGTGGATAGCTAGCTTTTTGCAAGGTAGGAGTCAGTTTGTTGCAATAAGATTTTCTGATGGCAACATACGGAAAGAGGTCCATTCGGATCTTCTAAATAATTGTATAGGGGTTCCACAGGGCTCAATACTGGGCCCTGTGTTATTTATTTTATACATTAACGATATAGTCATGGATTTGGGGGACGGCATATATTTATACGCGGATGACGCAACAGTGGTAGTTTCGAGCACAGGAGAAGAATCTCTGAGGAGAGATGTTCAAAATAATTTAGACAAATTACAACATTGGTTTAACAGGAACCTCCTTCATGTCAATGAATCCAAAACGTCGTATACTGTATTTCATAATTTTAATAAAAATATCCTGGATATTAATGTTGCGTTGAATAACACTGCTTTGAAAAGAACAGATAATGTGAGGTTTTTGGGAATTGAGGTAGATGAATGTCTTACATGGAAAGCGCATTGCCAAACCATGTGTTCGCGATTGAATTCTGCTTGTTTTCTACTCCGAAATCTGAGAGACATATTGACCTCAGATCAGCTCATGTCTGTTTATTACGCGCATGCGCATTCAAAAGTTTCTTATGGTATTGTTTTCTGGGGCTCATCGTCTGCGGCTTGCGATGTATTTTTGTGTCAGAAGAAGATTGTCAGGAGCATGGTTGGCGCGCCTTATACTGCTTCATGTAGGCCTTTGTTTAGATCTCTCAAAATTTTAACTTTACCTTTACTCTGTATTTTGGAACTGGCTAATTCAAATTATAAAATGCGGAAGCAGCTCTTGAGGCGGGGCGACCGGCACCATTATGATACCCGTGACAGAAACGCTTTTGTATTACCTAATTTTAAGTTCAGAATAGGTAGAAGATCTCCATTATATTTGGGGTTGGAAGTTTTCAATAGATTGGACTGTAGTATTGTAAATGCCCAATCTATTTCCATTTTTAGGGCTAAGTTGAAAGAGTTTCTAATTGATAAGTGCTACTATACTATAAGTGAATTTTTGTCCTGACTTTTTCCATAATGTAATTATTCATTCATTGGAAATAAAGCTATTATTATTATTATTATTTGTCACGGTTCAGTCCTAGACCCCACAGCCGTTGGCCGAGAAAGGTCGATGGTGGTAACCCTTTACAGTGTACAGGGTGTCCCATTTTGGGTACTTTTGAATGGTATCTCCGTTTTTTTTTTTTTAAGATAGAAGGTTGCGGTTTTCGCGACACTGAGCTACTTTTTCGTAAAACTGAAGATGCCGTCATCAGAATTTTAATGGCCCTTTTAGTTTTTAAGATACAGGGCATATTTGAAAATGTTGCAACAATGAACAATGTTGACAGTATAAAGTTTTTCTCAGAAACGCGCGAATAAAGGACAATTTTCTGAAATTAAATGCATAAATCAATAGAAGGCCATGGATAACAACAATGAACAAGTGAAAGTTACATATTACTAACGAAGAATTGAATACCTTGCGTATAGGTATCTTTTACCTAAAAAATACCTATAGATCTTTTTTCTAACAGTAAGTTTGTGTCAACAGTTTTGTAGCGTAAAGTAACAATATGACAAACACAAATAAATAATATTATCAAAAAAAACTATGCATTTAATTTCAGAAAATTGTCCTTTATTCGCGCGTTTCTGAGAGAAAGTTTATACTATCATATATTTTTGAAAAGGTGAAAAAATTACGAATTTTTTAGTCTATGAATATACAGAGTATTCCATTTTAAAAAAACATAAGTTGGCTTTATAACTGGAAAATAGTAAATATGTAACAAAAATTATCTACACCACTGCATTCTTCGGAAAAAAATCTATAAGAATGTTATATAACCTTTTCGATAAGATGAAGGATAACGGCGATACGACGATGCCCTGTATCTTAAAAACTAAATTATGTTGACGGCATCTTCACTTTTTCGAAAAAGTGGCACAGTGTCGCGAAAACCGCAACCCTCTATCTTCAAAAATAACGGAGATAGCATTCAAAAGTACCCAAAATGGGACACCCTGCACATTATGAAGCCACTGTACTTGATTTGTTGTATTTTCGTTTTCATTAAATGGTCACCAAGATCACCAGATTTAACACCATTGAATTTTTTTTATAGGGTAATTTGAAACGTGTTAAACAAAACCTCTTCGGAAAATCTTCGCCGTCAAACTAACTAAATAACTCTATAAAGAAAAATTCCAGTTGAACAGGTATATTTCAACTGTTATTTAATGTCCGAGAGACGGAATTTCAACTTTTGATTGATGGGAATAACGCTCTTTTCAAGGTTAATACAATATATTATGGAAAATGTCCAAAAACGTGAGTGTAAATAGAAACGAAAGTTACTGAGCTCTCTTAAATTACGCTAACTCGAGTAAATCCGAGAGTAAAACTATCAAAGTTACTTATGAACATTAATTCAAATGGAAATAGAATTTCCTTTCAAATCAACTATTAGGTCTAAGATTTCAAAGATTTTTGGAATATTTCTTGAATGTTGTAACGTAAAAATAAAAAATCACATAATATTAAGCCTTTCTAAGATTTGAAAATGCCGGAAAACCGGCTGCAGAACTGCAACATCATTTCAAGATTTTTCATGCTCTTTCTTCCGAAATATATTTTGGAATATCTGTCACATGCATTAAAATCAACGTAATGAAAATTAAAAAATTCAATTCAATTGATAACAAATACAAAAGGAAATTTTGAAATTCTTATAGAGTTGAATTACTCAAAAAAATAAAACAGGAAATTAAAAAGTTTTACAAAATCCTGAGTTTTTTCTTTCGATACCTATATATATATTGATTTTGTAGTTATTATTTTTGATTGGAGGTTTTAATTATTCAGTACTTAATTATGTTATAGCATGTCTAAGGGTGGGAACATGTGTTCCTCTGTAGAATTTACTCTATGTAAATTTTACGGTTCGAATTAGTTATTTATGTACCGAGTGCGTTATATAGACCCTAACGCTCGGAGGGTAACATTCGGCCCGAGAGATCAATGTTGCCCGATGGGCGTTAGGATCTAGTAACGCACGTGGTGCATACAAGATTTTATTTTTCACGAAAAAATTATTTCATTAAGTATAATGGAAAATCGATTTTAAAATCGGTTCATTGCTCCTATACTTTCCATTTTCCTTCTCATAGTAAGCATGTCATTTGTTGATATTTTGACGTTTGTGAATATCATATTTAGTGAATGTCATTGCTGCTTTCTTTGTGTAGTCTTATATAAATAATGAAAATGAAATTACCCAAGAATATCATAGAAAATGCAGCCAAAGCTGCAAATAATTCATTGCCGGAGAAATCCAGAGTCGTATACGACAAGGATTATGAAGTATTTAAACAATGGAAGTTGCTTCATTTCTCCTCGTACAAGTAGCGGGTGTTATGATCCATAACGCCCTAGGGCATAATGAGTGTATTTATAGCAACCGTATCTAAGGTTAAATCAACAAATAATATACAAGTGAAAAATAAAAATGAATAAATACCAATATGAGAGATCATAATAACCTCAAAAATCGTATTTTCACGTACCTCTTTGTTGACTACACACACACACACATATATATATATATATATATATATATATATATATATATATATATATATATATATATATATATATATATATATATATATATATATATATATATATATATATATACAGGGTGTTCTACAAGCTCTATGACAAACTTTGACAGAAGGTAGGTTGCTTGATTTTGAACATATTTTTTTTAATAAACATGTGTCCGATTCGTTTTTGTTTAGAAGTTACAAGCATTTAAACTTTATTAACAATTAATAATGAAAATTCAAATTAAATGATAATCACAAAACTAAATAATAAAAAATGTCCACCCTCAGCTTGAATGTAAGCCTCACATCGACTAACTGAAGATTCGGTCATTCGAAGAATGAGATTTGGATCATTTCTTATTTGGCTAGCTGCATACCCATATACAAACACAATATCTGCATATTCTTCAGTGGAGAATAAATGCCTACGTTTTTTATTGTTGCAGGTGTATATTTCATAAGTGTGCATTGTGACTTTCTGTCACTTCCTGGTTGACTGAAAAAATTACGATTCTTCAAATGCTTGTAACTTCTAAACAAAAACGAATCGGACCCATGTTTATTAAAAAAAAAATGTTTAAAATTAAGTGACCTACCATCTGTCAAAGTTTGTCATAGAGCTTGTAGAACACCCTGTATGTATATACACAGCAATATTCTATTATTTTAGGGGAAAATATGACTAAAAATAGACAATGAATATGACTACCGCAAATCTTACATGAATAGTCATTCCTGGAAAACACCATACTGAACAAGTCAGCCAATTAGGTCTAAAAAGTTTGGGAATTCCGATCGTGAATTTTGGAAGAGATATATCAAGACATATTTCATATTTTCTTTGATATTAATTTTTTTTAGCTAATTGGAAGCTCCAAATATTATTTAGATTCCTAATTCTGTTTAAAAATAGAAACTTGAAAATTTGAATCACATAAACTTTGGAAAACTGAATAGGTAAATCCTTGATTCATTCAAACGCGTCAAATAGAGAAATTGATTTATATGATTGCGACTACAGTTCCGTAGTACTAAGTACTACATCTTCAAGCATATGAATATTATTGGCAATGTACAGTATTTATAATGGTCAATAAAAGATGGTTTCACGACTAGAATATAATTATTTTAAAATTATCAAAAAATCTTAATTTTTTTCATGAATTGATTGATAAAATTATTCATGAGTACTTAATGTAAAATTCCATACATTTGTTTAGTCTGTAACCAATTGAACGTATTATTCTGAAATATTTAATTTTTTACATTTTGGAGCTGTATTTAAAATTTTCATACTATTTATGTCTCGAAATGTGTGACCTGAATCTAGAAAATTTTTAATTAAAATTTGAGTTTTTTTATACACTTAGTTGTAATAACAACTGTTACATACCCAAACAGGAAAAATATTAGGTAACACTAGATAGGTATGAAGAACATCAACATTCCCTCATATTGAATAAAAAACATTAGGTATAGATGAAAGACATAAATAACATAAAAAAGTGAAGATTTCAAAATCTAAGTATAGAAATATTTAAAAAAATAACACTGGCAATATAAATGGCCAAACAGATGTACGGAATTGACCATTATTTGGTATTCACTAGAAAAATTATGTGTAGACCATTTAGGTATTTAATTTCAAATAAATCAGGTAATTTGTCACGAAATTCACAATCAAGTAAATAACCTTAAGGTATTCACAACTTCTTCATTTGTATGCCTGTCCATCATCAAAAAATACTGCACATCGCCAAAAATGTTCATTTCCATTCAATGAATCTGCAGTTAAAATTATAAGTACAAGTAAAAATAATAATAGTGATAAACAAAGTAGCTCGTATCTCATTCAAACCTAGTTAAAATCATAAAGTCACGGACAAATTCATCCAATATAAGCTAACTACGTCGAATGTTTTGAATTTCTACCTGCGAAATTTCTAAATTCAAAGACGAATCATTATATTCCAAAACAATAGGAATTCGAAGATATAATCAAAATGCGTTTGGGAATTGTACAATTATGATTAGGTCTGTGTCGAAAATAAACAGGAATAATACATCTTCTTGTTGCGAAGAAATGGAGATATTAACATAGATAACTCGAAGTTCGAGGTTCAATCTCCCATACCAACATGATAAATTATTATCATTGATCAACTAACGTGCATACTTATTTTATTTGAACACTCGAATGCAATAAAAAACGAATTATTCTAATAAGCTTCATGCTTAAGGCTTATTAAAGAGTTTATAAAATTCGTATATAGACTGTGAAGGTTTTCACAAGACATAAACAAAATTCGTAATTTCACAATGTTTGCCAATGTTTACACAGCCTGTATATCCGAGGTCATTTTAAAACAGGTTCACTTCTACATATTGAAACTGTTTTTTCAACACAAAAGAAGATAAACCGATAAGTCTCCAAGAACGCACGTTATCACGGGAAGTGCGGACATAATACCTCTGATATAACAGGAAGTAACAAAGCAATATTTTCGAAACGAATGAATAGGTAACTACTCAATTCATCGTTCGTAGTTGTTTCACATTCAAAGTAGATTATCTGTTCAGCCTGCCAGCTGTTTAACATCTTTAAAATGTATTTAATCGAATAAAAAATGATGGAAAGTGCGCTACATTTTCTCGAGATGATAATAATTACGCGTTTTCACGAATAAAGATCAAGTTTCCATCGGTCGATATAGGATGAATATCATAATTAGTAAAAATTCCAAAATGAAATGCGCATTATACGTATCCCGAATGTATGAAGGAAAACGCAGTCGCACGCACTTTTGAGTTAATCAAACACCATCCTTGCAAAATGAGCCCCTTACCCCATGTCACAATCAGCTGATTTCTTTGTTTGCAACACAGAGAATCAAGAATAGGGACGATGGCATTGTTCTTCTGGTATGACAATGTTATTAAATGACAACAGTTTAACTTATAAATATCCTACGTTTCATAAAAAGGCAAAACAAAACGAGCCAATAAAAATTAAACAGTACAAAGCCTTGAGGAACATACCTTTGTAATGCACACGTAAATTATTTTGCGACAATCCAATGTATGTGAATTTTTCTTTTGTGCTCCACGATCTTGGCAAGGGTGTTTTGTCCTCTTTCACCGATGGATATAGTCTTTTTAAACGATCCACAACACCATTTTGCTTCTCAAACTGCTGATCCATTGCACTCCGATCACTATGCACGGCGGCCATTTCCAAAACTCCCTTCTACCTCTGCCATGAAAATGAAAATCCGTAATTCACTACTATTTCAAGTTACGAATGGACATGCGCCAACCTCGCAAGTCAATCTCAGCTGTTTGGTGTCATCCATCGTAGATAGATGTCACCCATGTTTTTGTTGATGTTTATGTTACAAATCTAGAAAAACATAAACTAGTATACACAATATTACCTTATTACCAATGAAAAATTATATATCTCAAACCCCGAATATATTCGTTAAGTATATCATAAAATGCAGATATAATTATATACCTGCGGCAGCTTAGCATTCGGAATACTGTGAGTAACAAGTGTGAAATGGGATACCGTGATAAACAAAAAAGCAGATTTGAAAAAACTTGAATTTGATTGTACATCCTTAAATTTAAAGCTTTCTTTCACTTTTAGTTTGATATGTGAACCTTATATTTCTTTGATTTGCTTGAACGCATTCGAATTCAAAATATGATTTAAAACTCTACTGGAATTTTATTTTAATAGTTCATCTACTTACCATCCAAAATATATAATTTATATATTCCTTAGAAAATCCTACTACAAATTTATTTCTTGTTGCTCATAGACATTCGACGTTTCATAAAATGCTAGATAAAATTATGGAATAACTCCAACAATGAGCTAAAGCCTCAGAACATCTGGTCTATGATACTTATAGTACCGAGAGTACCAGCTCAAGTCTACTACTTATTCTTCGATAGGCTAATAATTACCGATTATTTTGTAAAAAAAGTCTGAAAATTAAAATTGATTCTTAAACAGATTTAGATGATTTGTATCATTTGTGTAATTAGCTAAAGGTCTAATGACAAATTCTGTCTGTGTGGACGTTTTCACTGACGAGTGACGACGCAGAACATGTACCAAGAATAGTACTCTTATACCATAGATATAAATATTTATAATGCTTTCTATGCAATATTTACCAACGAACATCATAGTAGAAATAATAATTAGACAAATATGAAAATTACAATAATAATTATAGGAGCCAAAGGAAATTCCCTTTAATTAAACACATATCATTTGTGTTAATTGTTTAAGGTTATTAAGTTAGTATTCATGCTCAAACTATGCATTGGTAAAAAAAAAGCTTTTTTGAAAATAATTTGAATTGAGTTAGGAAATAGATAAATGGAATTTTGATAAAAATTACACTTTTAGCAAAATAATATTTATCAATTTTTGAAGTTTGCTACTTCATTGTGTCCGGAGTTTAAATTTGAAAAAAAAGTATTCGAGCGACAAAATCTGATTTCATTTTTGTTATTCAAAACTCAAAATAAGCAAATAACAGAAATTTTGTCAAGTAAGCCTTGATTTACAATTTTCCGTTCGCTATTCATCTGAATAACAACTATATTTCTATTCATATTAATGAAACAAAATTATTTTATCTCATTTCTACTTTCTTTTTACACCAATATAACCAGATACGACGACAAAGTAATTTTCATATTTCAAAGACAAAAATTCATATAAAAATTAAACAAAATTGGTTTTTATGAAAGATGAATTATCGCAAAATTGAAAATATCTTTATTTTGAAAATACTTCCTTGCAAATATTATTGCATAAATGGGTATTTATTTTTGTTCCACTAAGCTACTTTGTAAGCTTTCCTCACAAATTGTCCCATATATAGTCTTCAATGTATAATTTTAAATAATCATTTTCATTTTTTTGGTTCTTTAAAAGGTTATACTCATAGAATTGTTCACTTTTATCAACACTAAGTAATATAACTCTAATTATATCAAATAAATTATTTATTATAAAAAATTAATGATCATACATATACTAGCCACCGTCCTACTATCCATGTTGGAGATACAAAGCAAATTTAAAATTACATATAATATAAGAATAAAATTTGAAATTTGTTTTCGATGAGAAATATCTAGAAAGTTATATCTGTCAGTTTACAGATTAAAACTACCAACAAGTTTCAATGTAACAGTCGTGAGTAGAAAAAGCTTATTTATTCACAAATAGTTTTCACAAAAAAATTGAGCCGGTGTACATGTAATTATAAATATATTTTATAATACAGTTAAAAATCTTTTTCATGTATGAATGATAGGAATCATCAAGAATATACAATTTCCAGGATATTTTTTTACGGACCATCACACTGAAAATGATCTGCTAAATAGAAACATACACATATTAATGATTTTCCTTTTCTTTGATCTGATTATCAGATATCATTTCCAAGATATACTTGTACTCCAACCGATCCCTCCACAGATTTCTAATTCTTTCTTTTCTATATCCTAACACCTTTCTGCATTCTAGTAAATTTTCTTTGATTTTTCTTATTCTGGTACGATTTTCATTAACACATTGAG
Source organism: Cynegetis impunctata (assembly GCA_030704885.1). Classification (NCBI taxonomy): domain Eukaryota; kingdom Metazoa; phylum Arthropoda; class Insecta; order Coleoptera; family Coccinellidae; genus Cynegetis; species Cynegetis impunctata. Next base: position 35,008 of record JARQZK010000816.1, on the reverse strand, counting down.
ATATATTTCCAAACATTTGCATAACCAACGTGAGATCTTCCTCGTGTTTAGAGACCAATTCATCCAATCGTTGATCACATAATTTATATTGTGTTTCTAAATTAGCTTTTTCTCGATCTCTTTGCTCATCTGTTTCACTAGCAGTAAGACTTCTTATTACTGACATAAGAACTCTAGTTTCTTTAATTGGTTTCACTCCTCTAGGAGGTTTAAAAGGTGGTTCTTCCATTATTTTATAAAGTGATAACTAGTTATTTATGGGTAAAAATCACTTCTTCTAGTTATCAATCATGTATCATTCTTCATCACAAATCATGAGAGGAATCTTATAAAATGAAATTTACTCGAAATAATCTGTAATTTCAACAGATAATGTTCTGATTACATCTGATATTTATAAAAATGAATACTGATCTTTTTTACATACTTTTATTTCCACCCTTTGCATTTGAAGTTTCCAAAACAAATCCCTTTTTTGTGTTGTTTTTGTTTTTCCAGTCTTGATCTTGTGTAGTATTTCGGCCAGCAGGTATTGAATTAATTGTCACATTTCTTCTCATTAATTTGTGGTAGTTCTTGTGACTTGACATTTAGTCATTACATAACCTCAAGCCTCAAGTAATAGTTCCAAGGATTGGTAGTTATTGGAGTCATGGAGTGCGTTTGCGTTGTCACAGTTAAAGATATGGTTGTCATTGTCCCTTATCCTTATATTAAACAAATTCGAGTTACATACAGGTACATCTATTAGGTAGTAATAACTTTTAAGTCCAAGCTCAATAATGTCCAACTCTACTGCATTAGCATCTTTAACTGCTACATACACAGATTCAGAAGGCGAAGAAGATACCAACGATGAAGAAACTGATCTCAATAATAGTAATACAGAGAACACACAATCACCTCTAAATTACGATAACAAATCAGGAACTTCTTCTCCCCCAAGTCCATTAACAGCTCCTATAAGGGTAACAACAAAGGTAGCAAAACTAGTATCTTATCACGATGACACTGTAGCTTCAGATGATGAGAACGAGGGAGGCGAAAATATTCCACCTCATGAAGTGATACTCATTACAGATGAAAACCCGAATCAGGAAGAAGAAATTATGGAGGAAGATGGAGTTTCCATACCACCAGAACCTCCAGGTCATTGCTCTGTAGATTTACAGGATAAAATTGCAAAGTACTATGATAAAATGAAAAATGAACAGTTGGACATGAATGCTTTCATTGAGAAAAGGAAAGATTTCAGAAATCCCAGTATATATGAGAAATTATTGCAGTTTTGTGCGATAAATGAATTAGGTAATAAGTTCTTAACGTCATAAACTTTATTGAGTTTATTTAAAACGAATTTTAAAAGTTTAACTTACAAAACATTAAAATTAGTTTAGATTTTATCACTTTCTTCATAAAGTTAGTTAAATTGAGTATGCTTTAAACACTGTGTAAATCAATAATTTTTCAATACTTTTTCATGACTTTGTTATCCAGCTTGAGTATTATTTGATTAGGTAGTAACTGTTTGATGAATTTTTCAGGGACAAATTATCCACCATCTGTGTATGATCCATTGAAATGGAGCAAAGAATCATATTATGAGGAGCTAGCTAAGGTTCAAAAAGCAGAAATTGAGAGGAAAGAAAAGGATCGTAAAAATCCTACTGTGAAAAAAGTAGAAGATGACCCAAAAAAACGAAAGAGTAAATGGGATCAACCAGGCGGAAATGGTCCATCAAATATTAAACCAGCTGGGTTAGCACAGCCTACTCTTACGACTAATGCAACAGGTACAAAGAGCACAGTGATCTCTGCTTTTGGGTCATTGCCAAAGAAACCTAGACTGTGAATCGGATTTCAGTTTTGTTGTTATCTATAATCTCTAATTGTATTGAGAATAATTATGATTTGTGCAGTGTATCCTGAAGATTTTGTAAATTAATAAATTTTTTATTTTAGTGAGTTTAAATGAAATAAAGTATATAATCTTGAATTCCTAGAATTCATTAAAATGGAGATTCTTAGATATTATGAAAGAAATTCAATTTATACCAAGTCATATTGAAGATCATGATTTTCCGAAATTTATTAAAAAATTTATGAAGCATTTTTTCACCTTTGATAAGAAAAGTATAAAATGACAAATGAAATTTTTATTTTCAGTTTTTCTAGCTTGAAATTACGTTTGGTTATAGATAATTGGTAAATATTGACCACTTCTATGAAACTAATCAAAATTGAATGTAAAAAGTAGATATTCTACGAAAAAGTTTCGCTAAATAAAACTGATAAAGTTCAAATGTCTTAAGAGTACATAGGCCATTGGCAAATATTGAATTATTTCTGCATCTAACTGGTGAACATATATTCATATATTTTCCTGTCCTAATTAATATGTAAATATTTCTTTAAAGTTGCCATAATCACCCAATTAAATGTTTGTTTTTTTGGCAATCATAAAAACTTTTTCTGTACACTATTGCATTGGCGGTCACTGTTTTCAGGCTCACAAAAACCATTTAAAATAAAAAAACCTTCATTCGAAATGGGTAAAATTTATTTGATATATTCACATCACAAAAAAACATACACTTTGAGAAACAACCTCAGCTTTTTGACTGTTACACTTAAGTTTATCGATAGTGGTAAACATTTATGTATTTACAATAATTTACTGGATTACCTACATTTTATGGATACAAATTTCCATTTGTTTTTCAATTGCGATCATGCGCAATTTCTAACATTACTACTGGGTTCAATCATGAGGTGATTAGCAAGAAAATCAACAGTCAGATTTGGAGAGTTTTTTTAGAGGTAACCTCCATTCATGATTTGTTCAATTTACCATTGGCACAAATATCAGAAATCTTGTAACACATTATTATGATAGTTTACAGCTGCCTTGTTAGGCATAATGAAACAAAAACAGGTAGATCACACAATAATGGTGTTTATCTTCAAAACTGCATGTCTTAATCATTAGTACATGCATTTTTATGTCCTGTGGAAATTACCTTAGAGATTTCTGATACTTGTTCCAAAAAGAAAATAAAGGTAATGAATTTCTGCTCAATTTTCAACTTCAAATGCTCATTTGATGAAAAAGATTGAACATTTAAATAACAAATCATGAAGACTGTACATTAGGCATAATGAAAAGAGGAAAACAAATTTGAAAAATTTATGCATAAAAAACTTGTTCCGTATTCTTAAATTATGTCCATTTTGGACTACCAATTATCTATTTTGAAGATTTGAAATGCACTTAATGATTACTGCAAAATCTGTAGAATGGCATTAAAACAAATGAAAGTTACACTTTGATTTTATTTCTTTGAAATAAAGTACAGAAACTGTATAATAATATGCAATGATACAATTTGAGAAAACTGACTAGAGAAACTTAACTCGCTATCTTCTCAACCTCTAAATTTTAAAGCACCAAGTTCACAATATATTCATAGTTGTGAATCACAAATTTCCTTTATTTGTCTAGAATTATAAAATTTGTTCGTAGTAGATACATCTTATGCAACTGTCATTTTATAGTAAGAGTTTTTACGTATATAAGTTGTGATCATCCTTTGAAAGCGTGTTTTAAAATTTAGAGGAAGATTTTACACTATCAGACGTAATAAATACTCAAACTCGTCTAGTCAACGAAATTGTCCGTATTTACATTTTCATAAAATACATCACACTTTATGTATTCAACATTACAAGTAATTTAGTACCCGAAACATTTATTCTTTTATCTACTGTTCATTAACAAAGAGCTTAAGCGTTATGTACTTTATGTGTTGTGAGTCAAGGCAATGATCCGCAGGAAATTTAACAAAGGTCAATTCAAATATTGGATTTTCATTTTACAAGCAATTATCGAAAGTTTAGTATCGGACACAAGACAAATAAATGAAGTTTGAATCAAGCCGTGAAAGTAATTTTATTTAGTTCAGAATAAGGTAATTTTTTGTCTAAATTAATCTTCAAAAAAAATTCTGCATTCTCGATTTGGATATTGTAGTTCGTGCCAATAAAGATTTTTCAATATTAGACCATAATTCTAGCTCTAATAATGTAGCTACTCTCATTAGTAACTTCTACTTGTGATTTTAGGAATATTGACAATGGCTCGCTGAAAATATATATTAAAAGCATTTCTGTTACAATCTGGAAAACTTGTGTTTGTACGAAGAATGCAAAATTGTAAACATATGATTTTGGTTATTTCGATGACCTAAAATCGTATGATACAATTTTGCGCAAATGCTAGGTCCAAAAGAAATTATTTCATTTAACTTCTACAAATGAATTTGAATGAGGAAAAGTCAGAATGCTATTCTGAGGTTTATTGTTGAAACATTTACCAGAAATTCCTTACTCTTAAATTGAAATGAAAGTTTCAATAGAAACACATAGAACTTGATAATGGGAATATAATTAAATTTCTTCGATGCTGCAAACACAGAAATTGAGAGTAGGTACATTTTAATGTACGACTTGTAGAGCTAGAACTTCCATAAAACAGTAAAAACTCGATGGATTCAATTAAAAATTTGACCGATTATGAATTTACAGTTGAAATCTAACATGTAGCTTACGAGAAGCCATATGACTCAATGAAACCTTGAATAATTGTATACGCCAGCACTATTCAATGTAATATTATTCAATATTGAGTTATTCGGTGAAAATTTGCATTGATCTGTTCATGAAGAATTTTCCTGCGAGAAAAGTGTGTCGACCCATGATATTACTTTACTTGTAGATACACTTTCAAACTGATTTAAACTTTTAGATTAGGATAGTACCCTATTATGTAGTTGATTAGTCCTTTAATCACACAATTATTGAAAAACATTAGTATTTTTTCAGAGTACAAATAAACAGAAAATAAATATTGTTTGGCAGGGCATAGAATCTATCTTCGAATTAATGTTGCAAGTGAGAAAATAAAATATTCTTGGTCCTTTGTTCAAGTTGAGAATTTTCGACAATTTGGTTAAACCAATTGATACCTTGGATACTCCAAGAATTGTGAACATTTTTTGACAGACTCTATACATCAAAACGTAGTCGGTAAAGTAGTGTAACAACAATTTCTGGAGATGAATAAGGTAAAACTTGAAACATCTTTTGATAATGAAGGGAAGTTATATAGATACAAAATACAAAGGAATGTAAATATGAAATGCATCATCAACATTTTGTCTCTCAAAAACGAAAAATTATCAATACTACGCTACGAAATGTACTGAAGCTAGTTTGAAGCGCCATATATTTTTATTTACATATATTTTAATAAGATGCAATCTTTTTAAACTTACTCTCAAAGGGTCCATTTTCACCTGAATTGAGAACGTACTCATATAGAAAAAAATTGATACTTACAATTTTTGGAAGTAAATGGAAATCATTAAGAAAAACAAAGAAGCGGAAGTTAAAATACTGAGCAATATTATGTGATCCTCATCAGTAGATATTTGTACTCAGAATACTTACAGGAAATCAAATCTTAAGTCCAGAAATTCTAATGAATATTGTGTATTTACATACAAAAATGCAATATGTCTATGTTTCAATAGAATTTCAACACCCTGTAAATAATTTCAAATAGCTCATTAATCTGTTATTCTTCAATAGAAAAAACTAAATCATAGAATACAGTCATTCGATTTCATTATTACATGAATGTACGTTTTTTCTTTTTGAGCGAATAAGTCTCAATTAATAGAAAAAAAAATCTAAAAATTAAAGGTAACACAAAATATAGAAATATTTGGTAACTTAATCCTATAAATACATTATAAGGATAACTTTTTCATTTGGTTAAAAATATAAACATGGATATAACATGACATAAAATAATCAAAAATTGAAAACAGATTCACAAAAGCAACTTTAATAAATGTCGTTTAATGCGGCTTCTTTCAAATGGCACAGCAAGAAGATGCACGAAAAATCCCACATTGAAATTTCTTGCAGCAGAAGTGATTAGTCACCCCATTATTCAAACGGTCGATGTTATGTGAATACGAATCCACAGAATGTCAATATGAATTCACAGAATGTGAATATGTATCCACAGAATGTGGATAAAATTTCAGATAATGTGAGTATGAATCCACAGAACATGAATATGAATCCACAGAATGTGAATATGAATTCACATGTGAATAAATATCCACAAAATGTAAAATATGTATTTACGGAATGTGAATAGGAATCCATAGAATGTGAATTCAAATATACAAAGTCCTCGATCGAAAATATTCGAAGATTAAACTGTGAACGATGAATCGAGGTGAAGCATATACATGCACTAAGTTTCAAATTTCTTCTTTAGTGACTTGTTGTAAACCACTCTGAAGTGCACTCAACATATTTTCACGAAAAAGTCGTGAAATTAGGAATCTCGCTTACATAAATGTAGATTATGTAAACAGAATAATCTGAGTTCGAGACTATATGCAGTAATTAGGTACTTTGTATCAGCATTTTTATATATCCACCACATTTGTCTATTTTATCTCCAAAAGATAAAGATAAAGGATGAATAATTCATTGAAAAATCTGTTTCTGCAAACTTCGAAAGAAATAAGTTGGTTTTTTCGCGCACCACAAGACAATGAGATAAATATACCTGCATGCACAATTCTTCATTTTACTCTCCGCACTTAACCAATGTGTGCGTAAAAGGTGCGTTTATTTGGCATTGTGCAGTTGATATAATTTGGCAGGAACGCCAATATTTTGATGGCGTATTCAATTACTTGAAGAATGGCGACTGATTGAATATAATTATGAGCACAAGAAATTTCTTCAAAAACAAATTAACTTAGAAAAAGATATTAGTAATTGAAATCGATATAATTATTTATTTTTTTTAAACATATTAAATAAATAATTTCAAATAGCTGAATGTCTACTGTCACTTCATATTTGTAATTAATATCTGTTTGTCATTAACGTTTCCTTGAACTTGTTGAAAATTTGAAAAAAATTCTTGTGTGTTGGCATTAATATCCAAAATTATTTGTACAAAAAGCAAGGAGTATGTAAAAGAAAAGTGCATTACAGAAACGTCAACATTGCTAGATTTTCCGAAAAGTTGTAATCCGTTTATTTACATAGAGAGAAAGGGGGAAGTAAAGAAGCGATGAAAGCTACCGCTCAAAAAATAGATTCAACTTATTTATCCTGTAAATTCAACAACTAAAAACACATTTCACTGTCTCACTCAACTTTGGTACAATTGGTTGATTGAATGGCAACATTTTCTCCTCAATCCGAGGAAATTTTGGGGGTAACGAAGCACAAATACGAAAACATTACAGAATGGAAAATTTCATCTTCAAAATGATGCATATGGGAAAAAGGTCATGTAGGCTTTTCGAACAGCATAAACTTTGTTTCGTTTTGTAAAAAATATAACCATTCATCCACTGAATTATTTCTAAGTTGCATTTATCAATTTAAATTAGTTTGATAAAATATTCTTCTTCAACATCAGAAGTAATTTCATCATATTATCTTATATATCATTGAAAATTAAAATTTTTCAGTAAAAAAAGAAATTGTATTCTTGATTACATTCCAAGTATTATAATAAAGTTAAATCTTGTTCCTAAAATTTGCATTGAAAATCCATCAAATCACTTACAGGCATACACCCTAATGAGCTTATTACGGTTATGAGCAAACTTCCATGTAGGATGTGGAGTGTTATATACTTTTTTTTTTAATTCTGTATCACTGTATAAAAATTTAAAGAGCACGTTAACACATCAAAGCGTAGTATGTCCCTATTTCCCATTTGCAGCATACTTAAAAAAACCACGTATATACGCGTGTTCTTGCAAGTACCCTTGTGTTGGTAAAAAACAGGTTTCTGTCCAAGCTTCTAGTACAGCTATTTGCCACAGGCAGCGCCAATTATTGCAGTAATTGATAGAACTACCGTCAAATCTTCATTGCCAATCTTTTCCTGAATTTGAAAACGATTTTTGAAAGAGAACTGAAGACATGTTAATCCTTTTTTTGAATGAAATGTAAAAATTAATTATATCAGTGAATGTTAATTTACGTGCGTATTAAATTATCGTAAGAGGTTTTGAAATTGAGACTATACAGTTTAGAAAGTTTCAATTAATTGATTTTTTTGTGGATAGTTTAGGATTAGATTCTTCGTAATTTGTTTCAATATATTTTAGTGTATGCACAGCCAGCACAGCTGACAAACAAAGACAAATTTGATTCCATTGAAATATAAAAATATGAGATCTGTTATTCGATCAGTTAATATGGACCGTTAAAAGAAAAAAAATTTGAAATATCAAGAATTTCACCATTTACATGGAAGTAACATTGGTTTCAAAAAATGTCGATGGAGCAACTTAATCTGATACTCGAACTGAACGACTTGTTGTTTTTAATGGTTTCGTTTAGTTGTTTATTTCAATTTTCAATATATTGTTAACAACAAGAACTGCACTCAGTGGCAATCGGGCAATGGCGCCACCTAACGGCGAGTAGCTCAACCAAAAGCACAGACTACGTTGAAACAAGCGTCCGTCGCAAGACCCGCGCATAGACTGTGAACCGTCCTTAAGGCGATAGTCGAAAAACGTAAAATGGACGCCCCAACGATCTCCTCGGATCGGGCGCATCGTCGTCGCGGTGTCGACGGGCGCCCGGGCTTATCCGCCCGCGGAGACGCGCCGCGTACGGCAGAGAACGAAACTTGTACGGGATGCGCGGCGTGCGGCTTAGTAGAGACCGCAATTACGTAGGTTGTTCGCTATGATGACGTCGGTGACGGCGTCGAAAACGAACTGGATATTGTGCGTGTCCGTCGCGCACGTCATGTGGCAGTAGATCTCCTTCGTCGTCGACTTGTTCTTGGCCTCGAACTGGGCCTGGATGTAGGCGGCAGCCTCTCCATATTCTTGCGCACCTGGGGCATAGCAAAAGGTGATGTTTGATTAAAAAGTTATAGTGGAAGGTAATTATTTGATATAACGGTTAGATATGATAACATCTTTGTTGCTCACTAATTTAGGGATGAATTCAGGAATTACAGGAGAACAACGATTTCGATATATAGAAGCAATAAAGGCCATTCTGTGACAAAATAGAAGTTGGATACCGCTGGTGCCATTACACGAAAGACAGTCCAAACTTATATTCTGCCACGTTTTGGACACTCAACTATCATTTATCAATTTTTTATAAACATTTGAGAGCAAAAAATCGTGTCTTGTTTTTAGTATTTCTCTTATAAAATGAAAACTAATGAAGCAATTTGGAGGCTTTGAAAGATGATTTGTAGAGAATTGAAGTATAAAGAAAATAAGCGCCGAACGGACTCAACCTGATTATTAGAATTTCATCTTCCATCTCAAGATTCGATAACAAACGTATTTCATGGTACTATCAGAAAATATTTCGTCACTTGACATGCGCGTTTCGCATCTTCAATAATTGACAACAAAATCGCCCTGATGATGTCAACTAAGTCGAAGAAGCGCCATATCGGCTGTCAAGTGTCAAAAATGAGTTGAACCTTTTGAAATTGTGAGTCTAACATCGATACCTATTAGATCATAGGTACCAAACAAAGTTTAATTTTTCTATGCTAAGAAATATCTATTGTGTATGTTACAACATATTTTTTACTCTGTAATGAACTTTTATTAGTAGAGTCATTAATTTTAAACTATAGTATTATTGTAGAATCTGTCTCACCTGAATATTCGGGAAAGCATATAGTTAGAGGTGATTTTCTAATTTTCTCTTCGAATAAGTCTTTTTTATTGAGGAAGAGGATGATGGATGTGTCCGTGAACCATTTGTTGTTGCAAATTGAGTCGAACAGCTTCAGACTTTCTTGCATTCGATTCTGTGAAAATATGTTAGATTAACGTCGTATTTCCCACTCAGCTAATTAAATAGAGAACATGATGTTGGTTAGCCCTACCATGAAATGCATCGCTTATTGATTGCGAAGCAGATCCAGATACGATTTGAACGGAAAATAGTCGCCGCGAACTGAATGTTGTGTTACAGTACATGATATCTATATATTAAAATATCGGCGGTTGAGTAAAATAGTTGGAAACTATTCTTTATTCTTTACTTTATTTGTGTTGATTACATAAAATGCTTACACTCGTCAAAATATTAAATTAGATAAACATACAGCTTAAAGTGCAATTCCTGCCTAAATACAATACATAAAATAAAGTTAAAATTTAAATTAAAATGTCTTAAGATTGAACTAGAAAAATCACATTTAAAACGAATAATTTAAAAACTCCTCTGTGGAATAGAAAACTTTTTTATTAATATTTGCTTAACCCTATTATAAAATATGTTTGGCTGTAGATCTTTAAGTTCCCGAGGTAAAACATTAAAGAATTTCCCACCCCAAAAACCTGGACCGTCTTGACATCTTCTCAAACGCCAGCAGAGAGGCATTAGGTTATTTTTTGCGCGAGTATTATAACTGTGGACGTCTTTGTGAGTCTGGTATGAAGCAATATTAAGCTTTATGTGCATTAGATTTTCAAAAATGTATAGAGATGGTAGTGTGAGCACACCCAGTTCGGTGAAAGCTGCCCCGCGCAGTCATCCCTATAGCCAAGGCCGGCCATCAATCTGATAACCCTTCTTTGCATAGCAAAAAGTCTTCGTGCCTCAGGTGAGTGGCCCCATGCAAGAATGGCATAAGATATGTGGGACTGAAAGATGGCAAAATAGGCAGCTCTCAGTATACCAGGAGAGACACACATCCTAAGGTTTCGGATCACAAAGATGCTCTTGGACAGCTTTTTGGCAACCTCATTTATATGAGGGCCCCATTGTAGCTTTGAATCCAGACGTACCCCCAAAAATGTTGCATCGTCTGCACTGTCATTGGAGTTATTCAGGTCACGCATCGCAAATACTACCCTCTTCGTCTTGTCTTTATTTAGAAGAAGCCTGTTACTGCAAAACCACTGCTCGGCCCTCGCCTGCGCCTCCACGGCACCCAACTGTGAAGCCTCCTGTGTGTTTCCGGTAAAGAGTAGAGTCGTGTCATCAGCAAAGAGAGTATAGCTTGCCATGTCTTCATTGGCCGGAAGGTCATTGACATAAATTAAGAACAAAATGGGGCCTAGGATTGACCCCTGTGGTACCCCGATATTTAGCTCTCTCTCTCTGCTAAAATCACACCATCCACTCTCACAACCTGGCGCCTTTCGTTAAGGTAAGATTTCAGAAGCTTGATGCTATCCTGACTAAAAATTAACGACATCAACTCAATATATGTACTAAATTTCAATCATCTGATTGAATCTCCAGAAGCTGTGGAAGTGTACAAAAAACAAGAACTTTCATCGTAAAAATAGCGGCGGTTGGAAAAAAGTTTATACCTCCAAAAGTCATTTCCTTGGCAGCAACTTAAAGCACGTACAAATCTTCAACCCTCTAACTCAACTTGAGAGGGATTTGAAACTGCAAAACTCCTTCAAAAATAGGGGTTTTTAAGTTAGCTGGATCATTGTTGATTCTTAAATGAAATTTCATCCGAAAAAGACTGTTCCAATGGCTCTGAGTTTTAAGAAAAGTTAATGTTTTGTATGAACAAAAATAAAAAATGTAAAAAATTTTGTTTTAATTATTTATTCCGATTATTAGCATTATAAGAGTGTACTGAAATTTCAAGATTTTTTTGTTTATAGTCCCTGCAATTTTTGATATATTTATCTCAAATTTGGAATATTTTGGCATGCCGAATGGTTTTGAGAATTTTCCGGAAGACATTCCCCCCCTTCTTTCCAGCTGGTAGATTCTAAAATACAAAATGAATTTTCTTTTATATTTTGAAACTATTCTATCTCTTTCAGTTTGTTCGTATTATTGACATTCGAATTTTGACATTTCAACAACACCCTGATGATCGGTAACCGAGCGTAAGTGGATCTATGTTGATCAATTTTTTGTCACGAAAAAAAGCCAAAGTATTACCCCCTTTCCGTACGTATATGATACTTAGGAACAGCCTGTTAAATCAACTATCATTATAGTTTTTACTTCAGCTACGTATTTTTAGATTCTATAATAAGTTGTTTAAGTTCGCAATTGCTATTTTCTCATAACATGACCGACCTAGGCTATTTTACGTGTCTTAAAGATTTACAAGACAGGAGCTCATGATCTTTACTTATTTTTCGTAATTTCTCGATTGGTAGAGCGTGCAGTCCAAGATATTTTCAGCATTCGCCGAAACATCTAAGTACATCTCAAACGCTTCCAGCTTGTTCATGCTGCTGACATTAAGTTCCATGATTCGGCTTCATATAATCGAACACATTAGACATCAACACTTATTTTAATTTCAAGTCCACTATCCGTCAGTAGGTTTGGCATTTTCAAGAAACTTATTCTTCCTATTTCTACGACGCATCTTATTTCTGTTACAGAGTTAGAACCATTGCAAATCCAAGTACCCGTATATTCGAATTTACCAACTTAACTAATTGGTGACCCATATAATGTAACATTGGTCTCGATTACGTTTTATAAACACGGGTATTGATTTAGCTGTATTGATTTTTAGTCCTAACAAGTTACCTTCAACTGATATCTTATCAAGTCAACCTCCCAAGCAATCAAAACTGTATGCAAGGATAAAGGCATCATCTGCATAACTGAAATTATTAATGAATCTGCGGTTTACTTTTAACCCATCTCACCTTATCGCACTTGATAGTGCGTTCTGAAATGTGACCTCATTATACATATTGAAGAGCCTGGTGCTCACACTTTCGATTGGTATAGCTTGCGTTTAATTTTTTCCAATTTGATTGTGACTTCTTGGTGTTTGTTAAATTTTGGGTGTCTAGACCTTTCGTTTCAAGAATATTTAATAATTGAACTTGTTACACTAAATCGAACTCTCTGAGATAGTCTTAGAAGCACAGGTTAACTTCCTTCCACAGGTCCAGATATTTTTGTAATAGCAGCAATGGTTCGAAGTAGTGTTGAGTAGGACATACAAGAGGCAGTACATTTGTCCCGTACATGACGTCAAAATGTAAGAGCGGCTCAGCATTTTATATTGTACTGCTTCAAATTTTATGACGCGGGTGTCGCGCTAGGCGCTACTTACTTTCCGTCTCCGTAATACTGTAGGATGAAGACAAAGAGGAAGTGAGACGCATGCTACAAATTTATTGCATTATTGCTTTCCGAGTCTCGTAGTCTCGTCGAGCGATAAGGAAATATCCTATGAAGCACGTATTGAAGCGACTGTTTTGCTTAATGCTTTTGAATATCCTAACCCTTCGAAACATATTAATTGTTTATATTTTTATTTACCTACTTACAAACAATATTCACTATGCTAATCGTTTTATATCACTTTGCGATACTGATTATTAATATATCATCAATCAGAGTTCAGACTGAACTATTGTACTGCAATAAAATCCAATGTCATATTCGTACTCGTAACTTCAAACGTATCGCCGAGCTTCAGTACGCCTCGCATCATTTGAAGTGGGACATTGTACTGGCTCAGTACAAAAAAGAGGCTACTCTTACAAACTCATTTTCATGTCGTGTCCTACCCAACACTAGTTCGAAGAACATCTCTTTGGTACATAGCTGATGTGTTCGTAAAGATACTGTTTAATGTAAAAATGCTGGGTACAAGGGTGTTTCCCTATTTTGAACGAAATTTCGCAGGATGATGACACTTTATTATGGGGTGTAGATAATAACCTAGAAAGAAACTACCAGAAATGCAACATAGCGATTTATTCTGATAGTCAAGCTGCTATCAAAGTCCTGAATTCTCATGTCATCGATTCAAAGTTGATACAGGAGTGGCAAAGGGTACTCAATGAAATAGGCAAGAAAAACAAGGTCGCTTTAGTCTGGGTGCCTGGTCACTCGGGAATTAAAGGAAACGGAGAAGCCGATATATCAGAAAAGGAGCACGAACGTCATTTACTGACCCAGAATCTTTCTGTGGCATAGGAAAATGCACTTATCAGAAAGAGTTTCGGGAGAAGGAGAAAACCGCAAGGGAGAAACTCTGGCGGAATCTTCCAGGGACGGAACACTTCGAAGAGTTCCTTCGAAACCTTAAAACTGCAAGATTCAAAGGATATTTCGATCTCAGTAAGAACAAATTACACCTCCTCACTGAATTCCTTACATGACACTGTTGTCTCAAGAAGCATATGATGAGAATAGGTTTATCAGAAACTGACGAGTGTAGATTCTGTGGGGAGGAGGAAACTCCTGTTCAACTGGTTACAGAATGCCTTGCCATTTCAAACCAACAGAAAGAATGCTTTGGACAAGAAAGTTGTAGCAGTGAGGACCTAACCTCCTTGAAGCCTTGTTAGATATTGCGAGTTTATTACTCTGGAGCTAGAAGGCGAGTGTTATACCCCTCTAAATTGGCACCATCTTGGTCAAACTGAAATGTTGTTGAAAATAAACCATTTTGGTTGAACTACTCTCATATATAAAACAATTTCTGGGAGAGTAAGAAAAATGATGGGTGAGAAATATCACGGGGGAGATTCACTTCGTCAGAAATGTCAAGGGCATGCAACTACACCAAGTGGTGTGTAATGATGTCGAAAGGTGTGCAACTTGAACCATAGCTCAATAGGTCAGACGTCACCAGGATCTTTTTTTACCATTTACAGTTCTCTTTGAGTTGTGCAAAGATAAAACAATCTGATCTGTATAAACAGTTGTCAGTTTCCGCATCAGTGTCAGTTGTCTGTTTCAGCTTCTGTCTTATGCATCCAATTGCAATTTATAATCGGGGTTTTGTATTAAACTTGTGGGTGTAGATTTTTATTGCAGAACTGAAACCATCGTTTGTTTCAACTTTTCGAGTCTCTTAAAAATTTAATGAAAAGTGCAATTTTCAGCGTGTGAAATTTTTCATTTTTCGGTTCAAAAGTGTCAAACGTTTCGCTCACCGTCGTTTCATCTTCATGCAAAACTTGATCGTATTCGCTCATGGCTACGCAGAAAATAATCGCCGTAACGTCTTCGAAGCAGTGTATCCATTTTTTCCTCTCAGATCTTTGACCGCCGACGTCGAATAATCTGAAAAAAGACGGATTTTGTTTAAAACAAAAACAAACATAAGTATATCAATCAGGTCATCGTAAAAATATATAGTAGTTCGACCGCGATTTATATTGAGGAACAATTAGAAATGTGTTAATTCACTACGAGTCAAATAAGCTGCACTGAAGAGATCTAATAAGATCGAAACAGCTGTATGTAGATTTTGAGTCGAGGTCACTTGACGTTTTTTATAATTCACCGTTGAATTGTGAATGCAGATTTTGCGTCGCGGAATACATATAACCAGCTCCTTTGAAGGATTGTTTGATAATTTTGAACTATTGATATATGTGATATGTGTAAGTTCACTTTATTTTTCATGATTTGATAATCTCGCTGTTAAACCACGCAGTCTGATTGAAATCCATTCGTTGAATCCGATTGATGGCCTTTAAAAACGTAAGAAAACTCAAGTAATTAGATTAAGGTGCATTTTTGTTGAATTCGATTTATGACTTCTAGTCTGGGAATATAAAAAAAAGTTAGACCGATTGGGATGCACTCGCTAAATTTGATTTATAGATTCTAGTCTAGAAACCTAAGACAATCAAAGCCCTTTGATTGAGATGCATTTGTTAAATTAGATTTGCGGTTTTCGGTCTGGGTATATGAAAAAATTAACCAGCAAATATGACAGTAGTCTAAAGTATGTGTAACGTCCGAGATCTCGATAACGAGTAAAATTTTGGAGAAAATATTGATGTAGATATTGACTGAAACGTTTTCACATCTTCATCGTCAGATGCTAAATAAACAATGTATAAAATTCTACAGATATAGATGTTCATTTAGGGAACAAACCGAACCACTACCAAGTAGTGCTTTGTTGAATTAGTTCAAAAGGGGGCATACATTAATTACGAGAGGTGTTTAGGGGGTAGGATGTGGGGGTCGAGGAAAATCTCACTCCATCTCACGTGGGGGAATTAAATATCACGTAATTTTTTTTTGCAAGAAACAGTATAGAATTGCGAGAAAACTAGGTTAACTTAAGTAAAAAATGTTTTTCCACTAAAATAAGGCTAAATCATTCATAAAAATATTCATCGCGGTTCAATTATGCACTGATGAAAAAATTAATTAACTATAAATAAATTCATTTGGTTGGAAACAATTTATTTATTTATTAAATATGAAAAAGCATTTTTCTAACATTAACCATAGATAAATATTTATTAACAGTAAATACTTTTTTCGGAGTAAATATTTCTTCTTCATATACGGTACGATGAGAATATTATTCATAAAAAAATAATGCCATAACCTTTTATAATAAACATAGGATGCACTAATAATTCTCACTGAAAAAAAAACTGTGACTTATTAATTACAACCATTGTTTTATTATTAACTTATTTTTTTTCACATTTTTATGAAATATTACTGATTTACTTGAACTAATAAAATTAACACAGATTACCTCATTCATATAACAAATAATATGTATTTTAAAAAATCTCACGTGAGATTCGGGGAGGGGGGTCGAGCAAGACCTCACGACACCAAGGGGGGAGGGGGAGTCAAAAAAATCGCCACAAAAAAATTGCCACAATTATCTCACAATGGATGTCCCCTTGTGGAGAAGACCCGATTGTTTGAATTTATTGATTTATGAATGTATTGAACGAAACGCAATGAAGTAAATACCCTTTGTCTTACGTGGGTAGTTCAAACAATTCAGCTAAATGAAAATATTTGCAACAGCATCACTATCCATCAATTAGAACGTTTTCAATTTCAATAAGCAATATATTACTGTTTTTTACGGTCTTCTGTAATTCCTTGATTATATTGGTGTTGTTTCGCGAAAGAAATGATTTAATCGTTGTGCTGGGAGTTTCAATATAAATTTATCCGTTATATTTTGATTTTTTTGTGACTGAATGAACTTGATAAATAGCTTTTTTCTCCAACCATCATAAAATGTTGACATTTTTGTACTATTTTCAGGTGCAAAAGCCATCAATTCCCTTACCGTACAAAAATTTGCTCGTTGCTTAGCAACACTTTTAATCCTAGGATTAAAAACGCTACTTTTAATCCTAGGACCAAAAGTAATTGCATTTGAGCTCTCTAATTGAAATTTGAAAAAAAACATTGTCTCTTACAAGTTTAGTAAAACAAACTAATTGGGCAACTATATATAGGTATTTATTTGTTATTTATAGTGATATTGAATGTACAATTGGAACAATTATTGCCAAAATTCAAAGCACCACTGAAATTATCACTAACAATTTTCGAACAATTCAAAAGATTTTCATTAATGTTAGAACAACTCAAAATATTCTCCGTAACTGTTGATGAAATATTCGAGGAAATATCTGAACAGGTACTTGTACCTTCTTTGTCAGGTTGCAATATTTTTCTGGCAGTATTCTCTTTGTTGATTCGTGATTCTTCAATATATCCTTCTGCTACCGTACTCGATTTCCAACCTCCATGTCTTTTAAGACAAGTGAGGTCACCGCCTCCATCAATAAGAAGTGTAGCAGATGTTCTTCTTAGCGAATGTCCAGAATACTCCTTCCAATTTTCTAACTTCAAAAATTTTGCAATTTCTTGCGGCACGGAACTAATTTTGTGAATACCAACAACCATTCTTTGACACTTCCCATTAACATACTTCAAAAATAAACGACGTTCGTGTATATTTGATGGCCGTAGTGCAACATATTTTCGAAATAAACGCAAATAATTATCACCTATAATGGTAAACAAACGAGGTTTCTTGTTTTTTGTCTGCAAAATTTTTACGACCAGGACCGAGTCCATATCTTCAATGTCATCAATTTTCAAATGAACTAGTTCGTCACAACGCATAGCACCTCCAATTCCTAATACTAGAACAACCTTTATCATCAAATATACATTATCAGATGCCATATCCAGGAACCGATCCACTTCCTCCTTTGTAAAAACCCTAGACTTTTTAGGTATATATCCATCACTTTGCCTTTTTAACAATGCTCGTAATTTTGAATATTTACTAATATCCACACCATTTTGATATCCCAGTGTGGATCGCAACATTGAATACTGTGTATAAAGAGTGGAGGGCTTGACGGTCTTCGTTAAATTTGAGAAATACACCATAAGAACACTCTCCGCATAGTTTTGCACATTTTTTTCTTTGCACCAATCCATGAATCGCTGATATGCAAGTTTATAAACTTGGCGAGATTTGGGTGGCAAAAGATTTAGATATACTGCTTCGGCACTTTCCAATATATCCGCAGGTATATTTTCATCGTGTTCGGGATTCATTTTAAAAGCAGCATAAAAACTACTACAAAAATTATATGATTAGTACGTCTACTGACGTCTACTTGACAATCAATATTCACCAACAATACCAGATATCCATGACTACCGACTTACTATCGCTGTTATAATTAATAGGTGTTCAAATTTATTACCAAATTATTAACGATTTTTGAATAAAACTAAATTTATTTTAATTTTGACTTGGTTGGAGAAAAAATAGTATATATCATACGGACTAAAAGTGCCTATTTTTACTCGCAATTTTGCATTCGCTCGGCTGCGCTGCGCTCCGCCTCGCAACTGCAAATATTGCTCGTAAAAAAAATAGGCACTTTTAATCCTTATAATATAATATACTATTTTCTAATTTTGACATATAAAGTGACACTTTTTAAAACTGATTGACATTATGAAACGTCTTACTTTTTGTAACTAGTTGCATAAAGTAAAATTTTATGCAATTGGTGACGAAAAATGTATTTCAAAATTAGTGACAAAAAGAATTATTCTATTTATTAAACTGTTAAAATACAAGTTAAAAACATAAATTCTAAATTAATTAATTATTATAAATATTGATAACACAATTATTGCAATTATTCAAATTAATTCCCGACGACATATTTTTTTCATTGCTCGAACTTGCTGTTATTTGGGAAGCGGCGCACATTGCATTAGATGTTTCACCAAATATTTCTTGCGCTATGTTTTTTATTATTCATGGAATTTTCAACATATCCCTCCGCAACAGAGGTAGATTTCCAACGTCCATGCCTCTTTAATTTTAAAATATCAGCTCCACTGTCTGCTAGGAAAGTGTCAGAGCTTCTTCTGCAGCAGTGGCCAGTATATAGAACAGGATTTGAAAGACCAAGAATTTGTGCAACAACTTTTGGCAGACTGCTAAATGTGTTAATTCCCACAGGATTTCTGGTACATTTTCCATTCGCATATTTTACAAAAAATCTGTTGTGTTTAAGAACCTGGGGACGCAACTTAATATATTTTCTTAATATTTCAACAAGATTCGTATTTTCAATGTCTCCAGTGGTAATTGCAAACTGCCGTATAACTTTTATTTTTGAAGGTGGGATATCAACACGAAAATGGCTTCCTTCGTCTATAACATTTTCAACTGGAAGAAATGTTAATTCTGCTTTTCTGCATGCTCCTGCCATTCCAATTATCATTGCAACCTTAGCCATTAAGTATTCTTTGTCATCAGCTTCCACTAAAAATTTGGCAGAATCTTCTTTAATAAAAACTTTTGACTTTTTAGCACTGTACCCGTCCGCTTGCCTTTTAATATATGCTTCCAAATTTGTATATTTTTTAATATCAATATTCCTTTTCAGATTTAGTTGAGACCTTAACATTGAGTAAAGTGGCCATAATGTGGAAACTTTTAGATCTTTCTTACCCTCAAAATATGCAAGTAAAACTTTCTCATTAACGTGTTTAATTTTCTTCTCATCACACCACGTAACAAATTTTTCGTATGCCAAATCATAAACTGCCTTTGACTTTTTGGGAATTACTGATAATAGAGCATTACCTGCTGCCTCTTCAATATCGCTTGGTAGCTCTTCAGAACTTGAATCACTCATTTTTTAAAAATAAAACTAAAAATATATCAATCTCGCTAAAAACCTTTCGTCTAGACTTTTTTACAAAATGTCAAACTGACAACTAACATGAAGTAACAGCAACAAACTAAATTTATGTTTTCCAAATTTTTATCAATTATATTAAATCTTATTTTTTATTACTTTCTTCAAAATTAGAAAAAATCTTGTATGCAATACGTTACGAAATGAAATTTTGTGTAACTTGTGACACGTGTTACACAAAATTAGGCATTTCGTAACTGATGGCATAAATAGCTATTTTGTAAAACGTTTTCAGTATCATATTTTCTATTATATCTATTACATATATATTTTGAATAGTACTTACTTGAAATTAAGATTCTTAAATGAAAAATGTACTTCTACAATTCCTGTCGTTTTTACCCTAGTACGTAGTATGTCTTGCTCTGTGGGTTGATAATCTTTGGCTCCTAATCTGTCGAGGTCGTCCAAAAAGCTGTGAACAAAATTTAGGCGATTAATTTACATAGAATTCTTTCGTAAAATGATCAAAACGAAGGAAAACGTAATAATTTTTTTTGGTACGAAAGCATACCACATAAGTTATCACACATAATATAGTCACTACGCAAGTAGCAGTGATGAGGCCAAATAAAATCGAAACGGTTGCCAGTAGTTGTTGAGATGTGATAGTGTATCATATTCCTAAAAGTCACTCTCATTGTTCTTTGGGAGTATTAAATCATGAACGAGATTGTTGATAAAAAAATTTCATTAATAGTTTTCAAAATTGAATGAAATATTGAATTGAATATAAGAAAACAATTGATTTAAAAACCAATTGTTACTATGAATCAATGATAACAACAAACATATGGGTAGATAAATGAAACTGATGAGGCCAAATGAAATCGAAACGTCTGTAGTTGTTGAGATGTGATGATTTGTTATCTTTCTCACTCTAATTGTTCTCTAGGTGTATCAACTCATATAGCCAGTTTACAGATACTTAATTGTCGATTGAAAAAAATTGAGTTTTTAATAATATTCTTTAAAATTAATGAGAGGAATGTCAGGAAACAAATGAATGAAAAACCGAGTGTTACTATCGCTCAAATATAACAACGAACATATGGGCAAATAAATAAAACTGATGAAGACAAATAAAATCGAAACGTCGGTAGTTGTTGAGATGTGATGGTATCTTTCTAATAATCACTCTAATTGTTTCTTTTTAATAATATTTTCTTGAAATTTAATGAAAGGAATGTGAGGAAACAAATGAATGAAAAAACAAGTGTAACTATAGCTCAAATATAACAACAGACATATGGGTGAATAAATGAAACTGATGAGAACAAATAAAATCGAAACGTCTGTATTTGTTGAGATGTGATGGTTTATTATCTTCCTAATAATCACTCCACTCGTAATTGTTCTCAAGGTGTATTAACTCATATAGCCAGTTCGTAGATGCTTATTTGTCGATTTAAAATAATTTCAAATCTCAATAATATCCTTTGAAATTAATGAAAAATTCAATTGAATATAAGGTAACAATAACAACCGAATGAAAGTCCAAGTATTACTATAATAACGAACATATGGGTTAATAAATAAAACTGATGAGGACAAATAAAATCGAAACGT
This sequence comes from Cynegetis impunctata, assembly GCA_030704885.1. Taxonomy (NCBI): domain Eukaryota; kingdom Metazoa; phylum Arthropoda; class Insecta; order Coleoptera; family Coccinellidae; genus Cynegetis; species Cynegetis impunctata. The sequence continues at coordinate 13,349 of JARQZK010000816.1, read as the reverse complement.
CTGCAGTTGTTGAGATGTGATGGTTTGTTATCTTTCTAATAATAACTCAAATTGTTCTCAAGGTGTAGTAACTCATATAGTCAGTTATCAGTTATTTATCAATTTTCGAAAATTTATTAAATATTCAATTGAATGTGAGGAAATACCTGAATGAACAACCAAGAGTTATTATGATTTAACGATAACAACGAGCAGAGCCGGATTTACGAATTTGCCGCCCATGGGCCTGAAGCATTTCGCCGCCCCCGCCTTCCAAATGCGACAATTTGCCAGCCCTAAAATAATACTATGTGAACATCAATGTCGGCCGGCCGACATAGAAAATTATAGGCCAATTAGTTTATTATCCCACCTATATAAACTCTTCACGAGGGTAATCACCAACCGATTGACCCCTAAATTCGACTTCTACCAACCTGTAGAACAAGCTGGTTTCCGCAAGGGGTATGGAACAATGGACCATTTACAGACAATTCGAACCTTGATAGAGAAGACATCGGAATATAATATTCCAATTCATATGGCTTTTATTGACTTCCGGAAAGCATTTGACTCGATCGAGATATGGCGGATACTCATGTCCATGGACAATGCTCGAATCGATACTAGATACACAACACTCATCAGGAATATATATCAGAATGCATCCTTCCATATAAAGATCGACGAAGGAATGAAAACTAATAACATTAAGATCGAACGAGGAGTGCGACAAGGCGATACAATCTCACCGAAGCTGTTCACCCTCGCACTGGAAGATGTTTTTAAGAGGCTTCCATGGGAGAAAAGGGGAATCAAGATCGATGGATCATACCTGAGTCATCTTAGATTTGCTGACGATATCGTGCTTATGTCGGAAGATATAGCTGAGGTCGAGTCAATGCTCCTGGAATTAAATCAGGAGTCAGGGAGGGTTGGCCTCGAAATGAATTATTCGAAAACAAAAATAATGACTTCAGGAAATGCTCAAATACGCGTAAACAACGTTATTATCCAAGAAGTTGATGAATACAACTACTTAGGCCACACCATCAAACTTGGAAAAGACAACCGAGAATGTGAGATTAAGAGACGCGTCCAACTCTCTTGGGCAGCATTTGGAAAATTGTCCCATATACTGAGAGACAGCACAATTCCCATCAATTTAAAACGAAAGGTGTATGATACATGTATCCTGCCAGTATCTACCTATGGACTCGAAACCGTTGCTATAACACAAGCCAATGCGAAAAAGCTACGAGTGATGCAAAGGGGAATGGAGAGGTCGATGCTTGGAGTATCTCTCAGAGATAAAATCAGGAATGAAGAGATTCGCAGAAGAACCGGCGTTAAGGACATAGTGGAAAGAATTGCGGAACTGAAATGGCAATGGGCGGGTCACATCGCAAGACAGAAGGATGGGAGATGGACACCAAGAATCATACAGTGGCGACCCAGGGAGACGAGAAGGAGTGTCGGTAGACCCCCTCTGCGATGGATAGATGACATCAGACAGATTGCCGGTAATCAATGGTATCAAGTGGCTCAGAACAGATGGGAATGGAAGATGTTGGGAAAGGCTTATGTCCAGGAGTGGGCAAACGAAAGCTGACAAAGAAGAACATCAATATCTTAAAAATAAATTAACATCTTAATAAAGTTATAGCTTTATATAACCTCACTAACTATGATCTAGGAATAATACTAATTAGTACTTTGTTATGTGGAATATTTGCAGAGAATCTATGATTTCTTCTTACTCCTCAAGATATCCTTTCAACTTTTAAACTAAACATAGTACAATTATTGTTATCATAATTAACGGAAAAATATGGATTAAAGGAAAAGTTAAATGTTTCGTCACTTGTTGCCCACGAGATTTTAAAGAAACCCAGTCGTCCTTCATACTGTTTTTGTCTCATTATTGTTTACCATCCATTCAGAAATGAATATTTTTTTCACTCATTTTGAAACCACTTAGATTATAAACATAAACTAAAAAAAATCAATTTTGTTTTTTTTTCAAAGCGGATTGTAACATGGAAAATTAAGAAATCGAAAACGATTCAATGATAAAACTGTTTATTGAGAGCTTAAACATTCAATTCATAGTGAAACTTTCAAAAGTTTTCAGAATTTTTAAGCCTAGCTTTAATATTAGCGACTATATCAAAATGATATCATTAAAGTCAAGCTTACACGTCAAGTATTTTTCTCAAGTCTTTTACTATGGCTAAAACAGCTGAGTTAACTAACATTTTCTGGCCAAAAGTTGATCTTAAATAATCCTTTACTCGTGAAAGAGTAGAAAATGAACGTTCTGCTGCACAATTGCTGACTGGTAAACACAAATACATCGTAAGAGCTACCCTTACATTTAGATATAAGTCCTGGAGATCTTTTGACAAAATATATCTGTTTAATTGTGACAGCAATATTTCTTCTGTACTGGATGTCTTTTCTTTGCACAGACCTTTCAAATGATGACATTCAACAACAACAAAGAAGGAGCTTCAATATCCGTTGAGTGATTAGTGTATAAATCTGAGTGAAAGCAATTCCGCATAAAACGCTCTTGATTTTTAAGCAAAATTTAACTGGCCTTCAAAATTTGCCGCCCCTAAAAATTTGCCGCCCTGGGCCCGGGCCCATGTGACCCATGCCTAAATCCGGCCCTGACAACGAGCATATTGGTAAGTTCAGGAGCGGTTTGCTCAAAAATTATCTTTTCACGACACCGCTATCCAAGTTCAAGTGGTGGAAAATTTATAAATACAGCGCTCATTCACGTTGTTCGGAACTTATCACTTTCGTTCATTAACGGCCAACTGTGGTACTCGAAGCAGCGTTACTATCGAAAACTCGAACAGTCTAATCTAATTTCATTATGGGATGTATCGAAACATATGGTCGACTATTCTTTTATTTCGATGTGTTGAAAATATGAATTTAAGTAGTGAACCTAAGCTTTGAGTTTTCCTTTATCCTTTCAAATTATTCACGACCATTAATTGCATTTTTTTGCAACAAATAAATTTTCAACCAGCGCATCCGCCATTTTTCATCAGTTAATCTAAAATTGGTGAGCAGCAATGGGGCAACCTTCTTCGACCCTGGCTTCACTCAATTAATTTTACATTTATAATAAAAATCCTAATTTTCCTATATTTGGGGGGAATACGGCTGCGGCCGACTTTTGTTGCTAATTACGTGCCACATTGGCAGGGCCGGCCTAAGGGGTGTGCGAAGTATGCAGCCGCACACTCGAGCATTTTGGAGGGGCATTAAATTGACCAATTTTTGTAAAAAAAAATAATAAATTTGGAAAATTTTCAGAAACTGATTTAATTATTGGGCAGAAATATTTAAACTATACTCGCCGGCATATCATTGGAAGCTTGGACCCTAAACAGCTGTACACTCCCCTCTACACCCCTCGCCCAGCGTCGTTGCCAGTTTGTGGATTGAAAAATTAATTCACACAGCTAAAAATCCCAAGCTTCCAATGATTTGCCGCCGACTATAGAAGGAATTTTGTCATAAAACTATTACAGTTAAAATTCAAGGTAAAACCGAAGATCTACCCGGCTACCCCAATGAGTTCTGAAATACAGTAAGTCTGATGCCCTTGACCAAGGTCCAAGGTCAGTGGAACAGTCGTGTTGTGACTCATCTTCCTGCCTCCCTCCCCCTCCCCCGTCTTTGCTTTTCTAGCTAATTGGCATCTGAAATTAAGATAGTAAATTCATTCTCCGAAATAAAAGCAAGAAAAGCCCTTGTATAAAATGTATAATAAAAGAGACTATGTACTATCCTAATAGTTAATAATTTTTTTTTGTGTTTGCGCCATTGATAAACACTGTTATTATTTGTTCACTATGTTCTGTTGCTTTATTTGCTTTTACCCATGACATATGGAAATTTATCTTAGGTCCGGTGGACGGTGATGCCCGCATTAGCTAGCAATTGCAGTATAAGCATAAAAATCATTGCAACGTTACCTAGAGTTAAGCTTTAATTAGTTTATTTGACATAATAGTGGTTATAGTACAAGTAAGAGTACTGAACATATCAAGTCAATCAATAATGAATCAAATTGTCATACATAAATTTAATGTTCTACAAGGCGCAAAAGTGCACAAAAACTGTGTTTTTGGACCTTAAATTTCAAAAAATTCCATACCTCCCAAGCACCCCGGCAGGGGCATAAAATTTGAGTCTAGCACACTTGCAATTTTCGCCTTAGGCCGGCCCTGCACATTGGACCGAATGGCACGTAATTAGCAACAAAAATCGGGCGCAGCACCAATCCTCCCAAATATAGGAAAATTAGGATTTTTTATTATGAATATAAATGTCAGGAAAATTAATTAAGTGAAGCCAGGGTTAAAGAAGGTTGCGAAACCTTATAACTTCCCACAATTATAAATGATTTAGCGAGAAAGAAAAATGTACCCCCCCTCCCCAGAAAGATTAATAAACGTATTTTCATTCATTCGAGATCCATCACTAAAGTCGTATTTTTCGCGCGATGTGCATCGCGTTGAGATTTGATTAGCGCTTTTAGCTACCGATGGCGGTGCTGTCGTATGTAAGCAAATATGGCGGATAGCAGGTAACTTTTGAAGGCTGGCCGGTAAACCTCTATGGGCTGTTGAAAAAGGGATCTGGTGGCTCAACTTGCCTGTTTACTTTTATGCCGCTGGACTTTGTGTAGTGTCTTTACGTTGAACTGATTCATTCCGGTGTAGTTTTGTTGACTTCGTATTTGCTAAGGTATTTTTAGTCGAGGTACTCAGTGCTACCAAAATTAGTGTAGAGTTTTTTTTTTACTTTGGGCTCGGTATTCGCTTATTTAAATTACAATGCCACAAGCAAATGCATAGTAGAGGCAGAGGAAATACTAAATTCCAACCATATTATCTTAATAGGAACAAACTCTCATGAAAATGAAGACTATAAGATTTTGCCCTATGTCTTCAAACCAGTGCCATATGAAATCAAAGGAAAGTTCATTGTTGAAAGTAACAAGATAGTTACAATCGGGCAATTTTCCTGCACATACAAGGCAGGACTATCTGGCACCTGCAAACATATTAGTGCTTTTCTTTTGAAATGTACAAGGTAATTTGAATTTGAAATATTAATAGTGACTTAACAATAATATATTAAGAATTGGCTGTTTATTTAATTTTTATTGCACAGAGACAGTGTTATATTGGGTATATTATTTTTTGTTAAGTGTATATGTTATACCACGTCACATACCATCTACAAAACTTAAACTTTACTTCTTAATATGCCTTGGAGGCATATGCCTTGGACGACCTTTCAATGAAGGAAAACAAATGTATCCTACACTGTTGCTATTATTCGTTAAGAATAAAGCTTAACAAAAGAGAACAGAGAGATTCAACAATACTAATCGAACATCATATGGGATAATGGCGGCCGATTACCTTCTTTCTGATGTTCAGGTTTTAGCCGCTAGGGTCGCATCGATCTTTGAAATGAATTCTGTTGATCGTGCGGCAAGGCAGCCGGAGCAAAGCATTCAAATTGTATCAAAAAATTTAAACCGCAGCAACGCGTGGCCTAGCAGCTAACATATCTATGAATTTCATGAACTTTGAAGTCATAAGAAGAGAATAAAATTCTAAATTACTATTTGGCAGAATCGTTGAGCTGGTACTCGTTGGAACGCCCGAAACAAGCCTGGACCCCAGAATCGGCCCATAATCGCTTCATAGCGGCCAAAAGTTCTTCCGAAAATGGTTCCGTATCTTCCATCCTCTGGATGACGTCAAACACCATCTTTCCATCGATCTGCAAGAAAATTTGAATTAGTAATTGAATCGCAAAAATATTCAGTTCAATGAACAAGTGTAAATAATCGAAGACTAATAACACAAAACAGTATTCAGTATATTTAAATTATGAATATTCAGGTAAATCATCTTTTAATAAATCATATTTTGTAACACGTGGCAACATAGCATGAACAACCCTCTCCGAGCGTGACGTCGGCAGCGTCGCAATCCGGGAGCGGGGTAGCTGATGTCGCTCATTTCACCCTATACGTTGATGAAAAGGACGCGTTCGTCGGTTCAACTTGATAAATACAGTAGCATACACAGAAAACTGTCGCACCTGTTGATTATATCTGTGCTAATCGCCTTAATTACATTTCAACCTCGTAAGCGCGGTTGCCAAATCTTCTCTTCTTACTTAAATTTCAGGAATGTATCAAATATATTATTGTTAGAATCTTCCTCACGCAAAAATATGGATAGATTGATCGGAATTAATATATAACCTTATATTTCATACTGATAATATTATTCATACTTTTCGTAATTTCTTTATCTGACTTTACCTGCTCTCGACACTTTACTTCTTTCAATTGTTCCAGTTATAGTAGTTTTAATTTTTTACTGTTTTTCATGTTCCACCATATCTCCAGTTTCCGTTTTCATTGATCCAGAAATTTCACGTTAATTTTTCGAAAAGATTTCATCTCCGTTATTGGCATAATCCCACCCACACTTCTAATGTCGATTGTTTAGACTAATCAATTTGACTGTCAAATTCGAAAAATCCGAAACGCTGTAATTTCATTAGTACATCTCCTGTCTTAGAGTAAACTCTACACTGAACTGTGCAGAAGGATAAAGGGTCACGTGTTTAATTGCTTCCTAAAGTATGTTTGAAGGCTGCTTAAGCTATGAAGTGGAACTCCTTCAGTCAGATCATAGGATGCACTTGTATGAAAAGTTACTAAGGATGAACGAGAGAGAGTAATTTACGTAGGAGAGGAAGTGAGGTAGGTTTCAGAGGATAAATACTGGACCAAAATTCGCCTTGGTAAGGTTGCAAGCGTTAAATTATCTACACCATCACGAAACTTCTAAGAAAAACTCATGGAGACCCCGGGATGTGAACCCGGAGTCTCCCGAATGTTGATAAACGTGAATTACTGCTCCGCTACTACCTCGGTGAACTGTGCAGTAGATCTGTGCTTCTTATATATACCAATAGCAAATTCTAGAAACCGAATGCTTTCTATATGATTTCCGATATATAAAATATTAGTACCAAAAATACATCAAGCTCACGTTTCCACAGAAAATATATACAAACTCTACATTATCAACAATAGAATAAAACTTTTTTCGAAACCGAGAATAAGTGTCAATTTTTCTTTGTACGGAGCCGATGCCTGTGCTATTGAATTTGTTCATAACGATCAATCAATGCCCAGAATTAATAGTAGTCCTCTACAGAGTGATAGGGTCTAACAGAAACGTAAGATTTTGTTCGTTTCCAAAAATTGGCCAAGGAATTTATAGATTTTAGTTCATCTGGAAGATTGTAAACTTTCGTAGCAATAGAAATGATGGACTTTTTTATTAATTCCGAGGAAGGAATAGGGAGGTGAACATGATGTCCCGAAGATCTGGTGGAATACCCGCGCTGTGGCACCAAGGCTACGGCATGAAAATACTTACGAATCAAGCGCTGTGGATTTCCTTGAAGATTTCATTGGCCACAATGTCAGATCTTGTTAATTCATGTAAAAATACTCTGTGGCATAATATAACAACGTATAATAGTTGTAACCATATATCTAGTAGGCACTGCTCATATATCTAACTATTAGATATAAGGTACAACTTATATTGTTAGTTGCTCTGACGAAGGATCGAAAACATCTTCCTCAATGTCTTTCAAATAAATCATCTGATTATATGAAAAAATTTGGTTGTATTATGAATTTGGAAAAGATCCATCTATAAGTTGGAAATTTACAAGACTGGCATTTTCCAAAACTAATAGATTTTGTGTATATTCCAAAAAGAAAGCTCTTGTTTGAATTAGCTTTTTTGCACCGTGGGTTTGTAGTAAACAATTTATCACTGTAGGGTTATACAATGTACCAAGTTTGAAGCTTGTAGGTAGCGATTTCTTTGAGATACGTCAAACGGGGTGAATCGAGACAGTTTTCACATGTTTTTGTAAATAACTTTTTTCGTAAATAAGATAGAGGCTCCAAAGCAGTGCCAAACGTTAGGTCTCTTCTAGAGCTTTAAAACGCCATATCATCCTCACCTGCCAGTTCGTCAGGTGATTAAAAAGAAATTTTTTTGTATGTGTCCCGATTCGCCTCGCGAAAGGGGTCAATCGGGACACCCATTTATTTTATTAGAAATGATCGATACACCCCAGTAATGGAGCGAATCGGGACAGAAAAATATTTGAAAAAAACATTGCACAAAATAGGGATAAGAACGACAAAAACAACATGAAAAGAGGATTATTCGACAAATAAACGTTTAACATAACATTATTTTTCAAAATGTTAGCTCGGCCTCCCTTATGCCGATTTTAACTCTTTTGATTTGTTATAGAGCCCTGTGCAACGTTTGAGTACTATAATTTTGGTACACACGTGTCCCAGGTACTTTTTTCTATGTCCTTACCATTGTCCTGATTGATCCGTAAAAGTGACATTTTTTGATTTGAAAATCGTATCTACATTATTTTAATTCTTTATGACGGTATGTTCAAAACTTAACATCGTCATCTTCAAAGGGCGATAGCTCCATTAGGAGGAACTTCTGGATGAAAGTAAATTAGCTTAGATGGATATAAAATCGCATCTAGTTTCTGTAGTTTGCGTTTGGCAGGATAGTTTGTGGACACACTGTATACTTACATAGTTTTGTATGCGTAGACTCCACAGTCTACAACGCTAAAACGAGAAAATTGTCGCAATCCTCACATCCAGCGTGGCGCTTGCGCACAACGTACAAATTTACAAAAACAGAGTCCGAAACAATCGTCTCGTATCTCACTTCATCCATGATCCCACCACTTATGAACCCTCCGCGCTAGCAATACGAGTAGTATTAGATATATGTATCTACCGCACCGTTTGGCAACGTCGCGTATCGCGCAGATGACGTCATCGGATCGATAGATGCGCGGCCTGCTGGCGTTGCCTTCCGCTGGAGCGGTGAAAAGAAAATCCATGTAAAATGAGCCGTTTATGAAATATGCACGTATATGCAGATGATGAAATGATGTGGAAAAGGTCGAGGGAAACGGAAAATGCACTACGCAGTCATAGATTGCTCTCGCGTCAAACGTTTTCCGTTGAGAAAATGAAACCGAACGACAAGATCGATATGGACAGTGGAGCATAACCGAAAATATTCAAGGTTTCTACTTTCTTTGATGTTTCAGGAATGTAAAGGTTGACAATTTATGCTTTGATATTGCTAATTGATTACGCCGACAGGGGGCATCCATTAATTACGTGAGGTGTTTAGGGGGGGGGGGATTTGACTCAATCTCACGTAATTTTTTTTCCCGCAAGAAACAGTATGAAATTGCGAGAAAACTGGGTTAACTTAAGTAAAAAATGTTTCTCCACTAAAATATAGCTAAATCATTCATAAAAATATTCATCGCGGTTTAATTATGGACTGATGGAAGAATTTATTAATTATAAATAAATTAATTTGGTTGGAAACAATTTATTCATTTATTAAACATGAAAAATTATTTTTCCAACATTATTCGTTAACTATTGATAAATATTTATTAACAGTAAATACTTTTTTTGGAGTAAATATTTCTTCTTCATATACGGTATGATGTGAATATTATTCACAAAAAAATAATGCCATAACCTTATATAATAAACATAGGATGCACTAATAATTTTCACTGAAAAATCTGTGACTTATTACAACCATTGTTCTATTGTTAACTTTCACATTTTTATGGAATATTACTGATTTACTTGAACTAATAGAATTAGCACAGATTAACTCATTCATATAACAAATATGCATTTGAGAAAATCTCACGTGAGATTCGGGGTGGGGAAGAGGGGGTCGAGCATGAACTCACGACATCTCACCAAGGGGGTAGGGTCCCCCTTTCGCTACCTTAGAGACACAATGAAATAAATTAACAACGTAAATTAAGAGTAATTCAATGAAAAATTAAATGAAAAGTTTAATAATAATTAAATGACAAAAATTAAATAAAAGAATGTTAATCAAATTATAGGAACTCAGGAAACTATCATTAAAACTTAAATTGCACAATATTCACATAAAATGTGAATGTTTCACCAACATTCACGTATGTATTCCGTCGGATTCGAATCATCCTCTTTCCCATAAACATAAACGTGTGCACATTTTAAAAAATTTTAAAAAAAAATCGTTATATTGAAATACTCGAGCGCGTCAGATATTAATAGTTTACACAACCCCACATCGTCTCTGGTAACGAAGGTTAGTTAATCTGCCGGTTTGCATGGTGGGGGTGACCGTACGAGACCGAAACGCATCCCGATATTCGAAAATGCAAACAAAAACGTGACATTTCCATCAAAATAAAAATATAGTTATTAACGTAACAAGGCTGATATGTAGCAAATAACGGATGAGGTTGGATATTGTAATCCGAGGCGCAGCCGAGGATTATAACTAACCGAATCCGTTATTTGCGTATCGGCCGTGTGTCGTTAAAAATTTTTTGTAATCCCGTTGAAAGATTACATTTTGATTCCGAAGAAAGAAAAAACCCCGTACCTCGCAATTCTAAAGAAAAATCCCAACGTCGTGCACTCTGTTGTCATGGAACAGTTTGACAGTTTTATAAACAACGTCAGTTTTTTGTGTTCGCAAGTTCGCTTTAACGACGACCATGGATGAAATTGAGGAACAAAATCAAATTCCTTTAGAAATATTGGGAGAATCATGTGCAGTGCAGCGAGTGTTGATTAACTGCCAAAAATAACTCAAGAGCGATATCAAAAAGAATATGAAAATTTTGAAATGTGGCGTAAAAGCAAGAATGTAAAGGTGGGTAATGAAGATGTATTATTAGCCTATGCGAAATGAAAATCAGAGGTTTATTCTCCAAACTCGCTGTGGACCAAGATTTCAATGTTGTTATTGTAAGCAGAATGATGTTTTGAAATAAATATTTGAACAAGTGATTTCTTAACGGCCGCCGGCCGTTATGAAATTATAACGACCGGCGGCCGTTAACACTGACTTTTCAATTGTCATCTGAATACCGTTAAATCAAAATAACAGTATGGGATTACGAAAAAAATTTAACCGTGCTCGAGAATGTCAAGTGACTTTTTTTTGCAAGTTTGTAAGTCTCCTATTTCCTCATGCCACGTGCAAATCGTCAGGTTAGTGAAATGCATACTCTTCTGCATGTAATCAACTCACCTTGCCTTAATCTGACGCACTCGAGTTTTTCGAACGATCTTTTTTTTTACTAATCTGATCGGCTGCCCTAGACGAACGCCCCCATATTAAGGGTTCATGTATGGTGGGGATACTCAACAGGGTGCAAGGTTTCCCCCAATATGTTATTCTGCCGCGCTTGAGTAAATTCCAAAATACCCGCTTGGGTTCCCCTACTAATAGGAGCAACTGTCATCCAACATCTTGGAGCATAGGGCATATCATCCTAGTGAAAGCCCTGGAACCCAAAAAACATCATACGTCAGATCTGTCATACGTCATCTGTCATAGACCAGATCTATCATCCGCCATCTTGGATTTATCAAAGCGCTCTAAATATGCGTCGTAGATGCGTACAAGCATGAGATTTGAATTTCCCGCCACAAAATGGCGACTTGCGCTTAGGAACGTCATCCATGCGGAAGGTTGTTTGAATTTCCCACCAAAAAATGGCCGACTTCAGGTACGGCACATACAAAGCCAAGCATGCGCAGAATAACCATTTTGGACTTTAAGTAAGCTAGAAACGGAGCTGTAACACTACTACATATTGAAATGACGATGTTTTCTGAGATTATCTTGCTATGTATCAAGATGTTTCAGTTCATCATTAAGACCTAAAGTTTATGAAATTAAACATAGTATAAAAGAATTAATACATGAAACATCATCTGAAGTTGTAACAGAAGGCTCGAAACATCGAGGAATCTTGTTGACAGCGTGTGAAGCAAACTGTACTAGCGGAACGTTATAACATTATAAACTTGCACATGGTAACCTTCACGGGCGTGGAATCAAATACGTCTGACGAATTCAAGATGCCGCACATAATTCATAACTAAAATATTTATTCGAAAAATCGAATTTTAATTTGACGTGTTATTTGTAGATTCAAGTTCTAAATATAAGTTAGGGATAGCGATTCGGGTAACATATTTCGAACGATTTCCTGAAGATGCGATATGTTGAATGACATATGCAGATCATATTTAGAAGAACAAACCGATTCAAAATAGAATGTATTCACAAAATTCAAGGATTACTTATATTGAAAACGGACACAGAAGAAAGAACGTCATCGACAACCCGTTTCTATGAACAGTTTTCATCGCTCACTTATAATTCCTCACAAATAAAGCTTTTAAAATATTTTGTTTTATAAAAATACCAATGATTCATTTTCACAATTTGGAGGCAATTGAAACAGTATAGCGCAAATGTTACAAGTATATGTGAGTAAGCATTTGTGGTATGGTAACCAGCGTATTATATAAATTAAAAAATATTGAGAACATTATTCATAGGAAAATCTTGAAATGTGGCGTTAAAATTAGGATTTCCAACAATTCGAAAATGATAATTTAATATAAAAGCAAATAAGTTTGAGGTCTTTAGAATAAAGAATAATAATGCTAATTTTCAAGTTGGTTGATAACTTTATTTAGAGTAGATATATATCAGGTAAAGTAGTTCTTAATTGCAGACCTACTTTACTGAGAAAGAGTGAGGTTTTAAGTACCTACCTATTTTTAACGAACGAACTATATTTTGAATAGACCCCTAATTGATCACAGCGCCTAGCAAATGATAGCCAGGTTGATCTTTTTCAGTCTCGATGTTTCTAATGAAGTTTTGGTTTGATTTATATTAAGATTTTTTTAATGTAGATATTGTCAGAATAATAATTATACACTTAACCTAGAACAGCCATTCAATTTATTAAATGACATTTGTAATTATTTGAGATGATTCACAGACAAACATAGAAAAATCTCATCGATATACATATCATTATCAAGTGCTAGATTCTATGGATAGGTAATAACTTGCGAAATGTCGTGTTCACAGATCACAAGAAGACAGATCTTGCATATTGTTTTGAAGTTGGAGAATAGACACTCGTATTCAGTAAGATAAAAATAAAATTAACTTAAAGTGATAATATATACTCACGATAGATCGGCCATTTCGTTCATAAAATGGCATTTGTAATGTTCTTGAGATTATTCAAAGACGATCATGGAAGTATAATTCTCATTCGTACAGACACTGAATAATATCAAATAACTACAATTCAGTGGGCACACA